>JARGCV010000266.1:187500-252500 GCA_034064705.1 Bothrops alternatus | reverse complement strand
AAACACTGATGAGCTTGTCATAAAAAGTGCCATCTCCTAGCCAATCCTGCACATATGAGAATCGACCCTGGTTAATGCTTGAGAATTCCACAGGATCTATCTGGGAATTCCAGGGCTGGAAGGTTGGAAAAAAAAAACCCTCCTTGAAGGCATCAGTAGCAAATTATTTCTGCAATAATTTCTGCAATTAGAACAGAACAGAACAGAGAGCTGGAAGGAATTTTGGAGGTCTTCCATTCCAGCCCCCTGCTCAAGCAGGAGGTCCTATGCCAGACATGTCAAACCGTGACGTCATGTGACGTCGCGCAATGTATCGGAGCTTTTTTGCCATTGCCAGCAATGGGGTGGGCATGGTTTCCCGATGCCGTGTCTGGCCTGCAGGCCGGCAGTTTGACACCCCTGTCCTATACCATCTCAGTTAGGTAACTGTCCAGTCTCTTTTTAAACACCTCCAATGATGGAGCACCCGCGATTTGTGGGGGTAAGCTGTTCCACTGGTTGATTGTCCTCATTGTCAGGAGGTTCCTCCTTAATTCCAGGTTGCTTCTCTCCTTGATCAGTTTCCATCCATTGCTTCTTGTCCTGCCCTCAGGTGCTTTGGAGAATAGCTTGACTCCCTCTTCTTTATGGCAGCACTGCTATCATGTCTCCCCTATTTCTTCTTTTCTTTAAACTAGCCAAACCCAAGCCCCACAGCAGTTCTTCATACGTTTTGGTCTCCAGGCCTTTCATCATCTTAGTTGCTCTTCTCTGAATTTTTTTCCAAACTCTCAACATCTTTTTTATGATATGGTGACCAACATTGGCTGCACTATTCGAGGTGTGATCTTACTAGGACTTTATGAAGTGGTACTAATTCTTCAAATAAATATTTCTATACAGCCCCCAACACAGATGCAATCACCAGTGGTCAAACTTCACTTGAGGCATCTTCATCTTGTGTACTACTATAGGTAGTCTTCGACTTACAACCACAATTGGGAGCAGAACTTCCATTGCTAAGCAAGGTGGTTGTTAATTGAGCCGCTTTTGCTTTAGTGAGCTTTTATACCCATGGTTGTTAAGCAAATCACGCCGGTTGTGAAATAAACCATGTGGTCGTTAAGCGAATCTGGCTTCCCCCATTGATTTTGCTTGTCGGAAGCCAGTGAGATGGTCGTCAGTGGCGATCACATGATTCTGTGACCCTGCTACTTTCATAAATACATGGATCACGTAACTGTGGGGATACTGCAAAGGTCCTACAGTTCTAATGGTTCTAATCAGTGGTGGGATTCAGCCGGTTCGCACCAGTTCAGCAGAACCGGTAGCTAATTTTTTGTTGCCCAGGCCCAGAACAGACTTCCAGAAGTGGCATCCACACAGAGAACTGGTTACTCACATATTTGAATCCCACCACTGGTTCTAATGCACCACCAGGCAAGACAAGAAGCAACGGATGGAAACTAACCAAGGAGAGAAGCAACCTAGAAGTAAGGAGAAATTTTGTGACAGTGAAAATGATCAAGCAGTAGAATCAAACAATCAACCAGTGGAACAGCTTGCCTTCAAAAGTTGTGGTTGCCCCATCACTGGGGACTTTTAAGAAGAGACTGGACAACCATTTGTCTGAAATGGTATAGGGCAGGGGTAGGCAACCTTGGCTCTTTTATGACTTGTGGACTTCAACTCCCAGAATTCCTGAGCCAACCTGGCTCAGCTTGGAAACCTCTCCCTTTTCCCTCAGCAGGGCTGGCTCAGGAATTCTGGGAGTTGAAGTCCACAAGTCATAAAAGAGCCAAAGTTGCCTACCCCTGGTATAGGGCAGTGATGGTGAACCTTTTAGAGACCAAGTGCCCAAAAACCACCCCCGCCTCCCACCTGCTCTGCCCCACCCAGTCCCCTGCCCCGCCCGCAGGAGGTTCCACCACCTCTATGGCCTGCTGCAGATTGCCCAGGTGGCCCAGCAGCACCGTGGCCGCCACCCCCTCCGGCCACGCCCTGCAGCATCATCTGCGTGCAATGGGGCACGAGGGCAGAGTCTTGTCCCTGCTGCACAGCTGCCATGTCTTTGGTTGTGCTGCTCCACGTGGGCCACGCTCTGGGGCGATGCTCCTCTGGGGGGGCTACTGGTGAGGAGGCCACAGGGGGAGGCGGGGCTGGGGCGATGGCACACATTCCCACAGAGAGGGCTCTAAGTGTCCTGTCTGGCATGTGTGCCATAAGTTCACTACCACTGGTATAGGGTTTCCTGTCTGAGCAAGAGGGTTCGACTAGAAGACCTCCAAGGTCCCTTCCAACTCTGATGTTCTAAATCCAAGGACTAGTCATAAGTCACATTTTTCAGTTCTATTGTAACTTTGAACGGTTGCTAAATGAATGGTTATAAGTCAAGGACTACCTGTACTTGCTTATCTGCTATTGTTGCGCAGCTAAGCATTAACAAACCAGCATCAGTCCTTATTCCTTTCATATTGCAAATACTGTAGATACTATCATTAAATATACCATTGCTTATTCAATATGATTGCTTATTATGTTGCATGATGATGATGATGATGATGACGACGACAACAACAACAACAACAACAACAACAACAATAATAATAATAATAATAATAATAATAATAATAATAATAATAATAATAATAATAATAATAATAAAGTTGGAAGGGACCTTGGAGGTCATCAAATCCAACCCCCTGCTCAGGCAGGTAACCCTATACCATGGCTGTCCAGTTTCTTCTTAAAAACTTCCAGTGTTGGAACATTCACTGCTTCTGGAGGCAGGTTGTTCCACTGGTTAATTGTTCTAATTGTCAGGAAGTTTCTCCTTAGTTCTAGGTTGCTTCTCTTCTTGGTTAGTTTCCATCCATTGCTTCATGTCCTGCCTTCAGGCGCTTTGGAGAATAGCTTGACTCCCTCTTCTTTGGGGCAGCCCCTGAGATATTGGAACACTGCTATCCTGTCCCCCCTCGTCCATCTCTTCATTAAACTAGACATACCCAATTCCAGCAACCGTTCCTTATATGTTCTAGCTTCCAGATCCTTAATCATCTTTGTTGCTCTTCTCTGTACTTTTTCTAGAGTCTCAACATCTTTTTTACATCGTGGTGACCAAAACTGGATGCAGTATTCCAAGTGTGGCCTTACCAAAGATGATAAGCTTATAGTTAATTTCCCATTCTTAGCTTTGACTGCAGTTGACATGTGCCAACAGCAGGGTATATTAGGATGTTTACATTCTACCTAACATGAAACCATCCCTCCACTGATACAGCACAGTGCAAAGCAGTGATTCTCAACCTCAACAACTATAAGATGGGTGGACTTCAACTCCCAGAGTTCCTCAGCCAGCATGATTGGCTGTGGAATTCTGGGAGTTGAAGTCCACCCATTTCAAAGTTGCTAAGTTTGAAAAATATTATGCTAAGACATTTCCTCCCAAGGGATGTTTCCATCATTTTTATAGCATGCAGATCAATACTGTATCATCCCAATGTAACCATATACGTTCTACGGCAATTATATTTCATATCAATACTCCAAGGACCCCATCAAAAACCAGAGAAAAATCAATTCAAGTTCCAACAGGAAATGAATGCATTTAAACATTGCCCAATCAGTCAGTGGCATCTGTACCTTGGTAACATCTGTCTCAATAAAACACAAATTGACTTTGTAGTGCAATACTCCCAGCCTCATTTCCTTGACAAATGACTTTCTGAAATTTTACATTATTGGATCATTTTCCAATCTAATTAATTTCCCTGTTGGAGTATTGTTTGGTGAAACACTTTGCAATGCTCCGAGTGGATTTATCTCTCTTGCTCTGCAATTGATGTTCTTTCATTAAGCAGATTAAGCAGGTGGATAAATAAGTAAGGGTTTCTTTTTCTTTCTAACTGGGCACATGGGACCAAATGAAGAAAATGCTCTCTAGTGATCCCCAAAAGTTACAAACAAAGAATGGATGAGCCCAATCCACCACACTCCTCAATGCACTTGCAATGGTGCAACTGTGATTAGCAAAGCTAATTTCCCTTTTCGGCTTGCAACAGTTTGGAAACAGAATTTGGAACAGACACAGACATAATTTTTATAGATTTGTCTGCAGTGTTCTAAGAAACATGCAGCCAACATGAACAGTACAGGTAGTTCTTGCTTAAGGGCCACAACTGGGACCGGCAATTCTCTTGCTAAGTGATGCAGTCATTAAGCAAGACAACGCATGACCATGATGGACTTATGATCTTGCTTCCCCCTCACTTGTTAAGTGAGACATTATGTGACCATGACGTGTAGTTTTACTCCCGGCTTCTGCATTGACTGTGTTAGTCAGAAGACAGTTACAAAGCACCCGAATGATAATCAGGTGACCCCAGGATGCTGTGACAGTCATAAATACGAGGATCAGCTGTAAAGTTATTTTTGTTCAGCACCATCATAACTTCAAATGATCATTAAACAGGGAAGTCGTTAGCTCACTGTTGACTACACATTTTCTGCAGATAACTGCAGATTTAAATTCCTCCTTTGTAATGTGCTGGTAACTACATAATTCAACAATACCATATAGATTTTACAGGTAGTCTTTGATTTACAACTGAGGTAGAAGCTGCCCGTTATGGTCATAAGTCTAATCATCATAAAACAGACCAGTCATTTTATGACTTTATTTGCAGTGTTCGTTAAGCAAATGTGGAGGGTGATAAGGGGACCAATGGCTTACTCTGGGTGCAGTTTGCTGAAAATTGGAAGCAACTGCTGGTTTTTGGCAAAATTGTCATAAAACAGCGTCACGTGACTGCAGGATGCTGCAAATAGCCGTAAATGAAACTGTGTTGCTGAGTAACCAAGGGGTGGGGGTCATGTGGGGTGGGAGTGACCGTTGGAACTTCAGATTCGGCTTATAAGTCGCCTTTTTCGGGTTGTTGTAACTTTGACTGGTTGCTAAGCAACCAGTCATAAATGGAGGACTACCTGTATAGGGATTCCTCAACTTACAACATGACTGAACCCAAAGTTTCTGTTGATGTTGTGAGTTTTGCCCCATTTTGCGACCTTTCTTGCCACAGTTGTTAAGTGAATCACTTCAATTGGTAAATGAGTAACACAGTTAAGTGTTTGCTTGTCAGAAGGTCAGAAAACGTGAGCACATGAGCCCGGAACACTGCAACCGTCATAAGTATGAACCAATTGCCAAGCACCCAAATTTTGATCACATAACCATGGAGATGTTGCCATGGTCCTAAATGTGAAAAACCATCATAAGACACTTTTTTTCAGTGCTGTGGTAACTTCAAACGGTTACTGAACTTCTAGTGATGGAGCACTCACAACTTCTGGAGTCAAGCTGTTCCACTGATTAATTATTCTCACTTACAGGAAATTTCTCCTTAGTTTTAGGTTGGACCTTAATAACAACAACAACAACACCCCGGACTTAACAATTGTCGATAAGAAAGACAAAAAAGTCTGGATAGTGGATGTGGCAGTGCCTGGAGAGAGCAGAACAGACGAGAAAGAACTGGAGAAGATAACAAAATACAAAGCCCTACAAATAGAAAGAGAAAGACTGTGGGTAAAAGCAAGCAAGGTTAGTACCCATAGTAATAGCCGCCTTGGGTGTAATCTCAAAACAACTGGAGCACCACTTGAACACCATTGGCATTGACAAATTCGCCATTTGTCAATTGCAAAAGGCGGTCTTACTAGGAACTGCTTCCATCCTGTGATGATATCTGTAATACCATCAAACATCCACATCTGCCTATCCCAGGTCCTTGGGAAGGGCTCTATAGGTAGACAAAATGCCAAATCCAGTTGAACATCTGGCTGATGATCCATAATAATAATAAAGTTGGAAGGGACCTTGGAGGTCATCTAGTCCAACCCTCTGCTCAGGCAGGAAACTTTATACTTTTTCAGACAAATGGCTGTCCAGTCTCTTCTTAAAAACTTCCAGTGTTGGAGCATTCACTGCTTCTGGAGGCAGGTTGTTCCACTGGTTAATTGTTTTAACTGTCAGAAGTTTCTCCTTAGTTCTAGGTTGCTTCTCTCCTTGATTAGTTTCCATCTCTCCTTAATTAGTTTCTGTCTTTAATAATCTTCCACCTGTTACTTTTTGTCTTTCCTTGAGGTGCTTTGGAGAGTAGGTTGACTCCCTCTTTTCTATACATATGCATATACATATATTGTACATATACATATACATACTATGTATATATGAGGCGCTAAGAGTTTAGGGACGCATGAGTTATCTTATGTTTTGAATAAAAGAAAACCAGGGTATCCATGTGCAGCCTAAACTCTTATTCCAATTTTTTATCTTAAAAAAATAAATAAAAATCAGCCTCTTTCCATTGCTAGCTCTCATACATATTAATAACTATAATTGTTCCAGCTAATGGATAGTTCAGTAATTGCCTCATTTCAATTTAAGATGCGAAGGAAAAGAAACTTTGTATTAATGCTTGCTCTGGTGTGTAGTAATGATTTTTAATGGGATGTTAATATAAACAGGTTTTGACTGACACAAGCTTTTCAAGCTTGAAGCTCAGTTGGTTTGGAACTCTTTCCGACCTCTTTTTCTAGTTCTGTCGATTGAAATGAAATTGCCCCTTTTTTTTTGAGCAATTGAATATTTATAAATACACTGCCATGCCTTTAAAAGCACTGAACTCAATCTGTTTTAGCCTTCATAAGTGCACTACCATGATATTACTTCCTTTCATAATGAACACAGCTAGTCACTACCACCTCAACTGGAACCAAATAATGTCCTAGAGGTAGAAAGAAGGACCTATTAGTCTGATGTGTGGAACATAAGCTCCTTTTTTTAAAAAAAAAATCATTTAAGTTTGAGCACACTGACTAGCTGCTGAATTGGAACGTTGATTGAAACCATAAAGAGAGGGAGAGACTGACATCAAACGGGGTGATCTGATTGTCTATATCAGGCATGTCAAACTCGTGATGTCACATGATGTTGCGTGACATATCGGGACTTTTTCCCCATGGCCAGCAATGGGGTGGGTGCAGTTTCGGCGTGTTGCATCTGGCTCGCAGGCCGGCAGTTTGACATGCCTGGCATGCTCTTCAACATCTTCATCAACGATTTGGACAAGGGGATAGATGAGGAACTCATCAAATTTGCAGACGACACCAAGCTGGCAGGTATAGCCAACACTCCAGAAGACAGGCTTAGGATACAGGAGGATCTGGACAGATTTGAACACTGGGCGCTATCTAACAAAATGAAATTCAATGGTGAAAAAAGTAAGGTTCTACATTTAGGCAGGAAAAACCAAATATACAGGTATAATATAGGTGGTACCTTGCTCAATAGTAGTAACTGTGAGAAGGACCTTGGAGTCCTAGTGGACAATCACTTAAATATGAGCCAGCCGTGTGCTGCAGCTGCCAAAAAAGCCAACACAGTGCTAGGCTGCATTAACAGAGGGATAGAATGAAGATCACGTGAAGTATTAATACCACTTTACAATGCCTTGGTAAGGCCACACTTGGAATGCTGTATCCAGTTTTGGTCACCACGATGTAAAAAATATGCTGAGACTCTAGAAAGAATGCAGAGAAGAGCAACAATGATAATTTGGGGACTGGAGGCTAAAACATATAAGGAATGGTTGCTGGAATTGGGTATGTCTAGTTTAACGAAGAGAAGGACGAGGGACGACATGATAACAGTCTTCCAACACCTCAGGGGCTGCCCCAAAGAAGAGGGAGTCAAGCCATTCTCCAAAGTGCCTGAAGGCAGGACAAGAAGCAACGGATGGAAACTAATCAAGGGGAGAAGCAACCTAGAACTAAGGAGAAATTTCCTGACAGTTAGAACAATTAACCAGTGGAACAACCTGCCTCCAGAAGTGGTGAATGCTCCAACACTGGAAGTTTTTAAGAAGAGACTGGACAGCCATTTGTCTGAAATGGTATAGGGTTTCCTGCCTGAGCAGGAGGTTGGACTAGATGACCTCCAAGGTCCCATTATTATTATTATTATTATTATTATTATTATTATTATTATTATTATTATTATTATTATTATTATTATTTAAAATTTTGGGCTCAACTGTGGTTGTAAGGGAATTATTAAAAGCAGAATTGCTCAGGAGAGCTTTGGTTGACAGAAGGCAACTGTCTGCTTATCTCTTGTTTTTGTTCTTATGTTAGAAATTATATTTGAATTTTCTTTCCTAACATTTCTAATGTTTTTCTAATATATTTGTGTAGTTTCGGTGTTACTTTGTAGGTTGATGTTTTGATCATTTCCTCTGATTGATGGTCCTGAGGATGTTTCATTGCAAATTAGAGAGGGGAACCCATTAAGAAGTGACTGATTGCTGCAGTATAATGAATGAATGAATGAATGAACATGTTGGTAATTATGGGATAACATAAGCAGAGCTCTGCTAGGTCAAGACAAGCAACTAGTTGTTCTTAATGGCCGAGTGAATCTTTAAAAAGTTGAGCCAGAAAAACAAAATAACAGAGATGGAAGGGACCTTGGAGGTCTTCTAGTCCAACCCCCTGCTCAAGCAGGGGACCCTATACCGGGGGTAGGCAACCTTGGCTCTTTTATGACTCGTGGACTTCAACTCCCAGAATTCCTGAGCCAGCCTGGCTCAGCTTAGAAACCTCTCCTTTTCCCCTCAGCATGGCTGGCTCAGGAATTCTGGGAGCCGAAGTCCACGAGGTATAAAAGAGCCAAGGTTGCCTACCCCTGCTCTATACCATTCCACACAAGTGGCTGTCCAATCTCTTCTTAAAAATCTCCAGTGTTGGAGCATCCACAAGTCATTCCACTGCTTAATTGTTCTAATTATCAGGAAATTTCTCCTTAGTTCTAGGTTGCTTCTCTACTTGATTAGTTTTCAGCCATTGTTTCTTGTCCTGCCTTCAGGTGCTTTGGAGAATAGATTGACCCCCCCCTCTTCTCTAGGGAAGCCCCTTAGGTATTGGAAAACTGCTATCATGTCTTTCCCATTTCCAAATGTTCCTTGTCACAACCAATTTGGCCTCCACCATCACTACCAACTTATAATTATCTCCCTTAAGCCCTTTTAATTAGCTATTGTCAGATAACACATTTTGTCCAGTTAGCGAGATAATCCATTTTCAAGATCAATACACTATTCACAGTGTGGGATTCAAATATGTGAACAACTGGTTCTCTGTGTGGATGAGGCCTCCAGAAGGCCATTCTGGGCCTGGACAATAAAAAATTAGCTACAGGTTCTGCCAAAGTGGTGCAAACCGGCTGAGTCCCACTACTGACTATTCATTAAAACAACTAACTGTCCAAACTGACTGCATTCCCACAGTACACAAAGTCCCCAAAATTACCCAAAGTTAAAACTAGGTAAAATTCAAGAGTTAAATAACTAATAACCTAATTTAACTTTGGTAATGAAACATCTGCAAGAAAACAATCTCAGAGAGCATCAAGGACCCCCCATTTCAACCCTGAGCTGCAAATATTCTCCTCTATTGGTAATTTAGCTTTGCGTGTCATATAGATGGTCCTAGCTATTTCACTAAAGCACTAGCACTAGCACTTAGACTTATATACCATTTCATAATGCTTTACAGTCCTCTCTGAGCAGCCAACATATTACTCCCAACAATCTGGGTCCTCATTTTACTGACCTCAGAAGGTTTAAAGGCTGAGTCAACCTTGAGTTGGTCAGGATTGAACTATGGGCAAAGTTTGCCTGCAATACTGCCACTGTGCCACTAGGGCTCCTGAAGCAACTAAACATAAGGTAGAAAAAGAACTATAGGTAATCCTTGGCTGAAAATCATTCCTTTAGTGAGGGATAGAATCAAGATCACGTGAAGTGTTAGTGCCACTTTATAATGCCTTGGTAAGACCACACTTGCATCCAGTTTTGGTCATCACGATATAAAAAAGAGGTTGAGACTTTAGAAAGAGCGCAGAGAAGAGCAACAAAGATGATTAGGGGACTGGAGGCTAAGACATGAAGAATAGTTTCAAGACAATGATAACATGGGCTAAAAACAATATAGAGTTAGAAAATTGGCAAAATCTTTGGGAAAGAAACTATAAAATAACAATGGCAACTGCATATAAATAAAATCTGTTCAAAATGTTTTATAGATGGCACCTACCACCAGCCAGACTAGCAAAAATGTTTAAAAATATGTCTAGCAATTGTTGGAAATGTAGGCAAAAATCAGGCACGTACTATCATCTTTGGTGGACATGCCCTAAGCAAAAAAAAAAAAAAAAATGGACAAAAATCCATACTTGGTTAGAAAAAATGTTAAGAAAGCATATAGAGTTTAAACCAGAATTAATTTTATTAGATATAGTTACAGGAAAATATGAGAAAGAAAATTTATGTTTAATAGTACACATACTAATAGCAGCAAGAATTGTTTACGCGCAGAATTGGAAAAATGAAGAAACGCCCGTGAAGATGATATAATCAAGAAAATATTGGAATGTGCAGAAATGGATAGGCTCATTTTTAAGATTAAAGAAAAAAGAAGATACAGAGTATTTTCAAATATGGGATGTATTTTACCAATGGCTGGAAAGACTGGGTGGAGATTAGGATTTTACTACATGTTATTAAGATAAGACCCAGACAGTGCGTTGTTTATCAGGCACTTGCAAAATGTAAATTTATATAAAAAAAGAATAATATATATATATATTTTAAAAAAAATAGTTTCAGGAATTGGGTATGTCTAGTTTAATTAAAAGAAGGATCATAGATGACAGGATAGCGATAGCAGCATTTCAATATCTAAGGACTGCCACAAAGGGGGTCTACCTATTCTCCAAAGCACCTGAAGGCAGAACAAGAAGCAATGGATGGAAAAGAGAGAAGAAACCTAAAAATAAGGAGAAATTTCCTAAAAGTGAGAACAACCAACCAGTGGAACGGTTTTCTTCCAGAAGTGGTGAATGCTCCAACACTGGAAATTTTAAAGAAGAGTTTGGACATCCATTTGTCTGAAATAGTATAGGATCTTCCTGCTTGAGCAGGGGGCTGGACTAGAAGACCTCTAAGGTCCCTTCCAGCTTCTATTCTATTCTATTCTATTCTATTCTATTCTATTCTATTCTATTCTATTCTATTCTGTTATTATGAAAATACGGTAGATTTGCAACAGATCAATGGGCAAGAGAGGAATAGCAAGCTTGGAATTGAGACAATCCCTGGAGCAGGTACAAAATGGAACGCATGAATTCTACTCTTGCCTAGTCTAAGCCAATAACAACATTGCTACTCAAACAAACAAACAAACAAACAAACAAACAAATAAATAAATAAATAAATAAATAAATAAATAAATAACCCTAAGCCCAATCCCTTCTGTTGCTTCGTCTCAAGCCAGACCCAGAGAAAGGAAATTGTTAAACTCTTATGGAAAGAGAATGTTAGATTAGATCAAACTTTGATAAGAGCTGGAGCCATACTTCTATAACAGGGGTGTCAAACTCGCAATGTCACGTGACGTGTCATGACATATCACAACTTTCTTTTGCTGTTGCTGGCAATGGGGTGGGCGCAGTTTCGCTATGATGCATCTAGCCCGCAGGCCGGCAGTTTGACACCCCTGTTCTATAGGAAAGTTATTCTCTGAAGATTCTGATAACCCCGAATGGGGAGGATTTATCTAAAAACTTTTATATCAAGTCCCAGGCCAGGACAAACACTTTCTGTTTGCTTTTCACATATTTAAATGTTGATGTAATGAAAGCCCAAATCAACACATGAGCAATAAAAATAAACACGAGAGGAGGAACGGAGAAAGATGCATATATACAGATACAAATAAGCAATTATGTTTTAAAAAGGTCTTATTTTAAAAACAAGTTTTTAAAAAGATATATATGTCTGCCCCAAAAGACATAATCTATTTATAAGAATATAGGTAATTGGGAAGTAATATATGTAAAAATGGAGACCAAATTTGGATAAAATGATCTTTCACTGAAACATTTTGATTCTTTGCTTGTTTTTCACGCTTTTAATTAATATCCATTCAGGAAAAGATGTGATTTAGTTTTCCAACATTTTACAATTATATATCTAGTGGCTGGCAACACAAATTGGATTAATACCTTGTTTTGCAATAGTTGGTCCCTCTTGGAAAGACAGCCAACAAACCAATAATAAGATTCATTGCCAAAGAATGTTGAGCAATTCTGTATAAATCAGACTGTATAAATCAGTGTTTTTCAAATGCAGTGTCTTTAATATGTGTGTATTTTAACTTGCAGAATTCTCCAGCTGGTATGTCTGGCTGGGGAATTCTGGAAGTTGAAGTCTACACATCTTAAAGGGTGCCACATTTGAAACTGATGTAACCAATTGTGATAGATTCTATACAAGTAGTCCTTGACTTACAATCATTTGTTTAGTGACTGTTTGAAGTAAAAAAAAAGTGACGTGATCAAGCAGGTAGGAATAGCCAACACTCCAGAAGATAGGCTTAAGATACAGAAAAATCTTGAACATTCGGTCCTATCTAACAAAATGAAATTCAGTGGAGAAAAAAGTAAGGTTCTACATTTAGGGGGAAAAACCCAAAATACAAGCATAATAGGTAGTTTCTGGCTCAATAGTAGTAATTGGGAGAGGGACCTCGGAGTCCTAGTGGACAATCACTTAAATATGAGCCAGCCATGTGCTACAGCTGCCAGAAAAACCAACGGAATCCTAGGCTGCATTAACAGAGGGAGAGAATCAAGATTACATGAAGTTTAATACCACTTTACAATGCTTTATAAGACCACACTTGGAATACTGCATCTTCTTAATGCATTATGAAATAACATTTGCCTTTTTGGCACATGAATCACCTTGCTGGCTCATGTTTAAATTGTGGTCAGCAGGGATACAAAGAACTTTTTCACATGCCAACTCATCCTACAGTTGTGCCTTACATTTTTCCAACCCAAAGCAGTCCCTTTATCTGTTAAGTTCCATCTTAGTCATGGCAGCCCATTGCTCCAGCTTGTCTAGTTACTTTTGAGCTTTTTCTTCCATCTCTAATATTAGCCACCCCTTCCAGCTTTATGTTGCTCTGCTGATTTGATAAGCATTTCCTCAATTCCCTCATCCAAGCCATTGATAAAATAGTGAACAGCACAACTGTCTCTTTAAACAGAAGTAGAGCTATTAATGAATACTTGAATACAGTCATTCAACCATCGGTGACTCCATCTAGCACTAACATCTAACCCAAGGTTACCAAAAGTGGTCAGTATCAACCCTTAAGGATCAATGCACCCATAGTGAACCACTGAATCATTTAAGGCAGGGGTTCTCAACCTTGGCAACTTTAAGACTTGTGGACTTCAACTCCCAGAATTCCTCAGCCAGCAAAGCTTAAAGTTGCCAAGTCTTGAAGTTGCCACAAGTTGCCAAAGCTTAAAGTTGCCACAAGTCTTAAAGTTGCCAAGGTTGAGAACCCCTGATTTAAGGAATGATTCATGACAATTCCTTCACACTTACCTTGCTTTAGGATTGCTGTATTCCCTTTATTTGCAGGGCTGCCACAAAGAAGATGGGGGGGGGGGTGGATTCAACCTATTTTCCAAAGTACCAGAAGGCAGGACAAGAAGCAATGGATGGAAACTAATCAAGCAGAGAAGCAACTGAAAACTAAGGAGAAATTTCCTAAAAGTGAGAACAATCAACCAGTGGAATGGTTCTTCTTCAGAAGTTATGGGTGCTCCAACACTGGAGGTTTTTAAGAAGAGACTGGACTGCCATTTGTCTGGAATGATATAGGGTCTATACCAGGGGTCTTCAAACTTGGCCCTTTTATGACTTGTGGACTTCAACTCCCAGAATTCCTTAGCCAGGCACGCTGATTGAGAAATTCTGGGAGTTGGTCAACAAGTCATAAAAGGGCGAAGTTTGAAGACCCCTGGTCTATACTAGGGGTAGGGAACCATGGCTCTTTTATGACTTGTGGACTTTAACTCCCAGAATTCCTGAATCAGCATGGCTGGCTCAGGAATTCTGGGTATTGAAGTCCACAAGTCATAAAGATCCAAGGTTCTTTACCCCTGGTCTATATAAATATGGTATAAGGCAGGGGTGTCAAACTCAATTTCATTGAGGGCCGCATCAGCATTGCGGTTGCCCTTAGGGGGCTGGGTGGGTGTGGCCAGAGTGGGTGCAGCCTACTGGGTGGGCGTGGATGGAGTGGGTGTAGCCTACTGGGTGAGTGTGGCCAGCTCTACATCGTTTGCATCAAGGTGCCTTTGGGGGCCTGGGAAGAAGTGGGACAGATCAGAGGGTCTCTGGCAGAAGGGGGTGGGACCAGGGCAAGTGCCAAGGCATGGTCCACTGGAGGAGCCTCACTGTTCCTTTCAGGCCATGCGGGGGGGGGGCTTATGGAGCTAAGACTGAATGCGTTTCAGCATAGATGGCCACCACAAAATTGTACATTGTCTCCCAGGTGGCCTAGGCTAGGGCCAAGGCAGAGGGGGCAGTTCCCTCACTGTTTCCAGGATGGCTTCACAGGCCACCTGAAACCACTTTGTGGGCCACATCCGGCTCCCAGGCCTTGTGTTTGACATGTCTGGTATAAGGGGTAAATAAATGTCTGGCGTCAAAAGCGGTCAATAAATATCTGGAGGTTAATAGATGATGGATAAATGAGGGAAAATGATTGTAGTCAATTAATCTTTTGGGATCTATGTAGAACTCTTTCTGAAGGTGATGTAGCTAGCAGCAAGACAGTGATACTGAAGGTTGGATGATCAATCACCAGCACAAGAGTGGACTTGAAAGTTGTATATTATTACACTTGGTTGAACAGTCAACCAGATGTTTAGAACGTATATGGCATTTTTAGCCATCTATCAAATCCTTCCCAAAGACCTGGGATAGGCAGATGTTGTTTGATTAAAGGCATTGTCATTGGATATAAGCTGTTCCAAATAAAGCTGCCTTTCGCAATTGACTGATGGAGATTTTGTCAGTGCCAATGGTATTCAAATGGGGTTGCAATTGCACCCAAGGGAACTATTACTGTTGGTATTATGTTTGCTTTTCTTTTGTTGTGGTTGTTGCTATCGTTATCTATAATTTATTAAAATTATTTTCATATAGTAAGTGAAAATTGGGGAATGGTGAACAATCTGTAATTTCATGAAGAGGTTGAGGAACTCAAGAGTTTGGGAATCCCTAATCTAACCCATGCTTTATCATTTATTATGAAGAATATCATGAGGTGCTTTGTTGAAAGCTCTGCTAATAAGCAGCAAGGGTTGAACATGATTGCTCTGCCATGATTAGGCATTGTTTCTACAATAATCCCAAATATCTAGGTTAATCTTTTAAGCTTTAAAACAGGGGTGTCAAACTCAATTTCATTGAGGGCCGCACCAGCATTGCGGTTGCCCTCAGGGGGCCGGGTGGGTGTGGCCTATTGAGTGGGTGTGGCCAGGGTGGGTGTGGCCTACTGGGTGGGCGTGGATGGAGTGGGTGTGGCCTACTGGGTGGGCGTGGCCAGCTCTACCTCATTTGCGTCAAGGGTGCCTGTGGGGGCCTGGGCAGAAGTGGGAGAGATCTAAGGGTCTCTGGCAGACGGGGGTGGGACCGGGGAAAGCGCCAAGGCATGGTCCATTTCTTCATTCCTCACAAAGGGTGACCCCTCCCCAGCATGCACCCAGGGGGCGGGGGCAACACGGCAGGGGCTGGTTCCTCGCTGTTTCCAGACGGCCTTGTGGAGCTAAGACTGAATGCATTTCAGCATAGATGCCCACCACAAAATTGTACATTGGCTCCTGGCCAGCCTGGGCCAGGGCCAAGGCAGCGGGGGCCGTTCCCTCACTGTTTCCAGGATGGCTTCGCGGGCCACATGAAACCACTTTGTAGGCCGCATCTGGCCCCTGGGCCTTGTGTTTGACATGTCTGTTTTAAAACAATGCCTGCCTCTCTGAAAACTTCAGAAGAAAAATTTCAGGAAGCGTTGGAATGAACACGGAATGAAAAAAAAAAAAACCAGCATCAGCAACTCTAGATTAACAGAATAACAGAGTTGGAAGGGACCTTAGAGGTCTTCAGATAAATGACTATCCAATTTCTTCTTAAAAGCCTCCAGTGATGGAGCACCCACAACTTCTGAAGGAAAAACATTCCACTGATTAATGGTTCTCACTGTCAGGAAATTTCTCTTTAGTTCTAGATTGGTTCTCTCCATCTGTTATTTCTTGCTCTGCCTTTAAGTGCTTTGGAAGATAGGTTGACCCCCCTCTTCTTAGCCTCTTAGATATTGGAAGACTGCTATCATGTCACCCCTAGTCCTTCTCTTTGTTAGACTAGACCAGGGATAGGCCACCTTGGCTCTTTTATGACTGGTGGACTTCAACTCCCAGAATTCCTGAGCCAGCATGGCTCAGCTTGAAAACCTCTCCCTTTCCCCTCAGCATGGCTGGCTCAGGAATTCTGGGAGTTGAAGTCCACGAGTCATAAAAGAGCCAAGGTGGCCTTGCCCCTGGATTAGACATACCAACTTCTTGCAACCATTCTTTGTATGTTTTAGCCTCCAGCCCCCTCATCATCTTTGTTGCTCTTTTCTGCACTCTTTCCAGAGTCTCAACATCATTTTTATATTATGGCGACCAAAACTGGATGTAATATTCCAAGTATTTCCAAGCAGTTTTCTTTGGTGATGTTAGGATGATCAAGGGGTCAATGATGGTTAATGGCAATATCACGTAGACTTATACACCGCGTCACAGTGCTTTACAGCCCTCTCTAATTGGTTTACAGAGTCAGCATATTGTCCCCAATATGCAGATGACACCAAATTGACAGGAGTAGCCAACAGTCCAGAAGACAAAGTCAGGATCCAAAAAAGATCTTGACAAACTTGAACAATGGGCCCTATCCAACAAAATGAGTTTCAGTGTGGAGAAAAGCAAAGCTTTACATTTAGGCAGGAAAAAATCAAAGGTACAAGTACAGATTAGGTGAGACCTGGCTCAAAAACAGTAACTGTGAGAGGGACCTTGGAGTCCTAGTGGACAATCATTTGACTATGAGCCAGCAGTGTGCAGCAGCAACCAAAAAAGCTAATATAATCCTGGGTTGTATAAACAGAGACATAGAATCATAAGAACATAAGAACTCAAGGGAATCCTGCCTGCCTCAACCAACATAGAGGCGGCACATGGACATCCGTTTTAATAACCACCGATACACTTGGCATCCATGAATCTATCTAGCCCTGCCTTGAAGCTATCAAGGCTGACAGCTGTCACGACCTCTTCTGGAAGTGAATTCCATAAACCAACGACCCTCTGGGTGAAGAAATATTTCCCTTTATTTGTCCTCACTTTCTTACCTACGAGCTTTAGGGAGTGCCCCCTTGTCCTAGTATTGTGTGATAGAGAAAAGAATTTTTCTCTATCCACCTTTTCTATCCCATGCTTGATTTTATACACTTCGATCAAGTCACCCCTTAAACGCCGTCTTTCAAGGCTGAAGAGACCAAGGCATTGCAATCTGGTTTCATAAGGGAGGCGCTCCATTTCCTTGATCATTCTTGTTGCCCTTTTTTGCACCTTTTCCAGTTCCATTATATCCTTCTTGACGTGCAGGGACCAGAACTGTACACAGTACTCCAAGTGTGGTCTCACCATCGATTTGACTTATTTTCGATTCCCTTCCTAATCAAGATCATGCAACGTATTAGTACCATTTTATAAAACCCTAGAGAGACCACACCTGGAATACTGCAGCCAATTTTGGTCACCATATCACAAAAAAGATGTTGAGAGTTTGGAAAAAATTCAGAGAAGAGCAACTATGATGATTAAAGGCTTGGAGACTAAAATGTATGAAGAACGGCTGCGGGACTTGGGTCTGGCTAGTCTAAAGAAAAGAAGAAATGATAGCAGTGTTCCTGTATTTGAGGGGCTGCCACAAAGAAGAAGGGGTCCCGTTATTCACCAAAGCACCAGAGGGACAGATGAGAAACAATGGTTGGAAACTGATCAAAGACAGAAGCAACCTGGAATTAAGGAGAAACTTCTTGACAGTGAGGACAATTAACCAGTGGAATAGCTTGCCTCCAGAAATCATGGGGGCTCCATCACTGGAGATTTTTAAGAAGAGGCTAGACAGTCACTTGTCTGAGATGGTATAGGTTCTCCCTCTGTTGCTTTGTGCAACCTTTGATACTACTTTTTTCGTTTCATGTTTCTTTGTTTCTTCTTTGCTTTGTTTCTCCTTGTTGTTTTCTAAGGATAAAAATACAAACAATAACCAGGCTTTTATTCAGTGCCTTTTTTTCTTCTCACAAAGGTGAGAAAAAGGAGTGGGGGGGGGGAAATGAACCGGTCAAGTAAAAAATTGGGAATAAAGGAGAAGTATTGACAACTACATATGCTGGAATATTAATATGTACATTAAAGCAGAGTAGAATGAGAACAGAACAGAACTAGACTAGACTAGACTAGACTAGACTAGACAGAATAGAATAGAATAGAATAGAATAGAATAGAATAGAATAGAATAGAATAGAATAGAATAGAATAGAATAGAATAGAATAGAAGTAACAACAGTTTTGGAAGGGACCTTGGAGGTCTTCTAGTCCAACCCGTATATAATTTCAGATAAATGGTTGTCCAATCTCTTCTTAAAAATTAATACTTAATAATGACAATAATAGATTGGATTTTTACACCCCACAGATCCTAATGAGTAAACAAGGCTTTCTTTTAATCTCTTTGGTCTTGAGGCTGCCGCTGATTCTGAACTCAGGTGTTTTTAAACAGACATTTTCTCTCCAAGAAGACCTTCGTTTTTTGCTCTGCTGCAAATGCCTCTCTCTCTTGCTACTGCCATCTTCTTTCCACAATTTCGCTTCTCCGTAGCTGAGCATGTTCTTATTCTATTGATCTAGTCAGAGCTGGTGAGGGGGGGGGAAACCCACAGCTGATACCTCTCCTCCAAGCTTTCTAATAAAAGGCTGGTGAAATAATTAAAGGAGCACTGGACACAGTTGTCAGCTTCCTACTGCACCGGCTCACAGGAGGATAAGAGAAGCAGAAAGCAAAATGAAACACCACTACAATGGACATATCGATACTCTGGTGACTGTTGTGGTTTAGTGGCTAAGGCAAAATCTGCAATGAAGGTCCAGTGTTTCTTAAGCTTAAGTGGGGGGAGAACAGCAGAGAAGAGAGGAGCCATGTTTTTTTTTTCCTTTTCTTTTCCCATTGTCTCCAGTGATAGAAATTCACACAAACTTCCTTTTTTGGAATTCGGGTTGAATTTGGAGGACATGTCAAGGTCTCCAAAGGGGCCTGGTCACTTGTCTGCAATGTCTTCTCAAACTACATCATGTTCGACTTGTCTTCAACTCAACTGCAACACTCATGTCAATGTTGCTAACATTGGATGTTTTTGCTTTGACAACAGTTGGAGATGCAACCATTTTCTTCTTATGTTTTACTCTTGGAGTTAGAGTTAGAGTTAGATGATGCTGGGGGGGAGGAATGTGCATGAAAGTTTAGCTAGACATAACAATACTGGGCCTAGTGTGTGAACCAAGGTTATTGAAATAAGAGATGATAAAAATTGGCAGGCTGGAGAACTAGAGGGAGAGCCTGCATTTCAAACTAACTGGGGAATGTGATTTATGACTGTTAATTGGAGGAGGGAATTGTGCTTTGATATTATGTGCTCAGGGGAGGGGAATTCAGTTTTTGGCTTTGACTGTGTTAGTGCCGACGCTATGCTTCTCTAATAAAGATTCTTTAAGGTAAACAATGCCTTGAAATTCTTTGAAGAGTTTCATCTGTCGGAACCATGACAACTAACAACAGAAAAGTGCTCCAACTTCATCCAAGGATGACCTCCATCAATGGACCTAGACCAGGGGTGTCAAACTGCCGGCTCGCAGGCTGGATGCGTCATCTGGAAGCCACGCCCACCCCATTGCCGGCAATGGTGAAACCGTCCCAATATATTGCACGATGTCACGTGACGTCACGAGTTTGACATGTCTGACCTAGATGGATGGACTGCTGTTGAAGCTGTTAAGACAGAAACCCCATAGGAAGCCATCCAGAGAAAGCTCCACAGGTAGTCCTCGACTTGACCACAACTGAGCCCAGAATTGATGTTGCTAAGTGAGAAATCTGTTAAGTGAGCCTTGTCCCATTTTATGACTCTCCTTGCCATGTTGGTTAAGTGAATCACTGCGGTTGTTAAATGAGTAACACAATTGTGAAGTGAACCTGGCTCCCGCCGTTGACTTTGCTTGCCAGAAGGTCACAAAAGATGGTCACACGACCCTGCAACTGTCATAAATATGAGTCAGTTGTTAAGCATCTGAAGGTAAATCATCTGACCATGGAGATGCTATAACGGTCGTAAGTGCAACAAATGGTCATAAGTTGCTTTTTTGAGTGCTGTTGTAACTTCGGTCTCTTAATGAACTCTTGTAAGTTGAGGACTACCTGTATATGACAGAACTGGAGAAAACTGGCCACACTGGGTTGAAGTTTGACCTTTGACCTTGGTTAAACGAAAAATTTAAAAGCATGCTTATTACAGAGGTACAATGGGAAAGTTAACAGTTTTGATCTTAACCACCTCACCTTCTCAGGAATAGAGATGACCACTCTAATCATCTTCTTCCCTCTGTTTTTGGATAGATTTGTACATTTATGATGTAGTCTGCTCTTCATCTTCACCTATGATGCAGGACTGCTCACGCTGTGATTGATGGCTTCTGATTCTGTGTCCAGTTGTAGATACCACAACTCAGCAGATTTTTTTTTCTGGGGGATACTGGGAAGCTTTTGTTTGGATTCTTGTACCAAGCAGGGAGCTTGAATTAAATGTCTCTCTATGATTCTGTGATTCGTTTGAGTGAGATCTATATAAGGCTATGGATTTGGACTTGCCGCCGAGGTCAAAATTGACATTTTTCTATTGTCTGCTGTCACCAGGGCTAGTAACTTTGGGGGAGTTCATTTAACATTCAACATATACAAAGCTTGTTGTTCCAAGAAAAAACAGCCTGATTAATGTTTCTCATTTTCTTTGCCATTATTCCACATAACATTTCTATTACCATTTTTGGCTCTCCTCAAATAAACTTGTCAAAAATGAAACTTTGGCAGCTACATGCCTCTTTGTTTCAACTTGCCATTAGAGTAAGGGGGGGGAGGTGTTACTTTAGAATGGGTTAGAATGGAGAAATGAAACCTCTACGATTCCACTGAACATCGTGAGAGCCTGAAGCCTTTTGAAGGACACTGCAGCAGGTGTGGAGACGAAGCAGACAGTTCCCATAACAAAGTGAAATTGTTTACATGGAGAGCGTGGGGGTTTGGTTGGAGAAATTATTGTTAAATTCTATGAACTGGTGTCTGGGAATCTCATAGTTAGTTTTGTTTCAACATTACCATGCTGTGTATTCAATAAAGAGAAAGATTTTTGGAAATGGAACCTGGAGTTTTATTTGGATTCTTGAGCTGGATGTTGACAAAACTCTTTTCTCTATTCCTTTTTCTCTACTCTGACCTGAATCGATTAAATGATAATATTTTAATTAAAAGAAAAGGAAAGGGTTTGAGAAAGGATTGCCGAAGTCTGTTTCCATTCCACTGAATTACATACACTGTATAATATAGGTTTTAAAAGTTTACAAGGCAGGAAAGAGCTTTCTTCTAATTTCCATCAATGCTCTAAGTCAGGGGTCTTCAAACCTGGCTGCTTTAAGACTTGTGGACTTCAATTCCCAGAATTCCCCAGTCAGCCATTCTGGGAGTTGAAGTCCACAAATCTTAAAGTGGCCAGGTTTGGAGACCCCTGCTCTAAGTTATATAGCCTAATAGTTTTGTCATGTAGTAAAGCAAGTGGCCTCCAAATTGGGGACAGCATGCCTCAAAATAAGTATGAGCCAGCAATGTGCTGCAGCTGCCAAAAAAGCCAGCGCAGTGCTAGGCTGCATTAACAGAGGGATAGAATCAAGATCATGTGAAGTGTTAATACCACTTTACAATGCCTTGGTAAGGCCACACTTGGAATAGGGCATCCAGTTTTGGTCACCACGATGTAAAAAAGATGTTGAGACTCTAGAAAGAGTGCAGAGAAGAGCAACAAAGATGATCAGGGCACTGGAGGCCAAAACATATAAGGAACGGCTCCTGGACTTGTGGATTAGGAGTGACATGACAGCAGTCTTCCAATATTTGAGGGGCTGCCACAAAGAAGAGGTAGTCAACCTATTCTCCAAAGCACCTGAAGGCAGGACAAGAAACAATGGATAGAAACTAATCAAGGAGAGAAGCAACCTAGAACTAAGGGGAGAACAGTGAGAACTTCCAGAAGTTGTGAATGCTCCAACACTGGAAATTTTAAAGAAGAGATTGGATTCATTTGTCTGAAATTGTATAGGATTTCCTGCCTGAGCAGGGGGTTGGACTCGATGACCTCCTAGGTCCCTTCCAACTCTATTATTCTGTTAAAATATCATATACAAAAGGACACTATTGGGAATTGCCTGTGAACATCAGGAGAACATGTGATCAGCCACATGGGAGTACTAACCTTGACTAACCTTGACTTGGTCAAGCAAGACTATTATGACATTCAACAGAATAACAGAATTGGGAGAGACTTTGGACGTCCTCCAGTCCAACCCCTGCCCAAGCAGAAGATGTAATACCATTCCAGACAAATGTTGTCCAGTCTCCCCTTAAAAGCCTCCAGTGATGGAGCACCTACAACCCCGAAGGCAAGCTGTTCTACTAGTTAATTGCTCTCACTGTTGGGAATTTTCTCCTTAGTTCCAAGTTGTTTCTCTGCTTGATCAGTTTCCATTCATTCTTTCTTGTCTTGCCTTCTGGTGTTTTGGAAAATGGATTTCTCATAGGTTTCTTTGGAAAATAATTTCTAATGTGGCTTCCTATTTTTGTGACCTAATTGGAAGAAATTCTTTTTGCCGGACTTGCAAAAGTAGCTAGTCAAAGTATGGAAGAAATTCGTAACAACGATCCACAATCATCTGACGGGATTATAGAGAAAGATTGTTTTGTATAAAAAAAAAGAATATAAAGTCGATTTATTTGATCAGAGTTAAAATATGTTGTCATTTGGGCTGATTCTTTTTGGATGCTGATCTCTGAACTGGAAAAAATGTGACATCAGTCATTTAATAGGACGTTAAACTCTTATAACTTTTTTATGTTTCCTAATTTGAGAGCACTGTCTCTGTATCTTTTTACTCTTTTGTTCATAGTAGGATACCGGAATTATGTTCTATTTGAGAAATGTGGATTTATTTATAGTTTAGAGGAGATATGAAATGTTTATTTGAATGAGATGCATTGTTATTTGGGGTGGGTTTTCTTTGGAATTGTTGGCATCTGGAATGGAAAAATATTGTGCAGTGCACTTTTGTCTTTTTTAAAGGGGAGATGGTCCCTCTGTCATCTTAAACTTGCTTAATACATTATTTTTAGAATAAAATAGAGCTGGAAGGGATCTTGGAGGACTTCTAATCCAGCCCCCGCGCACTGTCACCCCAGTACTAGGCCTTCAGCTGGCTTTTATAAAACCTTTTTGCTTTAGGCCTCCGCCATCATGTGCAAAAAAAAAAAAAGGCTCAATCAATTTCAACCTCGCAGGGGAAAAAGATCTTGCAAAGTTGGAATTGATTGATTGAACTTTTTAATCCCACCCAGTCTGCCGTTACCACTGCAGCCACGTCCACCCAATGGGCCACACCCACCCAATGGGCCATGCCCACCTGGCACCCGATGATATATAAGTGGGTTTTGTGTTGCAGTTTGGGCACTCGGTCTCTAAAAGTTTCGCCATTGCTGGTCTAGCCTCTTCTTAAAAACCTCCAAGTGATGGAGTGCCCACGATTTCTGGAGTCAAGCTGTTCCACCGGTTAATTGTCTTCACTCTCAGGAGGTTTCTCCTTAATTCCAGATTGCTTTTCTCCTTGATTAGTTTCCATCTGTTGTTTCTTGTCTTGCTCTCTGGTGCTTTACACTACAATATCAGGACCATTTAATGCTTTTTAAATGGGGGTTTTGCTTATAGCTCAAGAGTTGATATGTGGAATGTTGAGTTTTATATCATGTCAATCAATGTTATTGTTTTAGAGCTCTGATTGAGCTTTTTGCTGATAATTTGCAAAGAAGTTACATTTATCTGTCCATTGTTAAGAGATAAGTTTATGGCAGGAAGAGTTTATGCATGTGAACTAAGAGGAGAGGAAGAGATTGCGCAATGATTTATACTTTTGTGATGAGGGTGGGAAGTTTATTTATTTGCAGGTAGTCCTCGTTTTATAATCATTCGTTGGCTGACCATTCAAAGTTACAATGGTATTGAAAAAACTGATTTGTGACCATTTTTTACACTTAACCGACATTGCAGCATGCCCTGGTCACGTGGTCAAAATTCAGGCACTTGGCAACTGACTCTTATTTATGACAGTTGCAATGTCCCGGGGTCATGGGTATGTCTAGTTTAATGAAGAGAAGGACGAGGGGGGACATGATAAGCAGTCTTCCAATATCTCAGGGGCTGCCCCAAAGAAGAGGGAGTCAAGCTATTCTCCAAAGCACCTGAAGGCAGGACAAGAAGCAACGGATGGAAACTAACCAAGGAGAGAAGCAACCTAAAAGTAAGGAGAAATTTCCTGTCAGTAAGAACAATTAACCAGTGGAACAACCTGCCTCCAGAAGCTGTGAATGCTCCAACACTGGAAGTTTTTAAGAAGAGGCTGGACAGCCACTTGTCTGGAATGGTATAGGGCAGGGGTAGGCAACCTTGGCTCTTTTATGACTTGTGGACTTCAACTCCCAGAATTCCTGAGCCAGCATAGCTCAGCATGGAAACCTCTCCCTTTCCCCTCAGCGTGGCTGGCTCAGGAATTCTGGGAGTTGAAATCCACAAGTCATTAAAGAGCCAAGGTTGCCTACCCCTGGTATAGGGTTTCCTGCCTGAGCAGGGGGTTGGACTAGAAGACCTCCAAGATCCCTTCCAACTTTATTATTATTATTATTATTATTGTTGTTGTTGTTGTTGTTGTTAATCATCTGATAAGCAAAGTCAATGGGGAAGCCAGATTCACTAAACAACCACAAGATTCATTTAACAAGTATAACCAGAAAAGTTGTAAAATGGGTCAAAACTCACTGATCAACTGACTTGCTTTTAGCAATGGAAATTTGAGGCTCAGTTTTGGTCATCAAGGACTACCTGCGTTTGTTCAATTTCTATAGCCACCATCTCAATGATTCAGGGCGGCTTACAATTCCAAAAGTATAAAACAATTAAAATATTAAAAAATATCTTAAAAACAATAAAAATAATAACAAGTTGCTCTCTTAATGCTCATGTGTGTATGAGGGGGAAAGTTTTTCTTTTTGCTTTGTTGCACTTTTTTTCATTTCTCGTTTGTATTATTTTTCATTGTTGTCATTAAAACCTTTTCTAAAGTTATTATAAATAAAAATTTACTATGCCCTCATGCTAGGCATCTCTACTTACTACCCCTATTCCGCAGCCTCACTAGTAAATATTTTCAATCTAAATCTATACTACATCTGCCTCTTTCCTTAACCCTGCTGCTCCCTGTCAACTTTACGGAAGCGATCCACCAATTCTTTAAAAAGAAAATACTGTAAGGTTTGTTTTTTAAAATGTTATTTACGAACTTGGCTATTTTCCTGCAATCTTCTTACAAAGTTCTGTTTTAAGCGGGATGACAGAATCTGAGACATCTCTTTCTACAATTTGTCAGTTTGAAATCCAATCCCCAGAAAAGTTTAACATGATTTAAAACAACCACAAACTCTGATTTGTTCTTTTAAAAACAAAACAAAATAAATCACCTGTTCCTGATTTTTCTTCCCCAATACCCATTATTACTAGTATTTCCAGGCATCCAAACCTTTGGAGTTGCAGACAAAGGCCATCACATTTTATACTGGTGCATTTTTCCCTGCGCTATTGATGCCGTTCCAGATAAACCTTGTTTTCTTCACCGTTGTGCGTCAAATGTGGGGTTTTAAATAAACAGTGACTATGAAAAGAACAAAAGATTAAAACCCCGAAAGGAATGGGGCAGAGATCTGTTTCTGCTCATTTGCTTTCTATTTTTGCTACAGGCTATTTAGGGGAGAGAAAAAAAATCAGTGTATGAGTTTGGAAGACCGCAAAGTTTGAATTTCACATTGAAAATTGCCTGTTTGTAACTGGGTACTAATACAATGAAGCATCTTAAATTAGATTAAGCAGCTTCTCCCAACCTGATCTCTCCAAGCATACTGAATCATAGCATCCCGAATAATGAACAAGTTGTCTGCATCGATCAGACAAACCCTGAAAAATTTAAGAGATACATTGTCCTGTTAAGCTTCAGTCCATCTGCCCACCTTTGTGTTAAGTCTTCTCCACTCAGTCCTTACAGCCGTGATGTTTGCAAGTTATTCACCACTAAGGTGGGACTTAGCTGCAATGACCATATTTTCTTGGGGGGGGGGAAAAGGACAAACCTGAAAAAAGGAGCAAGTCGGAAAGAGGTTCATAAGGATCCCCCCCCCAAAATCAATAATCTTTGTAACTTTGCTTCATCAAGGAAAACTCAAGAGCCAAACCAAGAAAAATGTTACCAAAACACATATTCTAATAAAAATAACTAAACTCAAAGAGTATATGCAAATTTATTTTTAAAAAGACAGTTCAGTTTCCATATTTTTAACATGGATATGGAAGACTGTGGCTTAAGTGACTTCATTTGCACAGAAGAAGTTAAATGACCAAATTGAATTACAACAGTGTTTTTGAACAATAAATAAATCGAAAGGAAATACTCCTATTTCCCTTTTATTTTCCCACACAACAACAACCCTATTAGATGGGTTGGGCTGAGAGAGAGTGACTGGCCCAAAGTCACGCACCTGGCTTTCATGCCAAGCTGGGACTAGAACTCACCATCTCCTGGTGATTGGCCCACAGTTACCCAGCACCGTTCATGCCTAAGGCAGGACTAGTATTCGCCATCACCTGTTGATTGGCCCAAAGTCATGCAGCCAGCTTCCATTCCTAGGGTGGGACTAGAATTCACCATTCCTGGCTGCTAGCTTGGTGCCTTAATCCAATTCAGTGGTTAATAAGAGTCATGGTAGTGCAGTGGTTAAAGTGCAGTATTGCAGGCTAACTCTGCCCAAAGTTGGGAGTTCGATCCTGACCAGCTCAAGATTGATTCAGCCTTCCATCCTTCCGAGGTTAGTAAAATGAGGACCCAGATTGTTGGGGGAAATATGCAGACTCTGTAAACTGCTTAGAGAGGGCTGCAAAGCACTGTGAAGTGGTATAAAAGTCTAAGTGCTATTATGATTGCTGGTTCTCAGACGTCATTGTGGGAGGAGCCCAGCTGTTGTAATGCACCCTAGCAAGTCGCCATGAGGCTTGGAACAAAGAGACTGCCATGTGGCTTGGAACAAAGGGACAAAGGCCATGTGGCTTGACCATGCGGTTTTGGAACAACAGGAAATGAGGGAGGGGCTAAAGGTGGAGGAACGTTGTACCAAGATTTGAATCCATTGGCCACAGGGGTGGCTTTGCCAGTGTAGCCTTGTCATTGGCTGCAGCTATAACATTGTCATAGGCTGTTTGTAACCATGTGATGCAATGTGTAACCGCCCACTGTAACAGGTAATAAAAGGGGGGCAGCCTTTTGTCTGTTGTTGCTTCACCCCGAGAAATGTGCTTGGTAGCATGTCTCTCCTTAATCCGGCTATCATGAAGAACCCACTGAGATTGGAGTGGCCTGCGGAGGGCCGACTTCACCCAGCTTTCCATCAGTCTGAAGCGTACATATTCCCTCTAAATCTCGATATAAAAGAAATCCCAAGGGTTGAGTGATTGCTTGAGTTTCCACTCCGTCTGTCTTCTTCCTCCAACTGTCAATCACCCTTCAGTTCATTATTCTTATGCTAGCTTGCCATTTTCAATTCCACCATACCCTGGGAAAATCTTCCCTGGCTTCATATCTGCAAATGGTGCTCAGTTTTTCTGATCTCAAAATGCTGAGAGCTGTGTCATTTCATATTTGGAATGGCTGAAAGCCAGACATCCATTAGCTCACAGCAAGTTGTTTTCCTTTCCTTATTTTTCTCTCGCACTAAGGGCACTCATCTAATATTTTCTTTCTCATACTAGACGTAGCAAAATATAATACAGTGGGAGAGATAACATCCTTCACCAAACATCCAGCAAAGCAAACTGCGGAAGAAAACAAACCGTAATAACATGCCGGATAAATTGATACAAGTTTAAGATAAATTTTTAAAGCAGAAAACTGAGCAATGTATTGCAGCACAAGGAGAAAGTGTGATTTGCTAGGGAGCTAGGAAAAAGGACTTAAAGATTGCAGAGAAGCTGACTATATCACCACGTGTGTTCACACAACATTTTAAGTAGGTTAGCGAGGAATTAGCAGTGACATTTGTAGCACATGCTGACCTTATGGTTAATTCAGTTAGGGGTTTGATTGTGTGTCTCTATATGTTGATATTGTGAATTGTGCTATCTGTTCGGGGGGGGGATTCAGATTTTGGCTTCGACTATGCACGTGCCAATGTTATGCCACTCGAATAAAGATTCTTTAAGGTAAACAATGAATCGAAGTTCTTTGAAGAGCTTCATCTGTTGGAACCACGACATATATTGTTTGAACCCAGAGTATTTGGAATCTATTTTACAGTAATGATGCTATCTAGTTGGGTAGCAAAACATCTGCAAGCTCAGGGAACACCAAGGACCCCATAATATAGTGTACAACATATTGTTAAATCCATACACCAGCTTCATATAAGAACCAGGTTAAATGTGTTCTGGGAACACCATCAGTTAATCTGAAAGACGTAAGATGGATCTCTGCTTTATAAATATGGAACTACAATACCAACAAATGTTGAGAAAGCCAGCTTGGTTAGTGGTTAATGCACCAGTCTGAATATTGGGAGACCATGAGTTCTAGTCCTGCCTTAGCCATCCAAGCCGGCTGAGTCACTTTGAGCCAATCAGCAAGAGAGGTGAGTTCTAGTCCTGCCTTAAGCATGAAAGCCAGCTGAACCACTGTGCAAATCCAGTCTAGCTAGATTACAGCTCAGTGTCACATCCATGTACGGACAAATGACTGAATTCCATATTAAGGTTGTAGATGGGTTATCGAACAAGCAAATTCAACTGTTGAGCAGCCCCAGAAGATCCAGTGAAACTTTAGGGGGTACTTTGGAGCTGAGCTGGGTCACCTGATCCAACATCTTTATCCATCTTTATCTTTATCTCATGTGAAAGTAGCCAGAGCCATTCATGAAAGGTCTCAACAAGTCACCTATGTTACAGGAATCTTGACAGACTGACTGCATTCTCTTGGGAATGGCAAGATAAGGCTTCAGGAATTCTGGGTGAGGTTTGGTCTTTGCCACTCACTGCCATGCAAAGTCTCCAAACTGGAACTAGTTCAAATATATGATACATAGACATTAAGAGAAAAAGAGAGGAAGTATTTGCTGTTGAAATAGGAGAAAAATTTGGTTACAAAATTTGTTTGGAAATTAATAGAAAATAAGAATGTTATACTGTATTATCAGTTAGGTGATGTAAGATGGTGAGAAATAGAATATATCCAAATAAATAAGATGTGTATTTTCAATATTAGATTTTGTGATGAATTGTCATAATGGGAACTTTGGTTATCTAAACCTTGGGAATTATAAATATTAAATGTTAAAATTAAACATTAACGGGAAACTAAAAATTGGGGAAAACCAATTAGGACATTGGTTGTCTATAAAGTTTGAATGTTAAAAATAAGGATATGTATAAGCCAAAAATTATTGATAAATGTAAGAATGTCATTTTTATTTAATTGATTTAATAAGAATTGTATTAGTTTAGACAGGAGACAGTGAATACTGAGGGGAAAAGAGAGGAAAAATTTGACGTAGTAGCTTGAGATTTGTACTGAAGATATTTGTATGTTATTGTATTATTCATTGGCCCAGCCGCCACATTGCTTTTTCAATACATAAATGTAAAATTAGAAAATCAATAAAACATTTATAAAAACAAAACAAAACAAAGTCTCTAAACTGGAACCTGGTTAGGGCACATAGGGTTGGCCTCCTACGAGTCCCGTCTATTAGGCAATGTCATCTGGCGGGGCCTAGGGCAAGGGCCTTCTCCGTTGCCCCTGCCCTCTGGAACCAGCTTCCCACAGAGGTTCGCACTGCTTCCTCCCTTCTAGTTTTCCGGAAATTATTGAAGACTTTTATTTATGCCGACAGGCTTGGGGCGTATGAACTGTACTCTGCCCCTCAGCCTACGAATGTGCCTCCATCAGTGGCTGTGTGTTGATTGTGATTGTATGCTGTATGAATGTGTTTTGGATTGAATGAATGTGTTTGGATTGGATGGTTGATTGTCATGGTAAATTATTTTATTGTATTGTTGTTGTAAGCCGCCCTGGGTCTTAGGAGAAGGGCGGCATAGAAATTTAAATAAAGTAAAGTAAAGTAAAGTAACCTATCTTAACACCGCCCTCCAAACTAGCTGGAGATTACATTGGCTCTTGAAAGGAAAACAAATAAGTACAAGTAGTCCTTGACTTACCATGATTTATTTAGTGGCCATTCAAAGCTACAACAGCACTGAAAAAAGTGACCCGTGAATGTTTGTCACAGTTATGAGCTTAGCAGCATCCCAACGGTCAGGGGATCAACATTCAGATGCTTGGCAACCGATTCATATTAATGGCCATTGCTGTGTCCCACGGTCCCAACCTTCTAACGAATAAAGTCAATGGGCAAGCCAGCTTCACTCAACAACCGGGTTACTAACTTATCATCTGCAGTAATTCACTTAACAACTGTGGCAAGAAAGGTCGGACAATGGGGCAATGGGGCAAAAGTCACAAAACTCACGGTCTCACTTCACAACGAAAATTTTGGGCTCAGTTGTGGTCGTAAGCTGGGGACTACCCGTAAACAAGGAAAGAAGTAAACCCTTCCAGGAAAATCAATCTATTTAACACTGCCAGAAAATAACTCTGCCATTGTTGGTCCCAAGCCTGGATGAGAAAGGAGGAGCATAGAGATCAGGCTTTGCGACACCTAAGCCGAGATTTCAGCGTTGCCTCATTTTGCATCAGACCCAAAGCAATGCTTGAGAGGCAGACAAGTGAGATGCTGCAGCCTGGATGAAGTTTCGGATGAAATGCAAAACTGCGGAGCACACAATATGATGGGAACAACACAAAGAACAAGAAGAGAACACCGCCAGAAAACCCAATTCATTTCCCTTCCCCTTAAGATTCAGTGCAGTGCAGCAAAAGAGAAAGGTGAGAAAATCTGAAGAGAAGGAGAGGAAACAGGAGGGAAGAATGAAAGACGGGACCAAGCTATTCCACCTCATTTTTTCCTATCTTAAATGATCTCTGTGGCTTCACTAATAATCCAGTTCCTATCCTTTCATTATTAAGGGATTTGTTCATGGCACGGTTGACTTGCCAGAGAATAGCGACACTGCAGGAGCTTTTCAAACCTTAGCAACAATGCTGGGAGAGGAGCAAAGTTTATGTCTGAGGCTCAGCCTTGTCAAGACTTGGCTCAGGGTGACATTCTGCAGACAAGCAGTGGTTCAGAATGGATGTTTGTTTTACAAAAGGAGAGAGGCTTCAGGAAAACTGTTGACCTGGTTGCTGATTGTCTCAATGCAAATTTCTCTTAGCCTTTAGCAGGGCGTTCTGCTAGCATAGAGGTCTTCAAACTTGGCCCATTTATGACTTGTGGACTTCAACTCCCAGAATTCCTCAACCAGGCATGCTGGCTGAGGAATTCTGGGAGTTGAAGTCCATAAATCATAAAAGGGCTAAGTTTGAAGACCCCAGTGCTAGCATGTTGGAAGACGGGCTACAGTGTCTTCCTACTTAAGCTGTCATTTTGTGAAGAGAAGTATGTTGAAAAAAGCCTGAAGCTATTGTTGAAAGAAAAGTCTTCATCATGGTTCAGTCCAAGCCGGGGATAAAAAACATGGCGACTGCTTTAGAAAGAAAGAAGGTTGCAGTTTATTGAAAAGGAGAGCCAGATGGGAAGATGGCTCTGGCAGAAAAGAGAGGGAGCACATGTAGGGAGTGGGGTTTTATACCTTCTGGAGCCTTTTGTTTGGAGTTGTTTCCTGTTCCTGTTTGAGGCATGAACTTTGGTCTGAGTCTGAGTGTGCCTTTTGGTATCTGTGGTTAATCCTATTATGTCCTGTCTTAGAGTTTGGGTGGAGTATTATTATTTTATTATTATTTATTATTATTTAAGACTTTTATACCGCCCCTCTCCCGTAGGACTCGGGGCGGTTTACAGCCAAATTTAAAAATGTAACAATAATAAATATTTAAAACAGAATTAAATAACTAGGCTGTACTAAAACCAAATTAAAATCCCACACTAAAACCCTAACTACTTAATTTAAAATTACATAAAAAAACCCGAGGAGCTCTAGGCCAGGCCGGCTTGATTGAAGAGATAGGTCTTCAATTCTCTTCTGAAGGTGCGGAGATCATGACATGTCCGGAGTTCTAGAGGGAGCTCGTTCCACATCGTTGGAGCCCCCACAGAAAAGGCTCTCCCCCTGGGTGCCACCAGCCAACATTGCTTAGCCGATGGCACCCTGAGGAAGCCCTCTCTGTGGGAGCGAACTGGTCGGTGGGAGGTATTTACTGGCAGTAGGCGGTCCTGTAAATAACTGGTTCCTATGCCATGGAGCGCTTTAAAGGTGATAACCAACACCTTGAAGCGCACCCGGAAGACCACCGGCAACCAGTGCAGCTCACGCAGGATGGGGGCCGTTTGTGCCCGCCAGGGTGCCCCCACCACCACCCGCGCGGCCGCATTCTGCGCCAGTTGGAGCCTCCGTGTGCACTTCAAGGGGAGCCCCATGTAGAGAGCATTGCAATAGTCCAGTCTGGAAGTGACGAAGGCATGAGTGACCGTGCATAGCGCATCCCGATCCAGGAAGGGACGCAACTGGCGTACCAAATGAATCTGGTAAAACATCCTCCTGGCTACGGCCGTCAGATGGTCCTCAAGGGACAGCCGTGAATCCAGGAGGACTCCCAAGTTGCGAGCCTTTCCCGAGGGGGCCACTGACTCGCCCCCAATAGACAGCGATGGAGTCAGCTGACTATACCGGGACGACGGTAACCACAGCCACTCAGTCTTGGATGGGTTGAGCTTGAGACCGTTCTTTTAGGTGTCTTTGTCTTCCTAAACTTCTAGCTAGCTTCAATCTTCCTGGATTTACATCTGCATTTCTACACAGCTGGCCTCTGCTTGGGGGAGGGAGACTTGGGGATATTAAGAAAGACTGGGTATGCTTTTCTGCCTCTTTAAGATCCTTTGAGGAAATATATTTTTCTGCCCTTTTAATATTTCCTTCTCTGGGGCGGGGGGAGCTGACTTCCCACAGTATAGATGCCAGTCTCTTTTGTTCATATTCCAAAACAAAACAAAACAAAACAAAATGTCTATGGAGATTCTCAGTCATCCAAGTCATGGTGGTCCCAAAGGTGCTTTTTCAGGAGGCAACTGGACTTCCTTGTTTTTCTTTGAAGACGTTTCGCTTCTCATCCAAGAAGCTTCTTCAGTTCTGACTGGATGGTCCTTCCACTCCCCATCATCCAGTCAGAGCTGAAGAAGCTTCTCGGAAGAGAAGCGAAACGTCTTCTATAAGAAAGTCCAGTTGCCTCTCTGAAAAAGGACCTTTGAGGCAAAACACAACAAACATTCCTCATCTTCCCTCCCCCCACACACACTTTTAAAATACAGGTAGTCCTTGACTTACAACAGTTCATTTAGTTCAAAGTTATAACAGCACTGAAAAAAGGAACTTACGACTGTTTGTGGAGATTCTCAATCATCCAGGTCATGTTTGTCCCAAAAGGGCCTCTTTCAAAAGGCAGCAGGACTTTGTGTTTTTTCCTTAAAGACGTTTCACTTCTCACCCTAGAAGTTTCAGAGCTGATCAGAAACAAAAAGTTTCTTCAGAAGCTTCTTGGATGAGAAGCAAAACATCTTCAAGGAAAAAACATAAAGTCCAGCTGCCTTTTTTTGGGGGGGGGAAAAGCACTTTTGTGTGACTTACGACCTTTTTTCCACACTTCCGACCATAGTCATGTGAACAAAATTCAGATGCTTGGTAACTGACTTGTATTTAGGACAGTTGTAGTGTCCTGGGGTCATGTGATCACTTTTTGTAACCTTCTGACAAGCAAAGTCAGATTGCAACGCCTTGGTCTCTTCAGCCTTGAAAGACGGTGTTTAAGGGGTGACTTGATCGAAGTGTATAAAATCATGCATGGGATAGAAAAGGTGGATAGAGAAAAATTCTTTTCTCTATCACACAATACCAGGACAAGGGGGCACTCCCTAAAGCTCATAGGTAAGAAAGTGAGGACAAATAAAGGGAAATATTTCTTCACCCAGAGGGTCGTTGGTTTATGGAATTCACTTCCAGAAGAGGTCGTAACAGCTGTCAGCCTTGACAGCTTCAAGGCAGGGTCAGATAGATTCATGGATGCCAAGTGTATCGGTGGCTATTAAAACGGATGTCCATGTGCCGCCTCTATGTTGGTTGAGGCAGGCAGGATTCCCTTGAGTACCATTTGTTGGGGGTCAAGGGAAAGGGAGGGTTTTGCCTTCTCTTTCTGCTCAAGATCCCCATGTACAATTGGTGGGCCACTGTGTGACACAGAATGCTGGACTCGATGGGCTTTGGCCTGATTCAGCATGGCTCTTCTTAGGTTCTTATGTTCTTAAAGTCCAGGGAGAAGCCAGAGTCGTTTTAGAGGTGTGTGACTAACTTAAGAACTGCAGGGATTCACTTAACAACAATGGCCAGGAAGGTTGTAAAATGGGGCATTAACAAACGTCTCACATAGCAACAGAAGATTTGGGCTCAGTTGAGGTCATGAGAACTACCTATAAAGACATAGAAGATTTCATTTTTAAAAAATAATCTGGTCAAAATACAGAATGAAAGAGTTGGAAGAGACCTTGGAGGTCATCTAGTCCAGCCCCCTACTTAAACAGGAGACCCTATACTATTCCAGACAAATATAAATCAGTTTGCTTCCAATTTTTAAGGTGGATGTATGCCCAACATGATAGAGGATAACACTTAATTTAATAGGTTGCCAGAAGATATTCTGATAGGATGGGACTTTGAAGATTGGACATTAGAAAGGACTAATTATTATTATTATTATTATTATTATTATTATTATTATTATTATTGTTGTTGTTGTTGTTGTTGTTGTTGTTGTTGTTGTTGTTGTTGTTGTTTAGAGAAGGGGATAAGTTACTATAATTGTTTATATGTGTAATGAAGGGGAAAGCAATTTAGATATTTCTTTTCTTTTTGTTTAACTTATTCTTATTTTTTCTTCCTTCTCTATTTTTGTTTCTATTGTTTTCTTTTCATTCATTCCTTATTTTAGTTTGCATTATTTTTTAATTTTTCTTTTGTAGTTTTTAATTAAATTGCTATTTGGGGGGGGGGAAAGACAAGTAAACCTGCAAACGAAAGTAAGATGGGGTAATGCAATAATGGATTATTTAATGTTAGCTTTCTTCAACGCTCCAGTTAAGTAGTAGGACCAGTTATAAATTAATAACTAAATAACAAAAAGAGATTCCGCATCAGTGACAAAGTGTTTGGCAAGGAGCAACCCATCATTTTACTTGGTAATAAATGGCATGCTCTCAGGAACTTCAAATAAAGTAGTCCTTGACTTACGACCATAATGGAGCTTGCCTGTTAACAATCGTAAGTCACTATGGCTGTAAAGCGGGCCATGTGACTGATCTGATTTTATTGCAGCAGTCATCAAGAGAAAGCAATTGGTTGCTATGTGTCAGTTTTGGTGAAAATCAGAAGTAAATTATATTGTAAGCAACCCAGAGTTGCCCCGAATAGTGACATGGGCGGTAGAATAAACAAACAAAGTAAATGCCATTTGTTTACAAAATGCATTGAAAACGGGATGCTAAAAACAATTATAAATCCAGGCCAATTGCTGAGCACCTGATATGCAGTCATGTGACAGCCGGGGGAGAGGGCAGATCCGTCATAACTGTGCCAACAGGCTCAGACTCAATCCCAACAAGACGGAGTGGCTATGGGCTCTGCCTCCCAAGGACAATTCCAACTGTCCGTCCATCACCCTGGGGGGGAGAAGTTTTGTCCCCCTCGGAGAGGGTTCGCAACTTGGGTGTCCTCCTCGATCCACAGCTAAGTTTGGAACATCATTTTTCGGCTGTGGCGAGGGGAGCATTCGCCCAGGTTCACCTGGTGCGCCAGTTGCGGCCCTATTTGGACCGGGAGTCACTCCTCACAGTCACCCATGCCCTTGTCACCTCGAGATTCAACTACTGTAATGCTCTCTACATGGGGCAACCTTTGAAGAATGTCCGGAGACTGCAAGTAGTCCAGAATGCGGCCGCGTGAGCTGTCTTGGGTCTCCCAAGACATGCTCATATCACTCCAGCTCTCCGTGAGCTGCACTGGCTACCAATTGGTCTCCAAACACAATTCAAAGTGTTGGTTATGACCTATAAAGCCCTTTATGGCAATGGACCAGGATACTTGTGGGACCGTCTTCTGCCTCATGAATCCCATCGACCGGTTAGGGCACATAGGGTTGGCCTCCTACGAATCCCGTCCGTTAAACAATGTCGTCTGGTGGGGCCTAGGGCTAGGGCCTTCTCCGTTGCTGCCCCAGCCCTCTGGAACCAGCTTCACTCAGAGGTTCATACTGCTTCCTCCCTCCTAGCTTTCCAGAAAGTGCTGAAGACGCATCTATGCCGACAGGCTTGGGGCATATGAGCTGTGCTCTGCCCCTCGGCCCTAGGAGTGTCCCTCCATTGGCGACTGCGAGCTGATTGTGTTTGTATGTGGTGTGAGTGTGGTTAATTTTTAAAGTTTTTTATTGTATTCTTGTTGTGAGCCGCCCTGGGTCTTCGGAGAAGGGCGGCATATAAGTCTGATAAATAAATAAATAAATGGTTTCTAAGTGACCGGTCATAAGGTGAAGATTATTTCTGTGTTCCCAGAAAGATTACAACAGTTAAATTATTGCCTGGCTAAAAAAGATAATGCTTTAGCAGATGCAGGCAATTCTTGACTTACGACCACCAAATTTACGTTGCTATGTGAGACATTGGTTAATGCTCCATTTTACGAACTTTCTTGCCACAGCTGCTAAGTGAATCACAGCAGTTACTAAATTAGTAATCTGGTTGTTCAATGAATTCTGGCTTCCCCATTGACTTTGCATGTCAAAAGGTCGCAAAAGGGGAATCAAATGATCCCGGACCACTGCAAACGTCATAAATATGAGTTGATTGCCAAGCGTCTGAATTTTGATCACGTGACCACAGGGGTGCTGCAAGGGCCGTAAATGTGAAAAATAGGTTACTTTTTTCAGTGCCGTTGTAACTTTGAACAGTCACTAAGCAAACTGTCATAAGTCGAGGACTACCTATACTATCTTGAGCACGGATGTGAATTAGATGTATGTTGGATTGCCTTCCAACTCTATAATTTTATGCAAAGTAGTTGGGGATGCTTAAGTCATGCATTGCTATCTAGTTTATCATTCAGCAGCTTTTGTTTCTTCATCTTATTTTGACCCTACTTAATTTTGGGTTTTAACTTTTTAATTAAATTTTGGGAACACTGGAGGCTACAGCCTGAAAACACAACTGCACTATGAAAAATTGGAAACCTGCTCATTAAATTTTAGAACCATTGGAGGCTATAGTCTGAAAGCACAACTGTATTATGAAAAACTGGAAATTTGCATTAATCAAGTGCAAGAACTCCCAAAGCCTGTTTGTGATCCTTTTGTCCACAATTTCATTTCCCTTCCAACGGATATCCAAAGGACCAAAAGCATTTTGTTTTTGGTCCTCCTGAAATTGAAGAATGTTAACAAAACAAAATGCGAAAGGACATTATGTCACACTACCAAAATGATGCAAAGATTTGGCTATATTTGAAAAAGTTAAGAGACGGAGGCAACAAGCAAAATCTGCATCTTCTCCAGCCATTTTGTATCATAATTTTGGAGTTCGTACTAAGCTCCATTTAAGAACATAAGAACATAAGAAGAGCCATGCTGAATCAGGCCAAAGCCCATCGAGTCCAGCATTCTGTGTCACACAGTGGCCCACCAATTGTACATGTGGATTTTGAGCAGAAAGAGAAGGCAAAACTCTCCCTTTCCCTTGACCCCCAACAAATGGTACTCAAGGGAATCCTGCCTGCCTCAACCAACATAGAGGCAGCACATGGACATCCGTTTTAATAACCACCAATACACTTGGCATCCATGAATCTGTCTGACCCTGCCTTGAAGCTATCAAGGCTGACAGCTGTCACGACCTCTTCTGGAAGTGAATTCCATAAATCAACGACCCTCTGGGTGAAGAAATATTTCCCTTTATTTGTCCTCACTTTCTTACCTATGAGCTTTAGGGAGTGCCCCCTTGTCCTAGTATTGTGTGATAGAGAAAAGAATTTTTCTCTATCCACCTTTTCTATCCCATGCATGATTTTATACACTTCGATCAAGTCACCCCTTAAACGCCGTCTTTCAAGGCTGAAGAGACCAAGGCGTTGCAATCTGGTTTCATAAGGGAGGCGCTCCATTTCCTTGATCATTCTTGTTGCCCTTTTTTGCACCTTTTCCAGTTCCATTATATCCTTCTTGAGGTGCAGTGACCAGACACTAAATAAATATAAGAGTACTACAAAGTTTTGAGTTGATGAGGGCAGATGAGACAATTCACAGCATTTCACAAGAGACAGTCACCTTATGCCCATAAAAAGGAATACAGTCACTCTGGCTGAATTGCAAAGTACTTAATGCTTTCCATGTCACCTTCAACTGTGGGATTCTTATGACAGCTTGTTTAACATCCAAATGACGTCTGCATTTATAACTCCAAAATGGGAAAGTACATAAGGTAGCGGAGTGTGTTTTCTCTGCAACTAAGTGGGCAAGCAAGGATGATGAAAGAGGAACGCTGAAGTTCAGGGTCCACCCCGTTAACAGAAAGCATGTAGCACAATAGCACAACCCCCATCTTGCTGAAGGGAAAAGTGTTAAGTCAGCATTGCAAAACAAGGGTGCTTCTGTGTTCGTGAATGTTGAGACATTGCCAGTTTGGTGCAGTGGTTTAGGGGCCGGCTTCAAAACCAGGAGAATGTGACTTCTAGTTCTGCTGTAGGTGTGAAAGTTCTCTCAGTGACTTTGGCCGAATCACCAGGAGACTGTGAGTTCCACTCATGCCTTAGCTATGAAAGCCAGCTGGGCAACTTTGGGTGAATCGCCAAGAGACTATGAGTTCTAGTCCTGCCTTAGGCATGAAAGCTAGCTAGGTCACTTTGGGCTAAGCACCAGGAGACTGTGAGTTCTAGTCCTGCTTTAGGCATGAAAGCTGGCTGGCTGACTTTGGGCCAGTCAACAGGAGACTGTGAGCTCTAGTCCCACTTTAATTATGAATAGAGTAGAATAGAGCTGGAAGGGACCTTGGAGATCTTCTAGTCCAGCCCCCTGTTCAAGCAGCAGAATCTATACCATCTCAGACAAGTGACTGTCCAGTCTCTTCTTAAAAACCTCCAGTGATGGAGTGCCCACGATTTCTGAAGGCAAGCTGTTCCACTGGTTAATTGTCCTCACCTTTAGGAAGTTTCTCCTTAATTCTCTCTTTGACCAGTTTCCAACCATTGTTTCTTGTCCTTCCCTCTGGTGCTGTGGAGAATAATTTGACCTCCTCTTCTTTGTAGCAGCCCCTCAAATACTGGAATACTATTATCATGTCGCTCCTGTTTCTTCTTTTCTTCAGACTAACCACATCCAAGTCCAGCAGCCATTCTTTATACGTTTTAATCTCCAGGACCTGGATCATCTTAGTTGCTCTTCTCTGAATTTATGAAAGCTGGCTGGGTGAGTTTGGGCCAATCCCTCTCTCTCTTTCAGACCAGCCCACCTCACAGGGTTGTTGTTGTGGGGAAAATAGAAGGAGGAAGGAGTATTATGAATGTTCACCACATTGAGTTACTTATAAAGTAATAAATAAATAAATTCTGTAGTTTGCATTTGGGGTGATTTTCAGTATTTTGCACTTTGTTTCAGCTACCATCAACCCTTTTTCCATCTAATCTTATGGGCAAAGACAAATTACATGATTTTTTTTTTATTCTGTCAACAAGTTACTTCTAACATCACCACATTCCAGTTACTTAGATGTGAAATGAGCTTGTTACCAAGGCCTATCAGATCTGCATGTGTGAATAAGGCTGAGGACTGAGAATATATATTTTAAAACAGTTAAGGGAGCAGGATGTCAAATTGCAGCCAGGCAGTAGCAGTCTGTTTTGAATAACCTTAAAATAATTTAAATATTTTAATTAAGGATGTTTGCCCTTGCTTCTTTCCTTTCTCCCTCCCTCCCTCCCTCCCTTCCTTCTTTCCTTTCTCCTTCCCTCTCTCCCTCCCTTCTTTCCTTTCTCCCTCCCTCCCTTCCTTCTTTCCTTTCTCCCTCCCTCCCCTTCCTTCCTTTCTTCCTTCCTTCCTTCCTCCCACCCTTCCTTCCTCCCTCCCTCCCTTCCTTCTTTCTTTTCTCCTTCCTTCCGTCTCTCCCTCCCTCCCTCCCTCCCTTCTTTCCTTTCTCCCACCCTCCCACCCTCCCTCCCTCCCTCCCTCCCTCCTTTCCTTCCCACTTTGAACACACATAAAAAGCAGGTAGAGCTGATCACACCATTGTGACATTTAGAATTTGGGCAATATCCTAGAGACGCTTCCTTCCTACCTGCCTGCTCTCTTGCTACCTTCTACCTGCCTGCTACCTTGCTGCCTTCAGATCCTAAAGTCACCATCTTTTCCCAAATCAAACTCTGTGTCTCTTCTTTCCTGTGCTATAATGGCCAGGCAAAATTGCAAGGACAGCTACATTAACTATGACTAGATTACTTGGAAAGTAACATGATCTGCATTGCATTGGCCCAAGGAGAGAAAGAGATATAGCCTCTCCCAATGCATTCCTGATTTTTAGAACAAGAGAGACATAGTGGGTTAAACTATGCCTCTAACTTGTTTTGCTCAGGATGGCAAAACATCTGGGCTATTAAATAAAACCTAACACACATCCCTGAGTTCTCCGGAATAGGGCGGCATAGAAATTAAATAAATAATAATAATAATAATAATCCCATCATCATACATCCCGTAATCACTGCACAGTTTTATTTCAGTTAATTCTCCATTACAGCTGAGTGATTGAACTGCCCTTTGGGGCTTTCCAGCACAGTGAAATGAAACTAAATAGAAAGTTATTCTTTGTTGTTGTTGTTATTGTTGTTGTTGTTGTTATTATTATTATTATTATTATTATTGATCATCGCACAGTCAGCCAGATGTTCAGACTGGATTTGGCATTTTTGTCTACCTATCGAGTCCTTACCAGGGACCTGGGATAGGCAGATGTGGATGTTTGATGATATTACAGATATCGTCGCAGGATGGAAGCAGTTCCTAGTAAGGCCGCCTTTTGCAATTGACTAATGGCGAATTTGTCAATGCCAACGGTGTTCAAGTGGTGCTCCAGTTGTTTTGGGATTGCGCCCAAGGCGCTTGTTATTATTGGTACTACTCTTGCTTGCCTTTGCCACAGTCTTTCTATTTCTATTTGTAGGTCTTTGTATTTTGTTATCTTCTCCAGTTCTTTCTCATGTATTCTGCTGTCTCCAGGCACTGCCATGTCCACTATCCAGACTTTTTTGTCTTTCTTATCGACAATTGTTAAGTCTGGGGTGTTATGTTGCAGGTGCCTGTCTGTTTGAACCCTGAAGTCCCAGAGCACTTTAATTCTATAATTTTCTACGACTTTCTCTATTTTATGATCCCACCAGTTCTTGTTTACAGGCAAATGATATTTTTTGCAGCTCGTCCAGTGCACCATTGTTGCTACTTTGTCATGCCGCTGCTTGTAGTCAGTCTGTGCGATCTTCTTGCAGCAGCTTACCAGGTGGTCCACTTGCAGATGATGATGATGATTGTTATTATTATTATTATTAGATGGAAGGAGAAAAATGTGGCATCTTTCATTAATGTATCATCCTCTCTGAATGTATTAAAAGCAACATGCTTTCTCCCTTTACTATTGAGAGATCTGAGCTACTTGCTCTGTTAGCCATAATAACTGCTGGTCCAGGCCACTTCAATCAATTTTTCAGTTCTTTCTTTCTTGCTGAGCTTTATGCTGGTCACCAAGGGGAGATCTCCACAGGCTTCTGAATTAGAAACAGAGCAAGTTGGAGGTATTTGTTGTGACTAGACTGCCTTTAAATGAAATATATTATTTGGGCGGTCTGGACTATAAGTCATTTCTATTCTGACATCTCCCTGTCAAAGGGTGAATGGCCAAGTTTAGCAAAAGAACAATGTTTTGATGACCTTTAGCTACATGAAAAATGAAACAAAAGATGGCAGAGAAAAGATCCGTCAAATATACAAGAGAAACACTGGAAACTTCATACTATAAAATAAAAAACCTAAGCAAATGAAGTATGCACATTGAAAAGAATGAAAAGCTTGGAAATAAATGCCTAAATATTCTCTTCTTTCATTTCCTCTCTGGTGACTCCATAGAACCACTGCTAGGTCTCCCTGGGATTTGTAATAGTTAGAGTTCATGCAAAAAAAAGAAAGGGAAGAAGGGGGAGGTAAGTAAGTAAGTAAGGAGAGAAGGAGAGAGAGAGAGAAAGAAAGAAAAGAAAGGAGAGAAAGGAGAGAGAGAAAGGAAGGAAAGAAAGAAAGAAAGAAAGAAAGAAAGAAAGAAAGAAAGAAAGAAAGAAAGAAATGGGAGAGAGCAGGGGAGAGAGAGCAGGAGAGAAAAAGGAAGGAAGGAAGAAAAGAAGAAAAGAAAGAAAGAAAGAAAGAAAGAAAGAAAGAAAGAAAGAAAGAAATGGGAGAGAACAGGGGAGAGAGATCAGGAGAGAAAAAGGAAGGAAGGAAGGAAGAAAAGAAGAAAAGAAGAAAGAAAGAAAGAAAAAGAAAGAAAAAGAAAGAAAGAAAGAAAGAAAGAAATGGGAGAGAGCAGGGGAGAGAGATCAGGAGAGAAAAGGGAAGGAAGGAAGGAAGAAAAGAAGAAAGAAAGAAAGAAAGAAAGAAGGAAGGAAGGAAAGGAAAGGAAAGGAAAGGAAAGGAAAGGAAAGGAAAGGAAAGGAAAGGAAAGGAAAGGAAAGGAAAGGAAAGGAAAGGAAAGGAAGAACTTTCTTCTACAAAGAGCTGGACTGAACCATTTTCTTACATCCACCCATATTTATTTATTACACTAGTGCTTTTCAGATAAAAAAAAACCTTTAACAAATGCAAGTAGGGAATAAAAATATCAACCGCAGGAAATTAAACATGAGATAAGAAGTTAAAGAGGGAATATGGCTAGATCTAATTTATCCCCAAACCATTCCTTATAACTCTCTAATATATTTCCATTTCTGGAAACCATCCTGACTTCCCCCATAATATTAACAACAACAACAATAACAACAACAACAATAATAATAATAATAATAATGTTGGAAGGGACCTTGGAGGTCATCTAATCCAACCTCCTGCTCAGGCAGGAAACCCTATACCAATCTGGACAAATGGCTGCCCAGTCTCTTCTTAAAGACTTCCACTGTTGGAGCATTCACCGCTTCTGGAGGCAGGTTGTTCCACTGGTTAATTGTTCTAACTGTCAGGAAGTTTCTCCTTAGCTCTAGGTTGTCTCTCTCCTTGATTAGTTTCCATCTGTTGCTTCTTGTCCTGCCTTCAGGCCCTTTGGAGAATAGCTTGACTCCCTCTTCTCTGGGGCAGCCCCTGAGATATTGGAACCCTGCTATCATGTCCCGCCTCGTCCTTCTCTTCATTAAACTAGACATACCCAATTCCAGCAACCGTTCCTTGTATGTTTTAGCCTCCAGTCCCCTAATCATCTTTGTTGCTCTTCGCTGGACTCTTTCTAGAGTCTCAACATCTTTTTTACATCGTGGTGACCAAAACTGGATGCCGTATTCCAAGTGTGGCCTTACCAAGGCCTTGTAAAGTGGTATTAATACTTCACGTGATCTTGATTCTATCCCTCTGTTAATGCAGCCTAGCATTGTGTTGGCTTTTTTGGCAGCTGCAGCACACAGCTGACTCATATTTAAGTGATTGTCCACTAGGACTCCAAGATCCCTCTCACAGTTACTACTATTGAGCAAGGTACCCTCCTATACTATACCTGTACATTTGGTTTTTCTTGCCTAAATGTAGAACCTTGCTTTTTTCACCATTGAATTTCATTTTGTTAGATGTCCACAGCCTGATTTACACAATGATTGTCTTATCTTTCACAATTACTCATGGCATAAAAATTGTAAGACCAAGGAAGGTCCATCTTAGTCCATCAGTTTGCTTTTTTTTCAGTGGCCATCCAAGTGTCCCCATAATGCTCGCAAGGAGGTGATGGAGACAGCCTTCTTCCTGCTGTGGTCTCCTTGCAACAGATAGTTTGAGCTATGCCATCTCAATAGGAAAAGCAGTTGCATTTTAGGTTTATATACCACTCCATAGCTTTTGTAGCACTCTCTGGATGGTTTACAACCTGAGCATTATTTGCATATCACCCCCAACAATCTGGGTCCTTATTTTACAGACCTTGGAAGGATGGAAGGCTAAATCAACCTTGAACCCTCTCAGCAATGAACTCCTGGCTGTGGGCAGAGTTTGCCTGCAATACAGGTAGTCCTTGACTTACAACACTTTGTTCAAAGTTACAACGGCACTGAAAAAAGTGACTTATGACCATTTTTCACAGTTACGTCCTTTGCAGCATTCCCCATGATCATGTGATCAAAATTCAGATGTTTGATAACTGGTTCATATTTATGACCGTTGCTGTGTCCCCAGTATCATGGTTCCAAAAGATGAAACCAAAAAAAGAACTCCAGAGCAAAAAAAGAATTTCCTTGAAGAACATTTTTATTTGGCTACATAATAACGGCATGTTCAAAGGTGAACCCAAAGCTGAAACACCCCCCACAAAGGTTACAAAGTTGCAAAGTTAAACTTCCCACCCAACAGTGAGTCATAAATCACATTCCCCAATTAACTACTTGCGTGGGCTTTCTAACGGAGACTACAGCCTACCAAAATGCAGGTAGCAATGACCTTTGTTCCCACAGAACAACTTATTGTTATGTCTAAGATATAACACTCATCCCCCCTCCCAATTCTGTGGCAACCGAAAACGAAGAGAAAATGGCCTCAGCTAATTTCATTTTGAGAGTTGACACCAAGATCATGTGAGCCTCTTTTGCGACCTCCTGACAAGCAAAAATCAATGGGGAAGCCAGATTCACTTAACAACGGATTACCTACTTATTATCCACTGCAGCGATTCACTTAACAATCGAGGCAAGGAAAGTCGTAAAATGGGGCAACTTAACAAATTTCTCACTTGATGACAGAAATTTTGGGTTCAATTGTGGTCGTAAGTCAAGGACTTCCTGTACTGCACTTTAACCGCTGCACTACTAGGGCTCTCCTCCATCCTAGAGGAATCTCAACTTGTTCTTCATGAACCAACTTGTTCTTCATGAATCTGTTGAATTTCTTTTGGGAGCCCTCCAAAACGAGCTGCCGCTATTAAGTCTTGTTGAAATAAATTCTACAGGTTCATGACAGGATAGCGTGACTACAGGGTGGGCAATCTAAGCCATCCTTTTATGGTTATCATTTCAATTTTGCGATTCTTCCTTAAAGAAAAACATGTCAACAAACCAAGCCTCCAACAGCATTACTATCAAGACTGACATGTTGGCCCAGCCATAAAATTGATAAATGTCTCCTTCAAAGGGTTGGCTTCTCAGCCAGGGAGAGAAATTGTTCTAAATGAAAGCATTGCCAGATGAGATAACGCTTCATGTCCTTCTTGCAGCTGCAATTCTGAGAAATGTATAATTTTTGTCAAGATAAGCCAGACTGCATAACAGGCTACTTCTCTTGAAGACAGTGAAGGAAAGGGGGTGGGTGGAAATCTTAACACAACTCTTCTGTTTTATCCTCATAGGTTGAGGTTCTGATGGTTGACTGGTCAGGAGGAGCATCCATATAAAGGAAGGGCTCTTGCTTGAAGGCGCACACATATGTGCAAGAATCACTTCATGCACTATACACCAGAAAACATTGTATTGCCAGAGAGAGTCTGTAAAGCTTTCCCATCTGCAGGTCAGGAAGGACAAGAATATCTGTGAAACTATGCGTTGGCTTAAGTTAAACCAGCAGTGTGTATGGAACTGATGATTTAACAAAGGGAAGCCGACCTTCTGAAGAAGTTCTTGAATTCCCACCAGTGGAAATCTAAGAAATAAGTAAGGTTCTACATCAGCGGTTCTCAAGCTTTTCCGGGGCTCGACCCCGGCCCGCATCGCGCATACGCGGCGGGGTGCATCGCGCACGCGTGATGGGGCGCATCGCGCATGCGTGGCGGGGCGCATCGCGCATGCGTGGTGCGGCGGGGTGGGTCGCAAATGCGCGACGGGCGCATCGCGCATGCGCGAAGGGCGCGCGCGGTGCGGCGGGGCGCATCACGCATGCGCGGCGCGACGGGGTGCATCACGCATGTGTGGTGCGATGGGGTGCATCGTGCATGCGTGGCACGGCGGGGCGCATCGCACATGCACGGCGCAGCGGGGCGCATCGCACATGTGTGGTGCGGCGGGGCACATCGCGCATGCGTGGCACGACGGGGCACATCGCGCATGCGTGGCACGACGGGGCGCATCGCGCATGCGCGGCACGACGGGGCGCATCGCGCATGCGCGGCATGACGCCCTGCATCACAATAGGGAAAAAAAATTGGCCGACCAAAAAAAAATGGCTGACCAAAATAAAAAAAATGGGCCCGCACCACGCATGCGCGGCGCAATGGGGTGCATCGCGCATGTGCGGTGCGACGGCCCGCATCGCGATAGGGAAAAAATGGCCGACCAAAAAAAAATAAAAAAATGGCAGACTGCGGTGCTTGGCGACCCCCGTGAAATGGTTGTTCGACCCCAAATGGGGTCGCGACCCACAGGTTGAGAACCACTGTTCTACATTTAGACAAGAAAAACCAAATGCACAGGTATAGTATAGGTGGTAGCTCGCTCAATAATTGTGACTGTGAGAGGGATTTTGGAGTCCTACTGGACAATCACTTAAATATGAGCCAGCCGTGTGCAGCTGCTATCAAAAAAGGCAACATGGTGCTAGGCTGCATTAACAGAGGGAGAGAATCAAGATCACGTGAAGTATTAATACCACTTTACAATGCCTTGGTAAGGCCACACTTGGAATACTGCACCCAGTTTTGGTCACCACGATGTGAAAAAGATGCTGAGACTCTAGAAAGAGTCCAGAGAAGAGCAACAAAGATGATTAGGGGACTGGAGGCTAAAACATATAAGGAACGGTTGCTGGAATTGGGTATGTCTAGTTTAATGAAGAGAAGGACGAGGGGGGACATGATAGCAGTGTTCCAGGGGCTGCCACAAAGAAGAGGAAGTCAAGCTATTCTCCAAAGGGCCTGAAGGCAGGACAAGAAGCAAGAAGCAACGGATGGAAACTAATGAAGGAGAGAAGCAACCTAGAACTAAGGAGAAACTTCCTGACAGTTAGAACAATCAACCAGTGGACCAACCTGCCTCCAGAAGCAGTGAATGCTCCAACACTGGAAGTTTTTAAGAAGAGACTGGACAGCCATTTATCTGAAATGGTATAGGGTTTTCTGCCTGAGCAGGGGGACTAGATGACCTCCAAGGTCCCTTCCAACCTTTTATTATTATTATTATTATTATTGTTGTTGTTGTTGTTGTTATTGTTATTGTTATTGTTATTGTTGTTATTGTTGTTGTTATTATTTTCTACTTGTGATTCTGTATTATAACAGAATAAGAGAGTCAGAAGGGACCTTGTAGGTCTTCTAGTCCAAGTCTTTTGACCACGTGTCCATGGCTGTAAGTGTAAAAAACAGACGAATGTCACATTTCGTAGTGCCATTGGAACTTCAAAGTCACTAAATGAATGGCTGTAAGTCAAGGGCTAGTAAATGTCAACTCTTAGATTGGCTTTGCCTTGGCCTCCTCCTCAGATAAAATCTCCAAGGTACAGATGGATGCATGAGTAACTTTCCAACTGAGTTCCAATGAGCTCCTTTGAAACAGACGTTTCTTTCTTCCCTCCTGTGATTTTCATTTAATTTGTAATTAAAGCAAAGAAAGCAAATAACTTGAATGGATGCTGGGGAGAGAGAGCTTTAATCTTCTCCTTTGGAATTCTCTGTCAAATGGCAGATAATTTCAGGTTCAAAACACTAGCTCTGAAGTGATATACAGGGATCAATTACATCAGATTACATTTACTCTCCTTTGAAATTTTTGTTGGAGTGACTTCTTGTTCTCTACTTTCCTCTGTGTTCAGGAGTGTCTTCAGGGTAAAGTCAAAAAGACCAGACTCTGAAAGCAAGCTGTTCAGAAATTGTGGGCACTCCATCGCTTGAGGTTTTTAAGAACAGACTAGACAGTAACTTATCTGAAAGGAATGGAATGGAGTGGAGTGGAGTGGAGTGGAGTGGAGTGGAATGGAATGGAATAGAATAGAATAGAATAGAATAGAATAGAATAGAATAGAATAGAATAGAATAGAATAGAATAGAATAGAATAGAATATGGAATGGAATGGAATGGAGTAGAGTAGAGTAGAGTAGAGTAGAGTAGAGTAGAGTAGAGTAGAGTAGAGTAGAGTAGAGTAGAGTAGAGTAGAGTAGAATAGAATAGAATAGAATAGAATAGAATAGAATAGAATAGAATAGAATAGAATATGGAATGGAATGGAATGGAGTAGAGTAGAGTAGAGTAGAGTAGAGTAGAGTAGAGTAGAGTAGAGTAGAGTAGAGTAGAGTAGAGTAGAATAGAATAGAATAGAATAGAATAGAATAGAATAGAATAGAATAGAATAGAATAGAATATGGAATGGAATGGAATGGAGTGGAGTAGAGTAGAGTAGAGTAGAGTAGAGTAGAGTAGAGTAGAGTAGAGTAGAGTAGAGTAGAGTAGAGTAGAGTAGAGTAGAGTAGAGTAGAGTAGAGTAGAGTAGAGTAGAGTAGAATAGAATAGAATAGAATATGGAATGGAATGGAATGGAATGGAATGGAATGGAGTAGAGTAGAGTAGAGTAGAGTAGAGTAGAGTAGAGTAGAATAGAATAGAATAGAATAGAATAGAATAGAATATGGAATGGAATGGAATGGAATGGAGTAGAGTAGAGTAGAGTAGAGTAGAGTAGAGTAGAGTAGAATAGAATAGAATAGAATAGAATAGAATAGAATAGAATAGAATAGAATAGAATAGAATAGAATAGAATAGAATAGAATATGGAATGGAATGGAATGGAATGGAATGGAGTAGAGTAGAGTAGAGTAGAGTAGAGTAGAGTAGAGTAGAATAGAATAGAATAGAATAGAATAGAATAGAATAGAATAGAATAGAATAGAATAGAATAGAAAATATGTAATGGAACAGAACAAAACAGAACAGAATAACAGAGTTGGAAGGGACCTTGTAGGTCATCTAGTCCAACCCCTGCCCAAGCAGGAGTCCCTACACCATTTCCGACAGATGGCAGTCCAGTCTCTTCTTGAAAGCCTCCAGTGATGAAGCACCCACAACTTCTGAAGGCAATCTGTTGCATTGGTTGATTGTTCTCACTGTCAGGAAATTTCTCCTTATTTCTAGGTTGAATCTCTCCTTGATCACTTTCCATCCGTTATTCCTTCTCTGGCTTTCAGGTGCTTTGGAAAATGGTATAGGTCAGTGATGGCGAACCTTTTAGAGACCAAGTGCCCAAACTGCAACCCAAAACCCACTTATGCATCATCGGGTGCCAGGTGGGTGTGGCCATTGGCTGGGTGTGGCCTATTGGGTGGGCATGACTGCGGCGGTAATGGTAGACTGGGTGGGACTAAAAAGTTCAATCAATCAATTCCAGCTTTGCAAGATCTTCCCCCCCCCCGCGAGAAGTTGAAATTGACTGATTGTTTGAACCTTTTTTTTTTTTTTTGCACATGGTGGTGGAGGCCTAAAGTGAAAAGGTTTTATAAAACCCAGCCGAAGGTCTAGGACTGGGGCGAAGGTGCGCATGGCCACAGAGAGGGCTCTGAGTGCCACCTCTGGCACCCATGCCATAGGTTCGCCACCACTGGTATAGTTTCTCCTGCTTGAGCAGAGGGCTGGACTAGAAGACCTCTAAGGTCCCTTCCAACTCTATTCTAAGATGGCAATCAGCGCAATGTAATGAAAATACCACCTGCTTTTTTATGTGTGAGCCACAAAAAGAAACAAGACACAGATTTGAGCAGTCCTGATGGCCATCACTGGAAAACCTGAAGCACCACATTGGGGACAGACTGCCAAGGAGAATATCTGTCTTTGTGGTCACCGGGAGGTGACACCAACCTAAGGGCACATAATCCATTCACTCAGATAAGAATCTATGACAAAATTCCTGGGTAAAACTTTATTTATTTATTAGACTTTTATCCCAGCTGTATTACTTTTTTAAGTAACTCAAAGCAGTGAACATCCATAATATTCCTTCCTCCTCCTGTTTTCCCCACAACAATAATCCTGTGAGGTGGGTTGGGCTGAGAGAGAGTGATTGGCCTTAAATCACAGAACTAGAATTCACAGTCTCCTGGTGATTGGCCCAAAGTCACCCAGCTGGTTTCATGCCTAAGGTGAGACTAGAATTCACAGTCTGCTGGTGATTGGCCCAAAGTCAGTCAGCTGACTTTTATGCCTAAAGTGGGACTAGGATTCAGTCTCCTAGTGATTGGCCCAAGTCAGCTAGCTGACTTTCACGCCTAAGGCAGGACTAGAACTCACAGTCTCCTGGTGATTGGCCCAAGTCAGCCCGCTGCCCTCATGCCTAAGCAGGACTAGAATTCACCATCTCCTGTTTATAGGCCATCATGTTAGCCACTACATCAAACCGTACTGTGAGGCTGAACAAACAAATGTATGACCTGGTAAACATTGACAGTAATGACTTCCATAATGTTGCAAGAAAATAATAATGCTGTGGTCAGGTTACACCTGAGTTGAGTTCAGCACAAGATGGAATGTACCTTTACTTTTATACAATAGAATTATCCATTACTTTCTAGATATATTTTTTCTTAATCATCTCTTCCCAGATGTCCAGGGGTGAAGGCCAAAGAACACAAGGCAGACCCAGAAGTTGGAGAGACATTACAAAGACACCCTACAACAGCATCAAATAACAATGGCTGAGGCCACCAGATGAGCAAAAAAAACGGAACTATGTGGAGGAGGAGGAGGAGGAGGAGGAGGAGGAGGAGGAGGAGGAGGAGGAGGAGGAGGAGGAGATGCTGTTGAAGAAAAAATCCCTCAGGTAATTTCCCTACTGTATTGCAAACTCACACTGTATGTGGTAAAATTAAAACAAAAACAGAGAATTCCTTAGCATCATTGAACAGTTAAAAAAGCCATTTTTTTTCTTTAAAAATCCACTGACAATCTGTGGATGCAGAGCCCAATTGTGTTTTTTTTTAAAGCAATTTTTAAACTGATTTTTTTTGCTGACAATTTGGCTCCCCCATCCACAGATTGTCGGTGGATTTTTAAGATTAAAATTCTATTGGAAGAAAAAAAAAACCCCTGATGGATTGAAATGTTCATCAGATACAGTGGAGAGTAACAGTAATGGATTTTATTTATTCCAACATTAGAATACTAAGCGGATATGGGAGCTGCGGGAGATGTTGGAAAGCCCTGTTTTATAGATCAGGATCTGTTGAGGCAAAGCAGAGAAGATTAATGGAAGCCAATAATCTGAAGGTCTGTTACAGACAAGACAGAATAGGTTTGTTTTCTGTGGCTCCATCAAGCAGGCTGAAAACTGAAGTGTGGACATTACAAGAAAGTCATTTCTGCTAAGCATTAAAATAAATTTTCTCCCAGTCTGGCTGGTTGGTTTTTAATTTCACTTGCACAGTTCCTGCTTCTCTTAGAAATTCTCTAAAATCCTGTGTTTCTAGGACTGACTGACATAACACGCGCGAACAACTGCTTTAAACTTGATTGTAAAATATTCGTTTTTTGTAACTGAGTTGTCAAAATCTGGAATATCTTACCAGTTCTTTCAGCTACAGTTTTAATTCCAACTTAATTTCTGTGGACCTCATCCCATATTTTAAGGGATTTTTAATGAGGCACACGTAAAGGCTCAGATATGCCTATCTTTCCTGTCACATTTTAGTTGTTTTTTTTTTCATTTTGTTCGTTCAAATTTGTAATTTTTGTTTGATGAGTAAATAAATGAAGAGATAAAATAAATAAATTCCCACTTTTTCTATTGATTCACTTCGAACACTTGGTACAAATGTCAATATTGGCAGTTTTCAGATGTGTGGACTCCAGCCCCCAGAATTCCTCAGCCAGCATTGCTGGTTCCGGAATTCTAGGAGTTGAAGTCCATGCATCTGGAAGTTGACAATATTGAGAAATGATTGTCAGGATAGTTGGATAGGGAATCTAAAAGTCACTTCTGGACTGTCTATGCGGGTAGTGTTTGAAAAAGTCAAGACGGGATGTATAAATACATAATTGAAGCCAATCTAATTTTTTTTACATGAATCACAGGCTCTGGCCAAGTAGTTGTGGAAGCCATCTTGACTTTTTTGAATGGCCTGGAGATGCTCTGATTTGGTCATTTAGGCTTCAACCCAATGTTGTCTTTTGATAATACTACAGAAACCTAAATTTTGGGCACTTTTGACACTTTTGACAGTACTTGGCTAACAATTATTCAGATTTCATTAATGCTCAGAATACGGATTGCTATTTAACTCTAATGAGGGAACAGTTCTGCTTAATGAAGATCAAATATTTGAAGTCAACATGGGATGCCCTGCTGAGAGAAATATGCCTTGGAATTATGATGTTTGTGAAAGGATTTTGTTAGATTTGTGAAAAGACAGACGGGAGGGAAGTTCATCGTTGGGCAAGTCACAACAGTTAATCTAATCTCTTGTGTTTTATAAAGCTGTTTGCAATCTGTTGGGGAGAGATAATATTAGTGCCAGTTGTATTTTTCTATTAAAGAGAGAGGCAAAGCCGCTGTGCTTATCAGCACATCCTTTAGCATCTGTCACAAACTTTGTTTCACTTCATTTTAATGTCTTCAGAATTAGAAGTAGATGTGGGAAAAGAGGAAGGAGGAGGAGGAAGAGAAGGAGAACAAGGAGGAGGAGGAGAGGAGGAGGAGGAAGGGAAGGGAGGAGGAGGAGTACGAGAAGGAGGAGGAGGGGATGGGAGGGGAGGGGAAAAAGGGAAGAGTGGACAAGGACAAGAAGGAGAAGGAGGAGGAGGGAGGGAGGAGAAGGAGAAGGGAAGGGAGGAGGAGGACAAGAAAGAGAAGAAGAACAAGGAGAAGGAGGAAGAGGGGGAGGAGGAGGAGAATAGAGGGGTGGAGGAGGATAAGAATGAGAAGAAGAACGAGGAGGGGGAGGGGGAGGGGGAGGGGGAGGAGGAGGACTACAAGGCATTGCAGCTTAGATTTTTACTGGAGAAACTGCCCACATGCCCTGAAAAGAGTTAATTTTAAATGGGTGATAGAGATGGAATAGTATGGAACAATCAAGTCTCATCAGTTTACTTTCTGGCAAATATAGGGAGATGCTTTGGGTTGTTGTTGTTTTTCATTAGCCACACCCCCATTTTGCAACAGGCAACCCCACTACGGGCTGTTTTGTCAGCAAGCATATTTATTTAATCATTCACTCATTCCATTGCATTTCCATCCAGGGCAATCAGAACAGACATCCAGCAATGGACATGCTCTAAGCTGAATGAAAACCTCCCCGGTAGACATTAAAATAAAACAGAAAAGCAATGAAAACAAACATTAAAACGCCTAAATCCAATTCATCTCTAAGAAGTAGATGGGGACTGATGGGGACCAAACTTTCTGAGACAACCCAAGAAAGGGATCTTGGGGTTTTGGTGGACAGCTCGATGAAGATGTCAACCCAATGCGCAGCAGCAGTAAAAAAAGCAAATTCCATGCTTGGCATGATTAGGAAGGGAATCGAAAATAAGTCATCAAGTGTTGTATTGCCTCTGTACAAATCGATGGTGAGACCACACTTGGAGTACTGTGTATAGTTCTGGTCACCACACCTCAAGAAGGATATAATGGAACTGGAAAAGGTGCAAAGAAGGGCAACAAGAATGATCAAGGAAATGGAGCGCCTCCCTTATGAAACCAGATTGCAACGCCTTGGTCTCTTCAGCCTTGAAAGACGGCGTTTAAGGGGTGACTTGATCGAAGTGTATAAAATCATGCATGGGATAGAAAATGTGGATAGAGAAAAATTCTTTTCTCTATCACACAATACCAGGACAAGGGGGCACTCCCTAAAGCTCATAGCTAAGAAAGTGAGGACAAATAAAGGGAAATATTTCTTCACCCAGAGGGTCGTTGGTTTATGGAATTCACTTCCAGAAGGGGTCGTGACAGCTGTCAGCCTTGACAGCTTCAAGGGAGGGCTAGATAGATTCATGGATGCAAAGTGTATTGGTGGTTATTAAAACGGATGTCCATGTGCCGCCTCTATGTTGGTTGAGGCAGGCAGGATTCCCTTGAGTACCATTTGTTGGGGGTCAAGGGAAAGGGAGGGTTTTGCCTTCTCTTTCTGCTCAAGATCCCCATGTACACTTGGTGGGCCACTGTGTGACACAGAATGCTGGACTCGATGGGCTTTGGCCTGATTCAGCATGGCTCTTCTTATGTTCTTATGTTCTTAAGTAAAAAAGAAAAGAAAAGAAAGATAGACAAGCCTAACTGGAATTCTCTGTGCTGCTACCGAATTTGCTTGAAAAGCAATACCTCTTGGTCTCTGTTCCCTTCGTTTCCTTTCCCCCTGTCCTGAGGTCACCTAATGCTGGGTCAGGAAGCCATCCTGATATGCCTTCAAAATTGCAAGGAAGGGATCACGCACTCCCTTCTTCAGTTGCTTAAATTTGTCCGATAAGTGAAAGACTTGCCCTAAGGGTTGACTGCAAAATGTTGAAAAATGATGGTTACTAATTTCCAGTTTAGTTTGCTCCCAGCACACTCCTTCTAGTCTCTTCCGAGATCCAGATCAGAGTGAGCACACCCATCACTCAATCCAGCTAGCAAAAACATAGCTTGAGGTTCATGTTCTGATCGTCAGCTACCATCAAAACAGTTTATACTGACAAAAAGAGAGAGAGAAAAAGATAACCCATACTAAGGAACGATAAACACAGTGGTGGGATTCAGATATGTGAACAACTGGTTCTCTGTATGGATGCCACTTCCGGAAGTCCATTCTGGGCCTGGGCAACCAAAAATTAGCTACCGGTTCTGCCGAAGCGGTGCAAACTGGCTAATCCCACCACTGGATAGAAGCATGAAGAATAGACAAGAATGTACATATCCATCTATCTTACAAAATAATAATAAGGTAGAAAGCCCTGTCTAACAAGATGCAATTCGGAGGTGAGAAAAGTAAGGTCCTGTACTTAGGTAAAAAAAAATAATCAAATACATATGCCCAAAATAAGCGGTGCCTGGCTCACAGCAGAAACTGTTAGAAGGTTCTAGGTGTCGTCATGGATCATCCCTTAAATATGAGCCAGCAGTGTGCTACAGCTGCCAAATAAGCCAATACAGTCCTAGGTTTCACCAATAGAAGGATAGTGTCAAGATTACGAGAAGTAATGATGTTACGGCTTTATACCACACTAGTTGAGGCTACCCTTGGAATACTGCATCCAGTTTTGGTTGCCATGGTGTAAAAAAGATGCTGAGACTTTAAAAAGAGTGCAGAGAAGAACAACAAAGATGATTAGGGGACTTGAGGATAAACATATAAAGAACAGTTGCTGGAACTGGATATCTAGTTTAATGAAAAGCAGGATTAGGAGTGACATGATATCTCAGGAGTTGCCATAAAGAAGAGTGATGATGATACGGCTTTATGCCACACTAGTGAGGCTGCACCTGAAATACTACATCTAGCTCTGGTTACCATGTTAGAAAAACGACGTTGAGACCCTCATAGCAAGGAGGGAAGAGCAATAAAGACGAGAAGGGGTCTGGAGGCTAAATCATATGAGGAATGTTTGAAGAAGTCTAGCCTACTGAACAGAAGGATCAGGGTGGACATGATAACTGTCTTCTGGTACTTGAGGGGCTGTCATAGAGAAGGGGGGATTGACTTGTTCTCCAAAGCACCAGAGGGCAGGACAAGAAGTAATGGGTGGAGGCTTTTTAAAGAGAGCTCCAACCTAAAAGTCAGGCAAAGTTTTCTGACAGTGAGAACAATTACTCAATATAATAGTTTTCAATTGGAGATTTTCAAAAATAGACTGGAGAACCATTTGACTGGGATATCAGGTCTCCTGCTGTGAGTCAGGGTTGGACTAGAAGACCTCTGAGGTCCCTTCCAGCCCTATGATTCTATTTCTATGTCCATCCATCCATCCACCCACCCACCCACCCAACCTCAGGGTTTGGCTGTGGTTCTCTGCCTGACCATCTGTGGGAAATTTCCAGTTTTCTTTACCACTCTCCCTATAGTCCACCCTAATATCAGATCAGAGCAATTGCTACTCAGTTCAGCTAATAAAAATAGAAAGGTAACGGTTTCCCCTGGTGATCGAATCTGACTCTAGCAAGTGTTGCTCTTCTCCGTTTCTTAGCCGAGGGAACTAGCATTGTCGGAAAATGCTTCTGGGGTGATATGACCAGCATGACTATATGCCAAAGTGCATGGAACACGGTTACTGTTGTGGGTGTCTCTAGACCAGCTGGGGAAATGTCAGAAGATGACGAAGAACAACCAGGCCCCTCTGGGTATTTTCCCCTCCCGGCAGCCGAGCCAGACAGTGAGGAGATTTGTATGCAGTCTGAGTCAGACTCTCAAAGCGAGGAGTCAGATTTGGAACAGGACAATATATGGCTTGATCCGAGATTCCGACGGTTTGATAGGCGGAGATTTCAGTTACGTGGAAAAAGGAAGTAATGGGGGAAGTGACGTATCGGACACTATATTAGAAGATAAAGGAGGGACTAATTCTTTGTCACGAGCAACGTTAATATCAAGGAGTAGCCTGATGCCTTGAGAGGTTCGTTTGAACTCAGTTTTCTGGTGTTTTTGGAATGTACGGAAGATTAATGAGATCTTGGACAACCTGAGAGATAAAGAGTGAGTTAATTGGAAGGGAGGGAGAGCATGTTTAAGCTGAATGTAAATAAGTCAGATTTGGCCGTTCCGCAAACAAAATGCCAGCAGCTTGCTTTGAAGTGAATCTCTTGAACTATGTTAAATAAAACTCTTAAAGAAATATTTCTGTGGATTTTACTAAGCTGAGAAGGGCTAGATACAACAGTTACCTTCCCACCAAAGTGGTGCCTATTTATCTACTTGCATTTACATGCTTTTGGACTGCTACCATGTTTTCCCGAAGGTAAGACCCACCCTGAAAGTAAGCCCTACTTTGATTTTGGGGGGGGGCTAATATAAGCCCTACCCCCAAAATAAGCCCTAGTTTTGGGGTGAGGTGCGTGCATAAAAATCAAGCTAGGGCAGGGGTGGGGGGTGGAGCTGCCCTACGTGACCTGCACCCGCTTATCAGGCCCCCCATGAATTGATACCTGCCTCTCCTCATGGGCCCACAGGGTGAGCTCCCGTTCCTTGCTCCAGTGTCTGCCCACCTACCGTGTTTCCCCCAAAATAAGACCCAGACTTACTTACTTACTTATTGCTCTGGCATGCATTTTGCAGTCAGAGACCTTTCGGGAAGGCCTCTGCAGCCGAGAACTGAGCTATGGATTCAATCCATAGCTCGGTTCTCGGCTGCAGAGGCCTTCTGGAAAGGCTTTTGACTGCAAAATGCAGGCCGTAGCAATAAATAAGTACGTAAGTAAGTAAGTCAGTCCGGGTCTTATTTTTGGGGAAACACAGTAGGTGGGCAGACACTGGAGCAAGGAACGGGAGCTCTCAGGTCTCAAACCAGGCTGTCAGCTTTCCAGTTGACAAGTTCAGTGTCATTAACTGCTGAAGTATCATTCTCCCACTCAGTAAAAAAATCCAGGTTGATGTTTATTTCTTAAATCTCGGCAAACATCAATTGGCAAACATCAGTCGGCAAACAGCTTATTGCAAAAGCAGGATGAAAGGCAGAATAAAACAGGGAGAGACAGATCTGAACAAGCAGAGGATTTAAATGCCAACAGTCCGCATTATCTGTATCCTATCATCTCTATAAAAAAAATGCATAACTTACCAGAGCTACTGAATACAACCTTGGGGATAACTTGCATGGAGAACCTCAAAGAGTCCTTAACCCGACAGAAGAGAATATTTATAAGTCAGGGTTCAACTGTGGGGTCCTTGGTCTTCTCTGAGCTTGGTTGACCAACCCACGCAAGCTCCTCCCCCCCATTAGCAGTTCACCTCCCGATGACCCTGACCTGGTATAACCTCCCCATTATAAGACCCACCACAAGACTCACTTATAACTCACACCTGACCCATCACAAGACCCTCACTTGACACACCCACACCTGAAACCCTTATAAACAGAAGAACATTGAAATCCCCTCAACTCTGCTGAAGATGGTATCTAGCCTGGTGATGAAACTGCACCAACTGAGATTCCATCAGTGATGGGACCCAGAGCACATCTAACCTGCCTGATAGAATTGGATGGGTATAAATGACTGGGAAGAGAAGGAGGAGGAGGAGGAGGAGGAGGAGGAGGAGAAGAAGAAGAAGAAGAAGAAGAAGAAGAAGAAGAAGAAGAAGAAGAAGAAGAAGAAGAAGAAGAAGAAGAAGAAGAAGAAGAAGAAGAAGAAGAAGAAGAAACAACAAAAACAACAACAACAACAACAACAACAACGACTGGTTCCTTAGGTAACCTGGCCCCAAGCCACAAAGGGTATTCAAGGTAATAACCAGGATCTTGAATTGCACCCAGAAACACACTGTAATTTAATGCTATACCAGGGAAGGTTAGAGACAGGGTGTCAGATGGCAGAAGATTTGTATGTGCATCTGTGGTTTTATGGTATATTGCAAGGCAACTTGGATGTTCATATAAATCAGTTTAGTTTGTTAGACGCCTTGAGTTGAGTATAAAACTCTTAAATGCAGCTCAGGCTAGATGGAACGCGCTGGCTGAGTTTCAGGAGAAGGAATGGAATATCCTTGAAAAGGGCAGGATAGGCCAGATAAATGTTTTTCTCTCTTTTTTTAAAGTTTTTTTATTGAATACAAAAAAGGATTAAAAACATTGAACATGGTAAATCGTCTCTGACAGACATCTCAGTCCATATTATACATTATTTACATATAACTTATCTATATACAAACGATACATTTCTAATCTCTATTTTTTATTTTATCTCTTTATTTGTGACCTCTATTTTTTTCCCCTCCATCTATAAAATTTGTTCCATATCAAATAAAATTCTGTGTCTTCCTGATTTTTTTATCTTTTAGTTAACCTATCTAGTTCTGCGCAAAACATAATTTTCTTTATTAGATCTTCCTCACTCGGTATTTCCATTGTTTTCCATTTTTGAGCAAATAGAATCCTTGCCGCCGTAGCCATGTGAATGATTAAATATGTGTCCTCTTTATTTACATTTTTCTCTAATATTTTTAATAGTAATGCCTCAGGTTTGTATAGAACGTTTTGGCTAGTCAATTCCCAGACCATACGCCAGTACACCTGTGCTTCTCTACATGTCCACCATATATGAAAAAAGGTACCCTTTTCTTTTTTACATTTCCAACATGTAGCAGAGTATCCTTTATACATTTTGGCTAATCTGGCCAGAGGAAGGTGCCATCTGTAAATCATCTTATACAAATTTTCTTTATATTATTTTTTTTGTAAATATTTTATTAGTTTTATAATTATAAACAAAGAATCAAATTAAATACAACTCAACCTAATACAATCTTTTTCAACTTTCTCCCGCACAAAACAAAACATATATTCTTATAAAAAACTTACGTAAAATAGAATAACTATGGGTGTTGCTCGGCAGCGCCCCCTCCACCACATCCCCCTCTTCCTTCCTCCCTATCTCATACTTCCCTCCCCCTCCCCTCTCTCCCTCTCTCCCTCACTCTCCACCCTCCTCTCCTACAACCTTCCTATTTCCCTCCACTCCTTCACTCCTTACTCTCACCCCCTCCAGATGTGGTCCAGAGGTACTGCCGGAGCAACTCCTCTTATATCAATAAATATATCATTCTTATATAATGCAAGTATTACAGTTGAGTACATTATTACACCCCCCCAGCCCACCCAGCCCCAACTTCCCAAAGTGAATACAGGGTAAAACAAAAGACAACCCACTAGATTAAACAAAATTATTATATAAATCCTAATAAAAATTACAAATTTTCTTTATATGATGTCGCTAATGTGATTTTATTATTTCGCTCCCATAGTTGCTGCCATTGATCCATATTTATATTATATCCTAAATCAATTGCCCACTTCACCATTGTTTCTTTAACCTGCTCCTCATATAGTTTATGTTCCAACAGGCGTTTATAAATATTCTTTATTTGTTTTTTCAGATAAACGTTTCTCAACCTTGGTCACTTTAAGATGTATGGACTTCAGTTCCCAGAATTCCCCAGTGGGAAGGCCAAGTTGCCAGGTTTGAGAAACATTGAGTTAAATGAACAACCTGCTGGTATTCTATAACAGATAAGTGGTGTGGTGACTCAGTGGTTAAGATATTGGGCTTGTTGGGTGGAAAGCTGGCAGCCCAGGTTCGAGACCCAAGTGCCACGTGACAGGGTGAGCTCCTGTCCTCACCCCAGCTCCTGACAACCTAGTAGTTTGAAAGCATACAAATGTGAGTAGATAAATAGGTATCACTTCAGAGGGAAGGTAACAGTGCTCTGCGACATCATGCTGGCTACATGACCATGGAAACATCTTTGGACAGCACTGGCTTAATGGCCTTGAAACAGAGATGAGCACCACCCTCTAGAGTCAGCCATGACTAGCGAAGAAAAATCCGCAGGCACTCCTTTACCTTACATTTATTCTATAAGAGACAATTTCACACAACAACATGCAGCAGCATGCTTCCCTTGTGTTGACAATACTAATCTTCCATGTTTGTTGAAAAAATTAGAAAAAGACTGTGGTGATGCCTTTTGTGACTAACATTGTGTTAGTATATTAGGGGGTGGTGACCAGCCTCCTTCGATGGGGACCCCGAGAAACTGAATTTTTTTCTCAACCATGGGAAGAAATCACTATGGACTTTGTAGTAGACCTCCCTGAAAGTAGAGAAAATACAGTCATCTGGACTGTGATAGACCTATTTTCAAAGCAGGCTCATTTCATCGCCTGCAAAGGACTCCCATCTGCCCAACGACTGACTAAATTGTTCTTGAAACACATCTATTGGCTGCATGGAGCCCCTAAACAAATAATTTCGGACAGGGGGGTGCAGTTTACAGCTAAATTTTGGAGGAGCTTTCTTAAACTAATTGGATCATCTCAAGGTCTATCATGTGCTTTTCACCCATCTACTAATGGGGCCACAGAAGCCGCAGAAGCAGCTAACAAGATGGTGGAGCAATATCTCAGATGTTATATTTCCTACCAACAACCAACTGGACCGACCTCCTCCCTTTTGCAGAGGTGGCTTACAACAACTCTGTTCACAACAGCACTGGCTTCACACCTTTCAGAGCAGCTACAGGAAAAGAGTTCAGCCCAATATCTGAATATCCTCAAGCACCCTCCGCTTCTCAGTTACTTGATTCATGGGTGAGGGGGTGGGAAGAGGTTTGGAAAGTTTGTAGATTTTGGCTTAATGTCATAGTTCCAAAAGATGAAACTCTTCAAGAACTTTGAGGCATTGTTTACCTTAAAGAATCTTTAATCGAGCAGCATGTCTTTGGCACGTACATGGTCGAAGCCAAAATCTGAGTTCCCCTCCCTTCAGCACATAGATCAAAGCACAATTCCCTCCTATAACTAACAGTCATAAATCACATTCTCCGATTAGTTTGAAATGCTGGCTTTCTGCCCAGTTCTTTATTCCACCATGCCTTATCAGCTCTTATTACAATACTGTGTCTAATTAACTCCCATCACATTCCTCCCCATCTCCCATTTTCATCTAATTCTAAGAGTAAAGTATAAGAAAGAAAAAGGCTGCATCTCCATCTGTTGTCAAAGCAAGAACATCCAATGTTAACAGCATTGACAGCACAGCTTTTGCGAGCTGCAGTTTGAACTCAGATTGCTTATGTCTTTTAATGAAACATGTTTGTTGGAAAAGGTGCTACCAGATTCTTCCTGGGTTTTGCCATCAAAGTCAGTTCTCCTCCGATCAGGCTGAAAAGTTGAATGAATTAATGTCACAGAGTCAGCTCGGATATCAACTCTCTAGGTAAATGCTGGCCATATTGATCTCCCAGTTCCTAGGTCTTCTAAAGAGATTCAAGTGGTTTCTTTAACCATCATCCATCCACCTTATCCACTTTCTTCCCTTCCATTTTACCACTTGTATTTTTTAAAAGTATTTTTATTAAAAAATACAATTGCAAAGGTACAAACTAAAAATATTTTAAAAAGAAAAAAATAGAAAACAGAGAAAAGAAAAATAGAAAAGGAATATAGTAGAGAAAGAATATATATATATATATATATATATATATATATATATATATATATATATATATATATATATATATATATATATATATATATATATATATATATATATATATATATATATATTAGATTGCACCCTGTAAACCCAAATATGAGTTAACCTATTGAGCCACAAGTTAAAAAAAAAATAAACACTTGACACATATCCTTACTCCCTGACTACTGACAAAGCGGGAGAGAACTTGTGCCTCAATAGGTTAAAGCATCTGCTTAGCATGCAGACTGCCCACGTTCGAATCCCGGAAGGGTGAGTTCTGACTGAAGAGAGTTAAGAAACTTGAAATGGCTATATCAGAAATCCCTTATTTCTTTGTCAACAATTTTAAACAACATATATATATTTGTGCTTGCAAGATGGCTCTGGGTTGAGCTGAAACAAGCAAAAGGAAAGAATGATTCCTTCCTCCCATATTTGGGTTTACAGGGTGCAATCTAAAAAATAAACACTTGACACATATCCTTACTCCCTGACTACTGACAAAGCGGGAGAGAACTTGTGGCTCAATGGGTTAAAGCATCTGCTTAGCATGCAGACTACCCAGGTTCGAATCCCGGAAGGGTGAGTTCTGACTGAAGAGAGTTAAGAAACTTGAAATGGCTATATCAGAAATCCCTTATTTCTTTGTCAACAATTTTAAACAACATATATATATTTGTGCTTGCAAGATGGCTCTGGGTTGAGCTGAAACAAGCAAAAGGAAAGAATGATTCCTTCCTCCCATATTTGGGTTTACAGGGTGCAATCTAAAAAATAAACACTTGGCACATATCCTTACTCCCTGACTACTGACAAAGCGGGAGAGAACTTGTGGCTCAATAGGTTAAAGCATCTGCTTAGCATGCAGACTGCCCAGGTTCGAATCCCGGAAGGGTGAGTTCTGACTGAAGAGAGATAAGAAACTTGAAATGGCTATATCAGAAATCCCTTATTTCTTTGTCAACAATTTTAAACAACATATATATATTTGTGCTTGCAAGATGGCTCTGGGTTGAGCTGAAACAAGCAAAAGGAAAGAATGATTCCTTCCTCCCATATTTGGGTTTACAGGGTGCAATCTAAAAAATAAACACTTGACACATATCCTTACTCCCTGACTACTGACAAAGCGGGAGAGAACTTGTGGCTCAATAGGTTAAAGCATCTGCTTAGCATGCAGACTGCCCAGGTTCGAATCCCGGAAGGGTGAGTTCTGACTGAAAAGAGTTAAGAAACTTGAAATGGCTATATCAGAAATCCCTTATTTCTTTATCAACAATTTTAAACAACATATATATATTTGTGCTTGCAAGATGGCTCTGGGTTGAGCTGAAACAAGCAAAAGGAAAGAATGATTCCTTCCTCCCATATTTGGGTTTACAGGGTGCAATCTAAAAAATAAACACTTGACACATATCCTTACTCCCTGACTACTGACAAAGCGGGAGAGAACTTGTGGCTCAATAGGTTAAAGCATCTGCTTAGCATGCAGACTGCCCAGGTTCGAATCCCGGAAGGGTGAGTTCTGACTGAAGAGAGTTAAGAAACTTGAAATGGCTATATCAGAAATCTCTTATTTCTTTGTCAACAATTTTAAACAACATATATATATATTTGTGCTTGCAAGATGGCTCTGGGTTGAGCTGAAACAAGCAAAAGGAAAGAATGATTCCTTCCTCCCATATTTGGGTTTACAGGGTGCAATCTAAAAAATAAACACTTGACACATATCCTTACTCCCTGACTACTGACAAAGAGGGAGAGAACTTGTGGCTCAATAGGTTAAACCATCTGCTTAGTATGCAGACTGCCCAGGTTCGAATCCCGGAAGGGTGAGTTCTGACTGAAGAGGGTTAAGAAACTTGAAATGGCTATATCAGAAATCCCTTATTTCTTTGTCAACAATTTTAAACAACATATATATATTTGTGCTTGCAAGATGGCTCTGGGTTGAGCTGAAACAAGCAAAAGGAAAGAATGATTCCTTCCTCCCATATTTGGGTTTACAGGGTGCAATCTAAAAAATAAACACTTGACACATATCCTTACTCCCTGACTACTGACAAAG
>JARGCV010000266.1:15000-182500 GCA_034064705.1 Bothrops alternatus | reverse complement strand
CCCAAACTGGATGCAGTATTCCAAGTGTGGCCTTACCAAGGCATTGTAAAGTGGTATTAATACTTCACGTAATCTTGATTCTATCCCTCTGTTAATGCAGCAGGTTCTGTTGTATGTTCAATGTAGCATCTTTTTTTCGTATTGTTCTTGAAGCCTGTCATTTTCAGCCTAAGTTTAGACCTCAATCTTTGTGTGGTAAACCCTTTTTCTCTTCCATAACATCTTATAAACAAATCTCTTTGTAAAGGCTGCCATTCTTAAACTTGATTTCTGATTTCATGGTTGAGAAATATCCTTCATTATGGCCAATGTTGAAATATTTTGCTTCATTCTGTATTTGGTGAATCAAATTTAAGTGTTCCTTTCCTTTAATTATATCCTTCTGGTTTCCTCTAGTGTCTCTCCTTCAAAGTCTCATCTACTGAATTCCTTTTTAAGAATTCAAAACAAAGGCATTTCCCAGGGGAAGGATTTTTATAACTTCAACATTTCCAATTTTTATTTCAAATCCATCTGGACTCTTAGTCCATTTGTAGCTTTCCAAAACCAAAGTTCTAATTATATTTTTGCTGTTAATTTCAAAATATTTTTTTTTTAGTTCTTAAACTTGTACTTAAAACTTATTTCCCTAACGAATGAAGGAAACCATTGTGGTCAAACCTGTCAATCCAAAGGTTTCTAATATCTGAAAAGAATTAACAAGCAATTTCCAAAACTACAATTAATTAATTATAATTCATTCCAAAATTTTATTTCAAATCCATATGAACCCTTAGTCCATTTGTAACCTTCTAAAACCAAAGTTCTCATCATCCTTTTTCTGTCAATTCCAATAGATTTCTTTTTAAGTTCTTAAACTTGTATTTAAAACTTCTTTCCCTAAGGATTTAAGGAAACTCACCCAGTGTGGTCAAACCTGTCAATCCAAAGATCTCTAATTGCTGAAAAGCAGTTAACAAGCCATTTCCAAAAGTGATTAGAAAAGAAAATATGTGAACCCTGTGTACTTTTGAAAGTGCCGACTGTGGTTTGAGTAAGATAGCTATTCCCCCAGCCCCAGATCTCTAAACCTGATAGAGACCACTGCCTTATGGTATCCTCACAAGAAACAACTATCTGGAATATTTATGAGAGATTTCAAATCCTCTCCTTGTCCAGAGAGGAATTATAAGCCATCATAGAATAGAATAGAATAGAATAGAATAGAATAGAATAGAATAGAATAGAATAGAATAGAATAGAATAGAATAGAATAGAATAGAATAGAATAGAATATGGAGTGGAGTAGAGTGGAGTGGAGTGGTACGGAATGGAATAGAATAGAATAGAATAGAATAGAATAGAATAGAATAGAATAGAATAGAATAGAATAGAATAGAATAGAATAGAATAGAATAGAATATGGAGTGGAGTAGAGTGGAGTGGAGTGGTACGGAATGGAATGGAATGGAATAGAATAGAATAGAATAGAATAGAATAGAATAGAATAGAATAGAATAGAATAGAATAGAATAGAATAGAATAGAATAGAATAGAATAGAATAGAATAGAATAGAATAGAATGGAATAGAATATGGAGTGGAGTGGAGTGGTAGAATAGAATAGAATGGAATGGAATGGAATGGAATGGAATGGAATAGAATAGAATAGAATAGAATAGAATAGAATAGAATAGAATAGAATAGAATAGAATAGGAATAGGAATAGGAATAGGAATAGAATAGAATAGAATAGAATAGAATAGAATAACAGAGTTGGAAGGGACCTTGGAGGTCTTCTAGTCCAACCCTCCCTCAGGGAGGAAACTCTATACCATTTCAGACAAATAGTTGTCTAGTCTCTTCTTAAAAACATCCAGTGTTGGAGCATTCATAACTTCTGGAGGCAAGTTTAACTGTTCTGACAGGAAATTTTTCCTTAGTTCTAGGTTGCTTCTCTTCTTGATTAGTTTCCATCCATTGCTTCTTCCATTGAGTGCTTTGGAGAATAGCTTGACTCCTTCTTCTTTGGGGCAGCCCCTCAAATACTGAAAGATTGCTTTCATTTCACCCCAAGTCCTTCTTTTAATTAAACTAGACATACCCAATTAAACTAGACATACCCAATTGGAAAATGGCTATCATGTCACCCCCTAGTCCTTCTTATTTATCTTCACTTCTTTATTTCTTCCCCAGAAGTCCAACCGTGCCATTTTGCTTATCTGGCTTCGGGTAGGATGCTCTATCATTTGTCTGGGACATGAGAATAATTTTACAGCATGGTCAGATCAGCCATGATCTGGCTCAACAAGGTACTACATGTCCCATGCTGCATTGCCTAGCGAGCACTAGACTTTGGCTTGATGCAAATCATATGTACACTTAAGGATGTGTAGGGAGCCCTTTAAATCTTGGGGTTGAGTCAGGCCCAGTTCAAGAATGACATAGAACAATCCATTCAAAGTTCAGTTCTTTAGTTGCCAACGTCCTATAGACCAGTGGTTCTCAACCTTTTTCAGATTGAGACCCCACTTGCGCCGCCCATGCGCGCCACGACCCCGACCCGGGCGCGCACGCATGCGTGCGCACAATGGGCTGATCCGCGCATGCGCGGCGCGCGCGATGAAAAAAAAATAAAAAAAATAAAAAAATTAATAATAATTAAAAAAAACAAAATGGCAGACCGTGACGGGCCGATCCGCGCATGTGCAGCATGCGCGCGTGACGGCCCGAACCGCGCATGCGTGGCGTGCACACGACGGCCCGAACCGCGCATGTGCGGCACGCGCGCGACGGCCCGAACCGCGCATGAGCGGCGCGTGCACGACGGAAAAAAAATAAAAAAAAATAAAATAAAAAAAACAACAAAATGGCGGACCGCGAGGGGCCGATCCACGCATGCGTGGCGCACGCATGACAGTTCGAACCGCGCATGCGCGGCGCACGCACAACGGAAAAAATAAATAAAAATAAATAAAAATAAATAATAAAAAAATGGCGGACCGCGGTGTCAGGCGACCCCCGCGAAACAGTCGTTCGACCCCAAATGGGGTCGCGACCCATAGGTTGAGAACCGCTGCTATAGACAGACTAAACTTTTACTTTTGAGTTTGGTGCTTTCTGAGCTGCGTAGTTTTCTTACAGATGTTTCATTACCTGACTAGGTAACATCATCAGTACTAGAAGGTGCAGATCCCATTTTCATCTAGCACTGAAGATGTTACCTAGTTAGGTAAGGAAAAATCTGCAAGAAAACAACCAGAGAGCACTCAGGACCTCTCTGTTCAACCGTGAGCTACAAATAGCAATAGCACTTAGGCTTATATATCGCTTCCCAGTGCTTTACAGCCCTAAGCAGTTTACAGAGTCAGCCTATTGCCCCCAACAATCTGGGCCCTCATTTTACCAGTCTCGGAAGGATGGAAGGCTGAGCCAGTGAGATTCGAATTGCCGAACTGCTGGCAGCTGGCAGTCAGCGGAAGTAGCCTGCAGTACTGCTTTCTTACCACTGCGTCACCAATATTCTCTTCTATTAATATAAATTACAGATTAACTTTCTGAACAGTCCTTCCCTGAAAGAGCAATAAATAGTTGGAAGGGACCTTGGAGGTCATCTCATCCAACCCCTTGCTCGGGCAGGAAACCCTATACCAGGGTAGGCAACCTTGGCTCTTTTGTGACTCGTGGACTTCAACTCCCAGAATTCCTGAGCCAGCATTGATGTCCACGAGTCATAAAAGAGCCAAGGTTGCTTATTCCTGCCCTATACCATTTCAGAAAAATGGAACCAGCTGTTGCCCCTTGGTTTCTACTCTTTCTACCAGGCACGCTGGCTGAGGAATTCTGGGAGTTGAGGTCCACAAGTCATAAAAGGGCCAAGTTTGAAGATCCCGGGCCCAAGGGATATTCTCTGGGAGATTCTAGGAAGTAATAATAATAATAATAATAATAATAATAATAATAATAATAATAATAATAAAGTTGGAAGGGACCTTGGAGGTCATCTAGTCCAACCCCCTGCTCAGGCAGGAAACCCTATACCACTTTGGACAAATGGCTGTCCAGTCTCTTCTTAAAAACTTCCAGTGTTGGAGCATTCACCGCTTCTGGAGGCAGGTTGTTCCACTGGTTAATTGTTCTCACTGTCAGGAAGTTTTTCCTTAGCTCTAGGTTGCTTCTCTCCTTGATTAGTTTCCATCCGTTACTTCTTGTCCTGCCTTCAGGCCCTTTGGAGAATAGCTTGACTCCCTCTTCTTTGGGGCAGCCCCTGAGATATTGGAACACTGCTATCATGTCACACTGCTGGTCCTTCTCTTCATTAAACTAGACATGCCCAATTCCAGCAACCGTTCCTTATATGTTTTAGCCTCCAGTCCCCTGATCATCTTTGTTGCTCTTCTCTGTACTCTTTCTAGAGTCTCAACATCTTTTTTACATCGTGGTGACCAAAACTGGATACAGTAAGTGACTATCTTAGTTCTGTTTCTCAGTCTCCTATCCAGCTCCGGGCTGTGCTGCCTCTTGTCTCATCCCATTCCTTGGTATGTGTTGCTTTCTTCCTGGGAAACTGCACTGTAATCCATCACCCCATCTCCACCAGCTGTAAACATCATCCCTCAAAGCTTGCCATGTACTCAGGGAGACATGAAGGCAAAGTGAAAGCTCCTTTAATCAATGCTCCCTGGAGCATTTCTTTTTGTTAAACAAAAACTGCTCACTCAATTAGTTTATTTTGTTCTTTTTCTTTCAACAATGTGGCTGAGCCACAGGGCAGGGTTAAACACATCATCATTTTGGAGACTATGCTCTGGTAAGCATTCAGCCCCCCCCCTCCCTTGAAGTCCATTGAATCTTATCTGGCACCAATTTGTCTTGACTGTCACTAGTTCAGATTCTTGTCAACAGATGGCACGAAATAACACTTTTGAACCTGTCCCAAGCCCTGTAGGGCTAGATAGCAGGACAATGAAAGTCAATAGAGTTTCATTGCTCCGCTAAGGGAAACATCAGACTTTTTAAAAAGCCTGGAAGCTCTTATGTGGACTTTTTGCTGAAGGAAGAAAAGGCAGGGCTGATGATTTAGTGATCTGGGGATTAAAAAGTGTTCAAACGGGAGGAAAGAATAAGGTAGCAAAGAGCAGAGGTAATACCCCCTCCCATTTTATTTATTTATTTGCTTCTTTCTTTTTAATGCTTTAATGTATTGAACAATTCTAATTTTTTTAAAAGAGAATCACATTCCATTAGGTAAGGATGAGAAATTGACAAAGCAGCAAGATTTCACCCGAGCTGCAATATCTATTAAATCCACCCCCCATATTACATATATTGATTTATTTTATTTGTATGCAAGGCAATAAGAAAACTCTCAGAAATGGCAAGAGATGAAAAAGCAAGAATGTTCCTGCGCTGCAAAGTAGAAACTGGGGATAGATTCTTGCAAACTTCACCAATGTAGAATAGGTGTCCATTTTAACAGGTGACACTAATGCTTACAAACTACCCTATTTTTCCATGTTCTAGAGCAGGGGCGTCAAACTCAATTTCACTGAGGGCCGCATCAGCATTGTGGTTGCCCTTGGGGGGCTGGGTGGGTGTGGCCAGAGTGGGTGTAGCCTACCGGGTGGGCATGGATGGAGTGGGTGTGGCCTACTGGGTGGGCGTGGCCAGTTCTACATCATTCGCGTCAAGGGTGCCTGTGGGGGCCTGGGCAGGAGTGGGACAGATCTGAGGGTCTCTGGCAGAAGGGGGTGGGACCGGGGCAAGTGCCAAGGCATGGTCCACTGGGGCAAGTGCTAAGATGGCCACCACAAAATTGTACATTGGCTCCCGGCTGGCCTGGGCCAGGGCCAAGGCAGCAGGGGCCGTTCCCTCACTGTTTCCAGGATGGCTTCGTGGGCCACATGAAACCACTTCGCGGACCACATCTGGCCCCCGGGCCTTGTGTTTGACATGTCTGGTCTAGAGCAGTGATGGTGAACCTTCTAGAGACTGAGTGCCCATACTGCAACCCAAAACCCACTTATGTATCGTCGGGTGCCGGGTGGGCGTGGCCCATTGGGTGGGCATGGCCATTGGGTGGGCATGGTTGCTGTGGTAACGGCAGACTGGGTGGGACTAAAAAGTTCAATCAATCAATTCCAACTTTGCGAGATCTTTTTTTTCCCGTGATAAGTTGAAATTGTTTGATTGATTGAACCCTTTTTTTTTTGCACATGGTGGCGGAGGCTAAAACGAAAAGGTTTTATAAAACCCATCTGAAGGCCTAGGACTGGGGCGATGGCGTGCATGCCCACAGGGAGGGCTCTGCGTGCCACCTGTGGCACACATGTCATAGGTTCACCACCACGGGTCTAGGGAGTCCTACATCAGAGCAAACAATAATATTGATGACACCTCTTCTAAGAAAAGAGAAGCAAAGTCACATCAGCTAACTAGAAGGAGTGTAATGAGAATCAAGATGAAATGCACAACTTGGAATAAAGAAGTGTAATAACATTGCTATAGCCACGAAACAGCTAATGGACTGGAAACCTCAAAATGCACATCATCTGGAAATCACCCTTTGCAAACATTATGCAAACTAGTCTCCTCTCTCTTTCTCTTTTCCCTCCCTCTTCCTCCTCTCCTCAATCACCAATCTTCCCCGAAAGGAAAAATAAGTGAACTGGAAATTCTTCCACATCTAGGGTACATTAGAATGCCCTCAAACTGAGCTCAGCCAGCTGAACACATCCGTGCAGTTTCCTTGGTAGCGCCATGGAAGTGTTTTAGCCTTGCTCTATGGGGATTTCTTGTTTGCAATTGGTTGGGGTTGGCTTGGTGCTGTCAGCTAAAAGAGCACCATGTAGATTGGGAGGGATGAACAAACAAGCCATCTATTGTAGTCCAAAGCCTGACCATAGAAGATAAAACAAGCAGACACAACCTGAAAGTCCCATCTCAAAAGACAGCAAAACCTCCTTAATTGAAGGAATAACCTACTTCTGATTTAATTTGGATCGAACAACACCAGGAATACCGTATCACCAAGTGAAATTTCAAAACGGGTTATGTGCAAACGATGAACGCATGATGGGCAATGTGTAAACTTTTGCTGAGATTCAAAACAGAAGAAGTAGAAGTGAAGAAAGACATGATAAAATGGCCTAAGAATTTTGGTTATAATATCCCAATGGATCAATGAGAGAATATGATTAAAAGGTTTGAAATCCACACTGTCTTTGTAAAAAAGAAATTTTATAAAATGATGTACTGATATATATATATATATATATATATATATATATATATATATATATATATATATATATATATATATATATATATATATATATATATATATATATATATATATAGAGAGAGAGAGAGAGAGAGAGAGAGAGAGAGAGAGAGAGATATCTATATTTAGTGAGAGATCTGAGATTATTATGGTCCAGGTTGATCCTAACAGCTTGATGCATGTTTGCTCTCTCTCTCTCTCTCTCTCTCTCTCTCTCTCTCTCTCTCCTCTTAACAATCTTATCTCTGTCTGTCTGTCTGTCTGTCTGTCTGTCTCTCTCTCTCTCCTCTTAACAATCTTATCTCTGTCTGTCTGTCTGTCTGTCTCTCTCTCTCTCCTTGTCTGTCTCTCTCTCTCTATCTATCTACTTAACAATCTCTCACTCTCTCTCTGCCTGCCTGCCTGCCTGCCTACCTACCTACCTACCTACCTACCTACCTACCTACCTACCTATTATCTCTCTCTCTCTCCCTTTCTCTCTGTCCAGATTAAGGCTACAAAAGAATAACATCACATTAAAAATCTCTGTCTGTCTGTCTGTCTGTCTGTCTATCTATCTTATGGGACCGTCTTCTGCCACATACTTCCCTACGACCGGTGAGAGCGCACAGGGTCGGCCTCCTCCAAGTCCCGTCAGTGAAACAATGTCGTTTGGCGGGTCCTAGGGGGAGGGCTTTCTCTGTTGTGGCGCCCACTCTCTGGAACCAACTGCCCCTTGAAGTCTGCGTTTCTCCCACTCTCCCGGCCTTCTGAAAGAACCTTAAAACTTATCTTTGCCGGCACGCTTGGGGATGATTGTGGGTTGTTGTTCGAAAGTTGTACATGTGTTGGGTGTCTATTTTTAATATTTTGATTGGACTTAGATTCTTTGATGTTTTGTATATGTTGTAAGCCGCTCCGAGTCTCCGGAGAGGAGCGGCATACAAGTCGAATAAATAAATAAATAAATAAATAAATAAATAAATAAATAAATAAATAAATAAATAAATAAATAAATAAATAAATAAATAAATCTATCTATCTATCTATCTATCTATCTCTGTCTCTCTACCTACTTAACATTATATTTCTTTCTATCTGTCTATCTACCTATATCAAATTTATTTGCTGCCAATCTCGCGGTTCAAGGTGACTCTGAGCAGCATGCTTAGAAGATCCTGCGTCTGCTTCATCCTTTTCTTTTTTGTGCCCTTTTTACACACTACATTTTAAGGAAAAGACAGAACAGCTACTTTGGAAGCAAAATGGAAATCACAGAAAAGACTGTTGGGAACACAACACGCTAAAAGCTCAATACTGTCTCGGAAACCCTCTCCATAGCACTCCAAGGAAATGTTTTTCAAAAACAGATTGTCCGATCCATCCCAACAGCATTGATTCACCTTGGTCACCCACTTTTCAATTGTCCACCGACAGGTTTGTGGGGGGCAAATCAATTGGTGCTTTTTAAGCTTTGAACAAAGACTGAGAAGAGGAGATACAATCAAGATCTCTAAAAGCATGTGCAACGTAGCTAATGCGGAGTGAGCATTTTGCTTCCCCTTTTGACAGTGTTGGAACTCAAGGTCAACCAAAGGACATAAATTCACGAAGAACTTGTTCAGGTAGCATGGAGTTCAACCATGGAATTCACCGCCACTAGTTGAGGTCGTGGTAGCTAATATGAATAGTTTGAAAGTTCCATCTTTAGACATGATCTATAGCAGCAGCCCCCAATCTTTTGGGTACCAGGGACCAGTTCTTTGGAGAGAGGTTTTTCTGTGGACCAAAGGAAGCATGGTTTCATGTAATGCCTGCATCTCGTGGATGGAGCTTTGCTTGTTTGTGTGGCCCGGTTTCTGGTATGCTGGTCCATGGACTGGGGGTTGGGGACCCCTAATCTACAGATAACAGAGTTGGAAGGGACCTTGAAAAGTAGTAGCGGGGGAGGGGAATGAGCTAAACTGGTGGTAGCACCGCACAAGCCTGAGCAAGAGATGGCTGGAGCTGTAAGGCTGTCAGGGCTCAGCGGAAGCGCCAGGATCAGTGCCGCCAGGATCAGCTGATCGGCATTCTTCGGGGCTGTCAGTAAGTGAACTGTTGTAAGTCAAGGACTACTTGTACTTTATCATTTTTTCCCTTTTTCGGGGGGGTCATCAAGTTTTTGACACCTTGCTAGGCGACTGGTGGTACTCGGATATTGCCATATCCTAAAAGTGGTACAATGGGTGAAAAGGTTGAAAAGCCTTGATGTAAGAAATAGAAAATCACATCAAGCCAGGTGATCATATAAAGCAGGAAATGCAGGAGACGTATGTAATGTTGATCCGGCTCTAAGACTGACTTCTGGTACAAAACAGTACAAATTGCTTACTCCTGAGTAGTGTTGCAAATGTTGATAAAGGTGAGTTTTCTATCTTCCTTGCCATGGCATCACGTGGTCTTGCCTTTAATGAAAGATTTATGCTACCCAGATAAAGAACTCAGATCTACGTGCCTGAATCCTTCTCCTCTTTCCTGCTTATTCTGATGTTTGCAAACATTTGCATCAGGCTTAAAATGCTCAGCTGGAAGAGAAGCATCAGAAAGCGGAAAAGACGGTTTTACAGGATCATGCACTTATGGTGCAATATCATTCCATGATGTCAGCTATAAGAATCAGAGGACTGGAGGAGGTACCAAATGAGAATCAGGAGGACCTGAGAAGAAGCTTTGAAGAAGCTTTTGAAAAAATTCTAGAAGGGGAGGCAGAAATTTTCTCTTGGCAGATGGACAGAATCTACAGGGTTAATTCATGGATCGCAAGACAAAGAAATCTACCTAGAGATGTTGTTATCTATTTTGTCACAAGGAGATTCAGAAACAACGTTCTCACAATATCCTATAATAAGAAATTAAAGGTTGCTGGTCAGGAGGTGGTGGTTTTGAAGGAGATCCCTCCGAAGATATTAAGAGCAAAAATTCAAACAGGTTTAGGGGACATGCAAGATATTTGGGGGGGGGATGGAAAGATCATGTAGCTCAGTGATGGTGAACCTTTTAGAGATTGAGTGCCCAAACTGCAACCCAAAACCCACTTATGCATCGTCGAGTGCCGGGTGAGTGTGGCCCATTGGCTAGGTGTGACCCAGTCAGTGGGCATGGCCCATTGGGTGGGGGGTGGCTACGGTGATAACGGCAGACTGGGTGGGACTAAAAAGTTCAATCAATTCCAACTTTGCAAGATCAATTTTTTTCCCGCAAGAAGTTGAAATTAACTGATTAATTGTACCCTCTTTTTTTTGCACACGGCGCCTAGGCCTAAAGCGAAAAGGTTTTATAAAACGCAGCTGAAGGCCTAGGACTGGGGTGACGGCGCGCGTGCCCACAGAGAGGGCTCTGAGTGCCACCTCTGGTACCCGTGCCATAGGTTCGCCACCACTGATGTAGCTGAAGAAATAACGTTATCTTATATATGTGGGGTTTTGCTCTTTTATTTTCTGGGAAGATGTTAAGATACCCTTCCCTTTGTTTGATCAACTATGTTAACGCTATTTTAGAGCTGACCTGATGGTCTGGTTTTTTTTTCCCTCTGCAAAACTAATGTAAGGATTAAATTTATGGTAGAGGTAATAACCACCCATTCTCAGCATGTGCTCAGAGGAGTTCCAGGAACTGAAAAAAAAAATTGGAATCCACATGAAAATTTGATGCCTTTTTTTCCAAAACTAAAAAGGATTCTAGAACATAAGAACATAAGAACATAAAAAGAGCCATGCTGAATCAGGCCAAAGCCCATCAAGTCCAGCATTCTGTGTCACACAGTGGCCCACCAATTGTACATGGGGATCTTGAGCAGAAAGAGAAGGCAAAACCCTCCCTTTCCCTTGACCCCCAACAAATGGTACTCAAGGGAATCCTGCCTGCCTCAACCAACATAGAGGCGGCACATGGACATCCGTTTTAATAACCACCGATACACTTGGCATCCATGAATCTAGCCCTGCCTTGAAGCTGTCAAGGCTGACAGCTGTCACGACCCCTTCAGGAAGTGAATTCCATAAATCAACGACCCTCTGGGTGAAGAAATATTTCCCTTTATTTGTCCTCACTTTCTTAGCTATAAGCTTTAGGGAGTGCCCCCTTGTCCTGGTATTGTGTGATAGAGAAAAGAATTTTTCTCTATCCACATTTTCTATCCCATGCATGATTTTATACACTTCGATCAAGTCACCCCTTAAATGCCGTCTTTCAAGGCTGAAGAGACCAAGGTGTTGCAATCTGGTTTCGTAAGGGAGGCGCTCCATTTCCTTGATCATTCTTGTTGCCCTTCTTTGCACCTTTTCCAGTTCCAACTTGTAAAGTAGTATTAACACTTCACGTGATCTTGATTCTATCCCTCTGTTAATGCAGCCTTGCACTATGTTGGCCCTTTTGGCAGCTGTAGCACACGGCTGGCTCCTATTTAGGTGATTGTCCACTAGGACTATCACTTAAATATGAGCCAGCAGTATGCTGCAGGAAAAGGAGAACATAGAATAACAACATTGGAAGGAACCTTGAAGAACCTTCAGTTTTGATTGACTGTGTCAAACAGAGGGCTGGACCTGATCAAATATTGGGATTGGAAACTGTGGAGGGTCTGAGGAAAGTAGGAAAATTTACTCTCCTTACTTACGAAATTCTTCCAAATAAAGGTTCTTATTAAAAAATAAGATAAAGAAAGCAGACCGACCAGGACTTCTGGAATTTTCTCCAACCAATGGAAGCCATAGGTCAGGAGATGTCTGTTTTTCTTCTCCAAGTATGTGTTTCTTATCATCTCTCTCTCTCTCTCTCTCTCTCTCTCTCTCTCTCTCTCTCTCTCTCTCTCTCTCTCTCTCTCTCTCTCTCTCTCTCTTTCTCTCTCTCATATCTCTCTCTCTCTCTCTCTCTCTCTCTCTCTCTCTCTCTCTCTCTCTCTCTCTCTCTCTTTCTCTCTCTCATATCTCTGGGAAGAAGGCAAGGATTAACTATTTCCCCCCCAAAAATCTGTTCAAGTAACTGCAGGGTTTGTCCTGGAATTTGCTAGATGATAACACTGATTTGAAGCAGCAGAAAACAACGAAGATTTTTTAAAAAATGGGCAGGGAGAATAAAATGAAACCATTTTGTTTGTATATATAATGAAGTGGTATTTTTGAGGCTGGTGTTGGAAAAGACTCTTGAGAGTTTCTTGGACTATACTTTGGCCAACATTGACTGAGAAGAGAGGATTCGTTGGAGAAGACCCTAATGTTGGGGAAGATGGAAGGCAAAAGGAGAAGGGGATGGCAAAGGAGATGGTTAGATACAGTAGCATGGATGCAATGAGCAATGAGCATGGATTTGGGCAAACGCTGGGAGGTAGTGGAGGATGGGGGGGGGGGCTGGAGTGCTATGGTCCATGGATTCGCAAAGAGTCGGACACCACTTAGTGACTGAACATCAACAACTTTTGAGGCAGACTTGACTTCTAGTAACTAGCTGGACAAGACCAGCTGGACAAATTTCTACAGGCAACATTTGCAGGAACAATTTATTTTGGCCTTTTTCCTACCAATGAAATTGATTGACCCAACCACCCTACCAAACTGGCCGTATACCGGTATTTACGAATAAAATGGTTTCAATTTATGCTTTTCTACCGAATAGAACATTTAAAGTAAATTATGTATTTAAGTATGTACAATCTTTCTTTCTTTCTTTCTTTCTTCTTTCTTTCTTTCTTTCTTTCTTTCTTTCTTTCTTTCTTTCTTTCTTTCTTTCTTTCTTTCTTTCTTTCTTTCTTTCTTTCTTTCTTTCTTTCTTTCTTTTCTCTTTCTCTCTTCCTTCCTTCCTTCCTTTTTCTCTTCCCTTCCCTTCCCCTCCCTCCCTCCCTCCCTCCCTCCCTCTCTCTCTCTCTCTCTCTCTCTCTCTCTCTCTCTCTCTCTCTCTCTCTCTCTCTCTCTCTTTCTCCATCCATCTGAATAAACCAAAATCAAATCATCCCCCCCTACAAGGTCCTTATGTGCCATTTCTCTTGCAGCTATTTCTGAGACCGCAGTGGTGCGCGTGTGTCTGATGTTCCTGTGGAGTGGAGAACATTTAAGAATGTGGGTCAAACAAAAAGGAGAGAGTGGCTAAATCTCAGAAGCTGGGTGGAAAGGTCTCCTTCTCTCGTCAGTCACCATGCAGACCTGCTCGGGGCCAGGCCTGCATTCGGAGCCCAAGAGAACAGGAAGCCACACATAGTCCTCCCAAATCTGCTGATTATTGAGCTGATGTAATGATGAATATTCCTTGAGCCAAACTGAACCAGAACAATTTTACCCGATTTCTCCAGTTTATATGCCGAAACATGAACTTTATTTTTCATTTATCAGTCTATATTATATAAATCCAGTCTCCCCCCAGTGCATATGTGTCTCTCTCTCTATTATCTATATACATTATGTCTAGTTTTTATCAACAGTATTGCTTTTATCTATCTATCTATCTATCTATCTATCTATCTATCTATCTATCTATCTATCTATCTATCTATCTATCTATCATCTATCTACCCATCTATCAATCCATCTTATACTAAATAATAATAATAATAATAGTAGTAGTAGTAGTAGTAGTAGTACTAGTAGTAGTAGTAGTAGTAGTAGTAGTAGTAGTAGTAATACAATTGGAAGGGATCTTGGAGGTCATCTGCTCCAACCCTCTGCTCAGGCAGGAAACCCTATACCATTTCAGAGAAATGGCTGTCCAGTCTCTTCTTAAAAACATCCAGTGTTGATGCATTCACTGCTTCTGGGGGCAGGTTGTTCCACTGGTTAATTGTTCTAACTGTCAGGAAATTTCTCCTTAGTTCCAGGTTGCTTCTCTCCTTGTTTAGTTTCCATCCGTTGCTTCTTGTCCTGCCTTCAGGCATTTTGGAGAATAGCTTGACTCCCTCTTCGTTGTGGCAGCCCCTGAGATATTGGAAGACTGCTATCATGTCCCCCCTCATCCTTCTCTTCATTAAACTAGACATACCTAATTCCACCAACCATTTCCTTATATGTTTTAGCCTCCAGTCCCCTAATCATCTTTGTTGCTCTTCTCTGCACTCTTACTAGAGTCTCAGCATCTTTTTTGCATCGTGGTGACCAAAACTGGATGCAGTATTCCAAGTTTGTGTGTGTGTGTGTGTGTGTGTGTATAGCTTCTTCTCTATCTCTCTCTTTCATCTACTATCTTATGTCTCTCTCTCCAACTTTTAACTACAATCTCTCTATATATAATCTCTCTTGTACAGTTTTTATATAGTTTTTGCTTCCCTCTCTCTTTCTACGTTATCTATATTCTCTCTCTCTCTCCCCAGTTTCTGTCTACTACAGTTTTTTCACTCTTATCTATTTACAGTATATTATCTTTTTATCTTTATGTCTGTCTGTCTATCTGCACATTGTAGAAAACAATGTGAGCCTGATGATTGCGGTGGGGCTTATAATTAATTGATCACAGTGCAAACCTATTACGATGGAGTGGGAAGGATCCCCTTAGACCATGGAAAAACATTTATTAGTGCTTGGGGAACCACATTTTATCATTTGGGGAGAACCACAGTGGTAGGATAATAATGTAGACTGATTGGGCAGTATCCTGCTTATGAGCAAAACCATAATTAATTGCTTTTTGAAAAAAATAGTACTTTGCGGGGGAGAGGGGATTACATAAGAACATAAGAAGAGCCATGCTGAATCAGGCCAAAGCCCATCGAGTCCAGCATTCTGTGTCACAGTGGCCCACCAATTGTACATGGGGATCTTGAGCAGAAAAAGAAGGCAAAACCCTCCCTTTCCCTTGACCCCCAACAAATGGTACTCAAGGGAATCCTGCCTGCCTCAACCAACATAGAGGCGGCACATGGACATCCGTTTTAATAACCACCGATACACTTGGCATCCATGAATCTATCTAGCCCTGCCTTGAAGCTGTCAAGGCTGACAGCTGTCACGACCCCTTCTGGAAGTGAATTCCATAAATCAACGACCCTCTGGGTGAAGAAATATTTCCCTTTATTTGTCCTCACTTTCTTAGCTATGAGCTTTAGGGAGTGCCCCCTTGTCCTGGTATTGTGTGATAGAGAAAAGAATTTTTCTCTATCCACCTTTTCTATCCCATGCATGATTTTATACACTTCGATCAAGTCACCCCTTAAATGCCGTCTTTCAAGGCTGAAGAGACCAAGGCGTTGCAATCTGGTTTCATAAGGGAGGCGCTCCATTTCCTTGATCATTCTTGTTGCCCTTCTTTGCACCTTTTCCAGTTCCATTATATCCTTCTTGAGGTGCGGTGACCAGAACTCCAAGTGTGGTCTCACCATCAATTTGTACAGAGGCAATACAACACTTGCTGACTTATTTTCGATTCCCTTCCTAATCATGCCAAGCATGGAATTTGCTTTGATTTATTTGTAAAATATTTATTCAAGCCTATACAGTAATTTAAATTGCAGCACTAATCTGCCAGTTTTTCTGCTACAATATTTCTTTATTCACCTGTCCAGCTATAGCCTTCCCACTTCAGCAAAGGGCTCAAAGTGCTTAACAGTCAAAAGGAAAACACTAATGCAGAATTAGAGCTGATCTAATTAACCTTGGCAGCCTTGGCAGCATGTGTAGATCCTGCAGAACAATCACCGTTGGAGATGTTCTTAAGATCTGTTGTTAGGGTTTTCCAAAGGTTGAGAGCTGTCACCAAGAAGACATGCCATTGATGACAAGTTTTTTTGTCCCTCTCCCCTCTTTGATTTTATGGGACATCACAAATCTGGTGAGAAAGATGGCCCTGGAGATACTACAGGTGATATAAAGGCTAATACACTTAAATATACAGGTTTTACACTTAGGCAAGTAAAACCCACCATACAGATACAGAGTAGGTGAAACGTGGCTCAAAGCCAGTGACCATGAAAGGGATCTTGCAGTCCAAATGGACAACCACTTGAATATAAGCCAACAATGTGTGAGAGCAGCCAAAAAAGCCAATGCAATTCTTGGCTACATTAACAGAAGGACAGAATCAAGATTAACTACGGTTTTACAAAGCCTCAGTACAGCCACATTTGGAGTACTGCATCCAGTTTTGTTCACCACAATACAAAAAAGATGTCGAGACTCTGAAAAGAGTGTAGAAAAGAGCAACAAAGATGATTAGGGGACTGGAGGCTAAAGCATATGAAGAAAGTTTGCAGGAATTGGGTATGTCAAGGAGAAGGGCAGGACAAGAAACAATGGTTGAAAATTAATCAAAGAGAGAAGCAACCGGAAATTAAGGAGAAACTTCCTAACAGTGAGGACAATTAACCAGTGGAACAGCTTTGCCTTCAGAAATCATGGGTGCTCCATCACTTAAGAAAAGACTGGACAGTCACTTATCTGAAATGGTATAGGTTCTCCTGCTTGAGCAGGGGGCTGGACTAGAAGACCTCCAAAATCCCTTTCTATTCTATTCTATTCTATTCTATTCTATTCTATTCTATTCTATTCTATTCTATTCTATTCTATTCTATTCTATTCTATTCTATTCTATTCTATTCTATTCTATTCTCTAGTGAAAAGAAGAACTGACCCGATAGCAGTCTTCCAATATATGAGAGACTGCCATAAAGAAGAGGGGATCCACCTATTCTCCAAAGCATCTGAAGGCAGGACAAGAAGCAACGGATGGAAAGTAATCAAAGAAAGAAACAACCTAGAACTAAGGAGAAATTTCCTAACAGTGAGGACAATTAACCAGTGGAACAGCTTTGCCTTCAGAAATCATGGGTGCTCCATCACTGGAGTTTTTTAAGAAAAGACTGGACAGTCACTTATGTGAAATGGTATAGGTTCTCCTGCTTGAGCAGGGGGCTGGACTAGAAGACCTCCAAAATCCCTTTCTATTCTATTCTATTCTATTCTATTCTATTCTATTCTATTCTATTCTATTCTATTCTATTCTATTCTATTCTATTCTATTCTATTCTATTCTCTAGTGAAAAGAAGAACTGACCCGATAGCAGTCTTCCAATATATGAGAGACTGCCATAAAGAAGAGGGGATCCACCTATTCTCCAAAGCATCTGAAGGCAGGACAAGAAGCAACGGATGGAAAGTAATCAAAGAAAGAAACAACCTAGAACTAAGGAGAAATTTCCTAACAGTGAGAACACTTAATCAGTGGAATGGCTTGCCTTCAGAAGTTGTGGGTGCCCTGGAGGCACTGGAGGCTTTCAAGAAGAGACTGGACAGCCGCTTGTCTGAAATGGTATAGGGTTTTCTGCCTGAGCAGAGGGTTGGACTAGATGACCTCCAAGGTCCCTCCCAACTCTGTTATTCTATGTCTATGTCTAAATATTTACACCTTGGATTGGATTGTTTCTCAATTGTTTGTTGGAATCCCTAACATAACAAGGACTTTCTGGGCCCTACACTTTGTGACAATAAAAACTGGTCTTGATCTTCTTATGTTGGAACTTTCTGACCCTTGAAAGTGCTCTTATGTCCCCACTCAATTTTCTCTTCCAAGAGTAAATTTTCCTACTTTCCTCAGACCCTCCACAGTTTCCAATCCCAATATTTGATCAAGTCCAGCCCTCTGTTTGACACAGTCAATCAAAACTGAAGGTTCTTCAAGGTTCCTTCCAATGTTGTTATTCTATGTTCTCCTTTTCCTGCAGCATACTGCTGGCTCATATTTAAGTGACAGTCCTAGTGGACAGTCACCTAAATAGGAGCCAGCCGTGTGCTACAGCTGCCAAAAGGGCCAACATAGTGCAAGGCTGCATTAACAGAGGGATAGAATCAAGATCACGTGAAGTGTTAATACCACTTTACAAGGCCTTCGTAAGGCCACACTTGGAATCCTGCATCCAGTTTTGGTCACCACGATGTAAAAAAGATGTTGAGACTCTAGAAAGAGTACAGAGAAGAGCAACAAAGATGATTAGGGGAGTGGAAGCTAAAACATATAGGGAACGGTTGCTGGAATTGGGTATGTCTAGTTTAATGAAGAGAAGGACGAGGGGGGACATGATAGCAGCCTTCCAATATCTCAGGGGCTGCCCCAAAGAAGAGGGAGTCAAGCTATTCTCCAAAGTGCCTGAAGGCAGGACAAGAAGCAACGGATGGAAACTAATCAAGGAGAGAAGCAACCTAGAACTAAGGAGAAATTTCCTGGCAGTTAGAACAATTAACCAGTGGAACCACCTGCCTCCAGAAGCAATGAATGTTCCAACACTTGAAATTTTTAAGAAGAGACTGGACAGCCATTTGTCTGAAATGGTATAGGGTTTCCTGCCTGAGCAGGGGGTTGGACTAGATGACCTCTAAGGTCCCTTCCAACATTATTATTATTGTTATTGTTGTTGTTATTGTTATTGTTATTGTTGTTATTATTATTACATTTAAACTGACAATAAAGTAATTATTCTATTCTACTTAGGACAGTTGCCCCACCCCCATAGGCACAGAATCAGAATTGGGGCACCCGGCAACCAGCAAGCATTGATGATGGTTGCAGTCACGTGATCACCATTTGCAACTTTCCCATCCAGCTTTCAACAAGCAAAGCCAGATTCACTTAATGACCTTCACGATTCACTTAAAAACTGTGGCAAGCAAGGTCATAAAAAGGGGTCAAAACTCACTTAAGAACAGCCCTGCTTAGTAACAAAAATTTGGGGTATAGGGTTTCCTGCTTGAGCACGGGGGTGAAGTAGAAGACCTTCAAGGTCTCTTCCGCTATTCTGTTAGTGATTGTAAATTTGGACACAACGCACCTAATAACCCACCTTGGTGATCCACAGAAATTCTGGTTCCAGTTTTGACCCACAAGTTGAGGACTACCTACACATTTAAGGGTAAATGTTTTCATGTGAAAATATCTGAGTATTTGTTTTGATAAAAGAATGTAATAATTAATTTCATTATCCACTAGATCGCTGTATAATACCTTTTAAAGTGCGATAGTTTTAATTCTTTCGACTTTTTCTAATAATATTTATTATATAAATGATAGGGTTACTTACGGGACCGTCTGCTGCCCCATGAAACCCAGCGACCGGTTAGGGCCCACAGAGTCGGCCTTCTCCAGGTCCCGTCAGCCAGACAGTGTCACCTGGCGGGGCCTAGGGGAAGAGCCTTCTCTGTTGCGGCCCCGGCCCTCTGGAATCAACTCCCCCCGGAGATCCGTATTGCCCCCACCCTCTCCGCCTTTCGCAAATTATTGAAGACACATCTTTGCCGACAGGCCTGGGGCAGTTAACACCTTGCCCCAGCCAGTGTATGTTTGTTGTAAGTTTGTTTTTGGATGATTGGTTTTTAATCTAGGGGTTTTATAATGTATTTAATGTCAGATTTCTATATGTTAGTATCTATGTTGTAAGCCGCCCTGAGTTTTTGGAATAGGGCGGCATAGAAATCGAATTAAATAAATAAATAAATAGATAAATAAATGAATAAGTGTTTTTGGCTGACTGGCTACGGGGATCAAATAACCTTGACTAGACGTTTTAAAGTCGTAACGGCCTTAATAATTTAATCCCTGTGAATATCTCTAAGGCACAGATTTGGAATCATTACATTCAGAAGTTGGAAAACATAATATGCTTTTCTGCCATATTTTCAATGCATCTCATGGCCTCCAAAGTTAATGATGATGACATTGTAACAATAGTAATAGGCGCTTTGGGTGCAATCCTAAAACATCTGGAGCAGCACTTGGCAAAACCTCAGCATTGGCAAAAACCACCATCGGTCAGTTGCAAAAGGCAGCTTGACTTGAAACAGCTTACATGGTGCAATTATATCTTTAACACCATCAAACAACAACATCTTCCTACCACAGGTCCTTGGGAAGGACTCGATACATGGATAAAAATGCCAGATCCAATCTAAACATCTGGCTGACTGTGCAACTAATCATAATTATCTGCATCCCTAGTAATATGAGGTTTTGGGGGGAAATTTGCTATTTGCTGTTGTTCAGTAACTAAATTGTATCTGATTCTACATGACCTCATGGACCATGGGTTACCGGGGGCCCTTTTCTCCACTGTCTCCTGGTAGAATGGGCCAACTTGCCATGGCCAACTCAACATGGTCAACTTGTCATAGCCAATTCGCAGCGGGACAACTCGCCATGGCTAACTCAAGACAGGACAACTCAAGACAGGACAATTCAACAAATCTAAAAGTTAAATTAATTCCATTGGGACCCGTGGCCCATAATAATAAAATAACATCAATCCAGAAATACAGGAGTTACAATAATTTCAACAAAAATGTAGTCATCAATAGCAAAAGTAACGGAATGAAATGACTAATACAACGTTGAATTGTCCCACGGAGAGTTATCCCAGGGTGAGTTGACCATAGAGAGTTATCCTGTGGTGAGTTGGCCATATGGAATTGCCCATGGCAAGTTGGCTGTGGTGAGTTGTCCTATACCTGTCTCCTGGAGTTTGCCCAAATTCAAGTTCATTGCATTCATAACCATCTCATCCTCTACCGTCCCCTTCTCCTTTTGCCTTCCATCTTTCCCATCATCATCATCATGGTCGTCGTCATCGTCGTCGTCATCATCATTGATTGGAAGGAGCTTGGAGGCCTTCTAGTCCAACCCCCTGCTCAGGCAGGAAACCTTATACCATTTCAGACAAATGGCTGTCCAGTCTCTTCTTAAAAACTTCCAGTGTTGGAGCATTCACTGCTTCTGGAGGCAGGTTGTTCCACTGGTTAATTGTTCTCAAATTGTCAGGAAGTTTCTCCTTAGTTCTAGGTTGCTTCTCTCCCTGGTTAGTTTCCATCCGTTGCTTCTTGTCTTGTCTTCAGGTGCTTTGGAGAATAGCTTGACTCCCTCTACTTTGTGGCAGCCCCTGAGATATTGGAACACGGCTATCATGTCCCCCCTCGTCCTTCTCTTCATTAAACTAGACATACCCAAGACATCATCAGGGTCTTCTCCAAGGAGTCATCTCTTCTCATTTGATGGCCAAAATATTTGAGCTTCAGCTTCTGTCCTTCTGAAGTACAGTTCCCCAACTTTTCCAACTTTGTGGACTGGTGGAGGGTGGGGGGAACAGTTCCATGCAAGTGATTGGCAAGCACACCTGTGTGCATGCAGCTCCTTTTGTGCAAGCGGTGGGCATGAGTGCCCACTAGTCATGCAAATGGAGCATGCATGCTTGTGAGCTTGCCCACTGCTTGTGTGGAATCATCTTCTCTCACCCCTCCCTGCCAATCTGCAAACCAAATGAGGATGTACGTGCATCCATGTGCCCTTTCCCACCACTTCCGTGGCCCAGTTCCAAATGGCTCATGACCCAGTAATAGGCCGGGGCCTGGAGGCTGGGTGCCCCTGTTCTAAAGAACAGTCAGAGTTGATTTCCTTTGTAGAGAAATATTTAACAGCAAGTCTTTGTATTTTGCGGCACATTCTAGATTTTTGCATTCAAAAAACTCATGCAAAATGAATTTTCCCCCTTATTCGGCTATGCTTTTTGTGAACCAATCCCTTAATGCACGTAAAAAGCAGCCATCTGTTGCCTTAGAGAGAGAATCTGACAATCTAAGTAAAGAAATGTAATTTTGAGATGGGGAGAAATGCTAGTTCAACTTGGCATCTCTGGGTGTTTTCCAAATAATAGAAATAACAACTTGAAGGAAAGCTAAGGGGTTGCAGAAGAAAAAGCCCCAGGTTAATCTCACTTCTAAATTGCTACTTGAGGGGGAGAGAATGCCAGCTATGTGAGATCAGATGAAGGATCAAAAGTAACTGCTTCTCATCTACCAGAACATCTTATTCATCAGAGCAAGTTAGGGACAGATCAGCCAGGAGACCACCTACCGTATGTGGTCACTAAGAGTTGACACCAACTTGATAGCACATAAATCAATTTATCAGAAGGTTGAAAGCTTACACTTTTTAATAAAATGTGTTAGTTGGAAGAGGTGGTATCAGACACTGACACATTGTAGGCTAATATGACTCTCTTCTTACAATGCTTATCTAGGATCACTTATTTTATTTATTTATTCATTTGTTTGTTTGTTAATATCTATCTATCTATCTATCTATCTATCTATCTATCTATCTATCTATCTATCTATCTATCTATCTATCTATCTACCTACCTACCTACCTACCTACCTACCTACCTACCTACCTACCTACCTACCTACCTACCTACCTACCTACCTACCTATCTATCTATCTATCTATCTATCTATCTATCTATCTATCTATCTATCTATCTATCTATCTATCTATCTATCTATCTATCCTTCTCCTATTTTCCCCACAACAGCCCATGTGGTGGGTTGGAGAGTTTGTCCCAAAGTAACCCAGCCAGCTTTCACGCCTAGGTGGCACTAGAACTCACAGTCCCCTGGTGATAGGCCCAAAATCACCCAGCTGGCTTTCATGCTTAAGGTGGGACTAAAACTGACCATCTCCTTGTGATTAGCCCAAAGACTCCCAGCTAGCTTTCCTGCCTAAAGTGGGATTAGCACTCTCTGTCTCCTGGCGATTGGTCCAAAGTCACCCAGCCAGCTTTTGGGCCTAAGGCGGGACTAGAACTCTCTGTCTCCTGGTTTCTAACCTAATGTCTTAAACCACTTATTAATCTTACTCACAATCACTCATTAATCCTATTCTTGATCATAGCCAAAGGTAATCAATCTACAGAAACAGCCACAAGAGCCCTTAGATTAGGGGTTCTCAACCTTGGCAACTTTAAGACTTGTGGACTTCAACTCCCAGAATTCCTCAGCCAGCTTTGCTGGCTGAGGAATTCTGGGAGTTGAAGTCCACAAGTCTTAAAGTTGCCAAGGTTGAGAACCCCTGCCTTAGATAAAGTAGCACATCAATTGCCTAATCTTCCTTACTAGAGATTACTTTTTCACTCACATTACTTTTTCAATATAAATCTATAAATATAAATCAGCATGTTAAGACTACACAAGGATCTGTGCATGTATAATTTTGCATCCACTTGTCTTCCCACCATATTGCAATCATCTGACATATTATTCATTTGTATGACTTTATTAGCCTCATTTTGATCGTCTTGCTACCATCTGCATACAGTCATAAATCTGTGCAAGCATCTGAGCAGACACTGACTATGCATCTGTGGCCAATCTTGATCTTTCGATGGATATATTAGTATGATGCCTGCATTTCCATAACTTTGCCTCGGTCCTTTTTGCCTCTTACGTTTTTAAGTGTACACAGTGAAATAAGAGAACATACATGACATACAGTGGAAAAGGAAAGCCAACTGCATCTATGGCCATTCCCAGCATCCTACAGTTACATGACCATGTTATAGGATGGTTTGTCAAAAAATGGCATTTCGAGTTCTTGGAAGAAAATGCCCCCAGAGTGAACCATGGAATCATTTAACAATCCTGGCATTTGCTTCATGAAGTCCACAAGTCATAAAAAGGCCAAGTTTGAAGACCCCTGCTCTAGTCTTTTACTTGGTCCTTTGTCAACCCAACATTCTTCTTCAAATTCCTCTTTGGGGCCAAATTGTCCCCACCTTTCTTTTCTCCTCTGCCTTATGGTTATCTTAATTTTCTGTCTGGTAATTTTATAGTTGCCCTGTGCTCCCATTTGTTTTACAGTAAGTGTTTTATGATAGCTGTTCCACAATAAGTTCATTTGCCAAGCCTTGGGAGGTGGTTCTGTTTTAAATCAAAAGAGCAGTCCTTAACCGCTCTTAATCAATGGACCGATAATTAATTTAGACTGCACGTACAGCCATTTTCAATCAAATTTACTTGCCTCAAATGTCCGGAGATTATATTTATTGGAGGGGGGGGCTAATTGGAACATTTGAAAGAAGGACAGTGGGGCTTCCTGTTTTACTGGTTCACTGAGAGGCCAGACAGAAGCCACTTAGCTGCAGGAAATACACTGACAATATATTCCTTGAAATGACTCTATTCCGATTGTTTATCAAGAGTAAATTCAGACGTTTTCAAAGACTAATACTTAGTATTGTATACCAGGTGTCATGATGATTGCTGCATAATATGTTTTTTATGTCCAATGTCGATTGTTTTAATAAAAGAATTTTTATTATAAAAAAAAAAAGAGTAAATGTTAACCGGCTTTCTTTCTCAGACTCCGTACAACAGTCCTCGAATTACGCACACAACTGAGCCCAAAACTTCTGTCACTAAGCAAGACAATTATTGTGAGTTTTGCTCCGTTTTACGATTTTTGGCTGAATATTAGGAAGGATTTTCTGACTGTAAAAGGTACGAAGTAATGGCACAGTCTCTCTAAAGAGGAGATGAATTTGTCTCGTTGTTGTTGTTGTTGTTAGCTGCAAAGTCGTGTCTGACCCATCACAACGCTCCTCCAGGCCTTCCTGTTCTCTACCATCTTCTGGAGTCCATTTAAGCTCACGCCTCCTGCTTCAGTGACTCCATCCAGCCACCTTATTCTCTGTCGTCCCCTTCTTCTCTTGCCCTCCATCTTTCCCAGCATCAGGCTCTTCTCCAGTGAGTCCTTCCTTCTCATTAGGTGGCCAAAGTACTTGAGTTTCCACTTCAGGATCTGGCCTTCTAAAGAGCAGTCAGGGTTGATCTCCTCTGGGACTGACCAGTTTGATCGCCTTGCAGTCCATTGGAGTCCATTGACTCATTGGAGATTCATAAACTAAGTTGGATTGCCAGGGATGTTTTAGCCCAGGGGTCCCCAAACCCCCAGTCTTTGGACCGGCACTGGGCCGCAGCATGCCAGCAAACGGTCCGCACAAACAAGCAAAGCCCCATCCATGGGATGCAGGCAGCACACAAAACCGCGCACCTTCCAGTCCATGCACAAACTTTTCTCCATGGAACTGGTCCCCGGTGCCCAAAAGATTGGGGACCTCTGATTTAGCGGCTTTCTGCACTGAAGACCAAATTGGGCTGGATCTCCTTAAGATCCCTTCCAACCCCATATACAGGTAGTCCTCAACTTACGACTGCAACTGAGCCCAAAATGTCTGTTGCTAAGTGAGACAGTGGTTCACTGAGTTTTGCAATCTTTCTTGCAAACTGAATCACTGCAACTATTAAGTCGGTTACACGGTTGGTAAGTTGAATCTGGCTTCCCTCATTGACTTTGCTTGTCAGAAAGTCACAAAAGGGGATCACGTGACCTTGGGACACTGCAACCATCATAAATATGAGTCGGTTGCCAAACATCTGAATTTTGATCATGGGGCCCTGAGGATGCTGCATCGGTCATAATTGTGAAAACTGGTCATACGTTACTTTTTTTTTCAGTGCCATTGTAACTTCAAACAGTCACTAAACCGATGTAAGTTGAAGACTATTTGTCGTTGGCTTGCAAAGGATTTTTGAAACTCTTGCAGGAGTTTGGTGTAATTCTAAAGGAACAGGCTGCCCACTCCTATCCCAACGTACAATTAATCAGTGGAATGATTTGCCTTCAGAAGTTATGGGTGCTTCATCACTGAAGCTTTTAAACAAGAGACTGGATAGCCACTTGTCTGAAATGGAATAAAAATCTCCTCCCTGAGCAGGGGGTTGGACTAGAAGACCTCCAAGGTCCCTTCCAACTCTGATATTCTGTTATTTTGTTATTCTGATCTTGGCCTGATCTCAAAGAGCTAAGCAGGATTAAACCTAATATTAAACCATCCAGATATTGGACTGTAAGTTACACTAATAGGGTGCATGAATCTGTCATTACAGGAGTGATAAGGTGATATGAATTCTTTAATTTGATTTGTATGTCCATACTTCTGATCTCAAGGTCCCTTCTAACTCTGTTATTCTATTCTATTCTATTCTATTCTATTCTATTCTATTCTATTCTGTTCTGTTCTGTTCTGTTCTGTTCTGTTCTGTTCTGTTCCGTTCCGTTCCGTTCCGTTCCGTTCTGTTCTATTCCATTCCATTACAATTCTATTCTATTCTATTCTATTCTGTTCTGTTCTGTTCTGTTCTGTTCTGTTCCGTTCCGTTCCGTTCCGTTCCGTTCCGTTCTGTTCTGTTCTATTCCATTCCATTACAATTCTATTCTATTCTATTCTGTTCTATTCTGTTCTGTTCTGTTCTGTTCTGTTCCGTTCCGTTCCGTTCCGTTCCGTTCCGTTCCGTTCCGTTCCGTTCCGTTCTATTCCATTCCATTACAATTCTATTCTATTCTATTCTATTCTGTTCTGTTCTGTTCTGTTCTGTTCTGTTCTGTTCTGTTCTGTTCTGTTCTGTTCTGTTCTGTTCCGTTCCGTTCCGTTCCGTTCCGTTCCATTCTATTCTATTCCATTCCATTCCATTATAATTCTATTCTATTCTATTCTATTCTATTCTATTCTATTCTATTCCATTCCATTCCATTCCATTCCATTCCATTATTATTCTATTCTATTCTATTCTATTCTATTCTATTCTATTCTATTCTATTCTATTCTATTCTATTCTATTCCATTCCATTCCATTATAATTCTATTCTATTCTATTCTATTCTATTCTATTCTATTCTATTCTATTCTATTCTATTCTATTCCATTCCATTCCATTCCATTCCATTCCATTCCATTATTATTCTATTCTATTCTATTCTATTCTATTCTATTCTATTCTATTCTATTCTATTCTATTCTATTCTATTCTATTCTATTCTATTCTATTCCACTCCATTCCATTCCATTCCATTCCATTATAATTCTATTCTATTCTATTCTATTCTGTTCTGTTCTGTTCTGTTCTACAATGCCGTTTGTATGACCCAAGAGATAACGCCTTTTCTTTCAGACAACTGTCCTATGGAATAGCATCCTTCAGAAATCCTAACAGCTCTAACCCTACTCTCTTTTATATGAACCTTACAATCTGACTGATGTATGATGTGAGTCAGCTGTGGGGCTGGTTTTGCTGTGTTTGTTTTTCCTTTTGCTAGATTTTCTTTTTCCTATTTGTAATTCTGATAGTTATCGGCAGAAGAAAATATTCGTAGCTCAGGATTGAACTGTGGGGTCCCTGGTGCTCTCTGAGCCTGGCGGTTTTCCTGCAGATGTTTCATTACCCAACTAAGTAACATCATCAATGCTAGAAAGGAGTGAGGTTTGCTCTCTTTATATATATATATGCAAGTGGCTACGCCTTTACTATAACCACAGTCTAATTAAGGAACCACCAGGAACACTCCCACCAAGACTGACAGGGCAAGCCACGTGTACATAAACAGACAGCAAACCCCACTCCCTTGTAGCACTGATGATATTGCTTAGTTTGGTAATGAAATGTCTGCAGGAAAACAATGAAGCTCAGAGAACACCAAGGTCCCCACAGTCTTCCTCCTCCTCCTTTCCCTCCTCCCCCCAATGAACATCCCTCCCTTCTAGCACTGATGATGTTAGCTGGTTTGGTAATGAAACGTCTGCAGGAAAACCACCAAGCTCAGAGAGCACCAAGGATCTCGCATTTGATTGTTGTGCTGTATGTTTCTAGCAGGATCCAATCTGGGTTAGTCATCAGGACCAGAGATAGACTAAACCTGTGATCCCAGTGACTGACCCAGATTGGATCCTGCAAAATAAACAAATAAATAAATAATAATAATAATAATAGTAATAATAATGATAATAATAAAGTCAGAAGGGACCTTGGAGGTCATCTAGTCCAACCCCCTGCTCAGGCAGGAAACCCTATACCATTTCAGACAAATGGCTATCCAATCTCTTCTTCAAAACTTCCAGTGTTGGAGCATTCACAACTTCTGGAGGCAGGTTGTTCCACTGGTTAATTGTTCTAACTGTCAGGAAGTTTCTCCTTAGTTCTAGGTTGCTTCTCTCCTTGATTACTTTCCATCCGTTGCTTTTTGCTCTGCCCTCAGGCGCTTTGGAGAATAGCTTGACTCCCTCTTCTTTGGGGCAGCCCCTGATATATTGGAACACTGCTATCATGTCCCCCCTCGTCCTTCTCTCCGTTAAACTAGACATACCCAATTCCAGCAATCGTTCCTCATATGTTTTAGCCGCCAGTCCCCTGATCATCTTTGTTGCTCTTCTCTGTACTCTTTCTAGAGTCTCAACATCTTTTTTACATCGTGATGACCAAAACTGGATGCAGTATTCCAAGTGTGGCCTTATCAAGGCATTGTAAAGTGATATTAATACTTCATGTATTAATTACGTGAAGACCCACATTATCTTGGGACTCATTCATTTGCCTTCATTCGTGTGTGTCTCCAATCCAGACACCACCCAAAAACATCTGAATGGACACTCTATAAATGGGATAAATAAAATAATATCCACCATGGATGATGTTGGAATTGGAAAAGCGGCTTGGGTGGGTTTTAACCCCAACTTTCATTAGAAGGGGAGGGGGCTCCTAGATTTAATCCCCATCATTTAGGAAGACACAATTTCCTATTATGGAAAGTTGAATCCATTATTTGACCCTTCTCCCTGGAAATGCTGTAAAAACTTCTGATTTCTGCACCTGAGTCAGTACTGAATTATTTCAACCAATAACCTGGTTTCATAAAAGGTCACTTTCTATGCTCCTGGATAACAAGGCTATTATGCTGCCGGTCATCTAGGGTGGCCAATTTGTCTTACCAGATGATAGAAAATTGATCCCAGCATTTCATCCCTTTCCCCCTCCCCTCAGGGATGGGGGAAACGTTCCAATTTTTTTTTTGCAGATCTCATATCTGAAATTATCTTCCTTTGAAGTGTGGACTACATTTTGTCTGTCTGGGTTCAAACATGCGTACTGTTGCTGCTAACTTTGCAGAATACTGACTCTTTTTACAAGCAGGTTTTCCTGCAGTTTTGTACACATTTAGAATAAATACGTGTGCATTTTTTCTGTGCTGATTTCCCCCTAGCAGTAGAATACAGGTTGTCCTCGACATACAACAGTTCATTTAGTGACCATTCAAAATTACAACGGCACTGGAAAAAGTGACTTATGACCGTTTTTTTTTTCCACACAACCACTGCAGCATCCCTGTGGTCATGCTGAAGGCAATACTAGAACTCACAGTCTCCTGATGACTGGCCCAATGTCACCTATCCAGAGAATAAAACTCACTGTCGCCTAGTGATTGGCGCAAAGTCTCCCAATCGGCTTTCATGCCTCAGGTGGGACTGGAACTCACTCACAGCCTCCTGATTTCTAGGCTAGCACCTTCTCCACAATTTAAGTTTCAGTTTGTAAATGCAGACGTAAATAGTAGCATATTCAAATGTAAATGGAATGAAATTTCCATGGGAGCATTTCCAGTATTCTGCTACCTCTAAAATGGAATCAGAACCTCTAATTATAACAGTGAAGGTTTGGAAGCTTTTTCTGCAATAATATCCACTTATATCAGGGGTCTTCAACCTTGGCCCTTTTATGACTTGTGGATTTCAGCTCCCAGAATTCGTCAGACAGGCACGCTGGCTGAGGAATTCTGGGAGTTGAAGTCCACAAGTCATAAAAGGGCCAAGGTTGAAGACCCCTGACTTATATACGTGGCAACATGAGAGAGGTCTTGAACCAATGCTGTGGAGATCTCAAACTGATGCTTGGAGGTTAGTTTGGATTAAAACATACCAAGACCGAGTTGCTGCTGGTCAGGAACAAATGTGGCTTTTCGATAAGCCTTTTTAGGGTTACATTTCTGCTGAAAAACCTGCAATTTGGGGATCCTTCTGGATTCACAGCTCCTGACAGAGCAACAGGTGAAAACAATGGCCAAGCTGTAGCTGGGACACCCATCACCAACCTGCAGTCTTTCCTGCAATTGTGACTCACATTTTGATTGTCTCCTATTAGGACTCTTACTACCAGCTCTCAAGGCAGCTCCTTTAGCAGAATGCTGAGAAGTTACCACTGGTGCAAAATGCAAGAACTTATCTATTAGTTGGGGTATTCTGTTTATGCAGAATAACAGTTTTTGTGGACAGTGCACTGGGCATTAGCTTCAAAATGTTCACCTATAAAGCTCTATGAAATAAGGCACCAGGATATATCACAATCTACCGTATTAAAACAAGGTTGCAAGAATTGGGTATGTCTAGTTTAATGAAGAGACGGAGTAGGAGTGACATGATAGCAGTCTTCCAATATCTCAGGGCTGCCCCAAAGAAGAGGGAGTCAAGCTATTCTCCAAAGGATCTGAAGGCAGGACAAGAAACAATGGATGGAAGTAAATCAAGGAGAAAAGCAACCTGGAACTAAGGAGAAACTTCCTAATAGTGAGAACGATTAATCAGTGGAATGATTTGCTCCAGAAGTTGTGAATGCTTCAACAATGGAGGTTTTTAAGAAGAGACTGGATAGCCATTTGTCTGAAATGGTATAGGGTTTCCTGCCTGAGCAGGGGGTTGGACTAGATGACCTCCAAGGTCCCTTCCAACTCCTGCTATTCTGTTATTCTGCTATGAGCCCTCTCCTAGGATGGACCTCCTTAACAGAGGACCTTATCTTGAAGAACATGCTGCCCAACCCCACCTGTACTTCAGCAGACCCTTCAAACTCTGTTACTTTAGCAAGCAGTCATAGCAGTGCTCCAATATCTCAGGGGCTGCCACAAAGAAGAGGGAGTGAAGATATTTTCCAAGGCACCTGAAGGCAGGACAAGAAGCAACGGATGGAAACTAATCAAGGAGAGAAGCAACCTAGAACTAAGGAGAAACTTCCTGACAGTTAGAACAATTAACCAGTGGAACAACCTGCCTCCAGAAGCTGTGAATGCTCCAAACACTGGAAGTTTTTAAGAAGAGACTGGACAGCCATTTGTCTGAAATGGTACAGGGTTTCCTGTCTGAGCAGGGGGTTGGATTAGATGACCTCCAAGGTACCTTCCAACTTTATTATTATTATTATTATTATTATTATTATTATTATTATTATTATTATTATTATTATTATTATTATTATTATTATTATTATTATTATTATTATTATTATTGTTGTTGTTGTTGTTGTTGTTGTTATTGTTATTGTTGTTATTACTATTATTATTATTATTATGGTTCATTGCATAGTCAGCCAGATGTTCAGACTAGATTTGGCATTTTGTCTACCTATTATTATTATTATTATTATTATTATTATTATTATTATTATTATTATTATTATTACTACTACTACTACTACTATTATTATTATTATTATTATTATTATTACTATGCCTTTAACTCATGGAATTCGTGGGTGGCTATCTGATGATAGTAATGTTAATTATTTCTATTTCCGTTATTTGGAGTTATTTGGTTTTGAGGTATCTGTTTAGAACCTTTATGGATTGGGGAGGTTTACAAATATTTAACAATAAATAAATAGATATCTACTGCTTGGCATCACTTCAAAACCATCACACTCATATTGAAGCCGTTGTTTCCTATTTTAGCAGGTTTTCTAGGGAGGAGAATAAAACGAGAGGGTCTTGCAACATCCAGAAAATGCTATATTTGGGGTTGTGAATAAGAAAGGGGAAAGTGGAGACCAGCAGTGTAATTCCATGCACGACTTCTTGGAAGTTCTACTGCATTCAGCTGGATTCTTTAAACATGTGGAAGAATTAGCAAAATGGACTACTGAGAGAAATTTCAAGGGAAGGTATGTCTCTTTCAAATTATTCCATGGATTTGTGGTGGAGACACTTTCTGCTTCTTAGTGTCACGAATTACTGTACATGCTAAGAGGGCTATCAAGCAAAATGCTTCTCGATACTGCCCTGGCAAATGAAAATCTCTTCATCCTCTTTGGATTATTTTCAAAAAGCAATTGCAACATGGGATTCTAAATGTTTTGAATTTTTTTTGGATCCCATCACTATAGATTTGGTTTAATGAATAGGGGAAAAAAGTGCTCCTGGTTGTTTTGTGCTGAAGTCAACTCTTGTGGTTCACAGCTTTCTCTCTCTCTCTCTCTCTCTCTCTCTTTTTTTTTTTTCTTCCTTCCTTCCTCTCTCTCTTCCCCTCCCTCCCTCCCTCTCTTCCTTCTTTCCTTCCTCCCTTCCCCTCCCTCCCTCTTTCTTTCTTTCTTTCTTTCTTTCTCTTTCTTCCTTCCTTTCTCTCTTCCCCTCCCTCCCTCCCTCCTTCTCTCCCTCCATCCCTCCTTCCTTTCTCCCTTCCCCTCCATCCCTCTCTTTCTCTTTCTTTCTTTCTTTCTCTTTCTTTCTTTCTTTCTTTCTTTCTCTTTCTTTCTTTCTTTCTTTCTTTCTTTCTTTCTTTCTTTCTCCCTCCCTTCCCTTCCTCTCTCCCTTCCTCTCTCCCTTCCTCTCTCCCTTCCTTCCTTCCTTCCTTCCTTCCTTTCCTTCCTTTCCCTCTCTCCCTCTCTCCCTTTCTTTCTTTCTTTCTTTCTTTCTTTCTTTCTTTCTTTCTTTCTTTCTTTCTTTCTTTCTTTCTTTCTCAGCAAAGCAAAAGTTCACAGAATGAGTGACACAAAAACAAGAGAAATCAGTGCAATTCAGTTGGTTTGTACAACGTAGGCGGTTGCACATTTTGTGCGGCTCCCAATTCTGATTTCACCAAAACAACTCATGTTCAGCCCTGCTTGCATCCTACTGTATTCCTTACAACACAAAGCAGCAAGGCTGGTTTTATAAACCTTGTATACACTGAATGACAGTCTTAGACTTTTGCACATTGTTCCTGTTCCCGTAGGACTGACCCGTTTGGAAATAAGTGTTGTCAGCGCACGTCCCTTTCATCTCGTCCCCCACTCCCCATGTTCTCCTAAAGAATGCACCGTGTGAAACAGTCTTTTTTTTTTTTTAATGGAAAGATAACAGTCTTGACACAAATGGAAGAGGGTTGTTTTGCAAAGTTTAGTGAGCTGGCTCAAGTCTTCGGGGACCAGCTGCACGCACGAATTCCAAACTGTCAAACAACATAGGACACTGTGTGTGTTTAAGCATCTGCTGTCATCTGTCCTGACAAGGGAGAGCTTATTGGATTTATAGAAAAACCACACTCTGCCTGTATTTGCTTCTCTCTGTCTCTTTTTAAAGCCATTAACTAATCTCCGAATTGTAGGCATTGTGTACAGCTAGAACCTGGCACAAAGGAGACAAGCTACTCACCCTAAGCTAAAAGAAAGCAGGTAAAGAGACTCACCTGGATGGCGATCTTCAACGTGGAATCATCCACAATCTGGGTGCAGACCAGCGAGTTGGGTTTCTGGGGTATCCTGTAGATCTCGCCCATGATTAAGACCATGGGGATGGCGAGCAAGAAAGAGGCCACCCAGATGCAGCTGATGAACTTTTTGGTCCGGCTCCTGGACATGATGCTCTTGGCTTTGAAAGGGTGACAGATGGCCATGTATCTCTCGATGCTGAGGCTGGCGATGTTGAGAGCCGTCGCGTAGGTGCAAGCGTCCCTCAGGAAGTAGTAGCACTTGCAGACATTGTTGCCAAAAGCCCAGGGGTGATGGACCCAGATGAAGTTGTAGAGTTCGATGGGCATGCAGAGAAGGAAGATGAGCAGGTCGGAGACCGCCAAGCTCGCCAGGTGATAGTGCACGGTGCTCTGGAGATTTTGCAGGGACTTCTTCCTCACCAGGGTGTACGCGGTGATGGAATTGCCGACGGTCCCCAGCAAGAAGAGCACCAGGTAGATGACGGTTACCATAACCTTGGAGTAGATGTCCGTGTTCACATCCAGATCCTCCTCGTTGTGTAGCCTGGACCCAAGCCCTGAGCTGTTGGAGAGGTTCTCCGCCTCAGGCAGGACAGAATTAGCGGAGGGCAGAGGGAACTCACCCATAGGGTATCCCAGCTGGTAGAGGGAAGATGTTGTGTTGAGATGCATGGCTTGGCTCACCAGGGCTGCACCCAAGGAGAGGTGCTGTGGCTCCTTCGGGTGTTCAAGCTTGTTTTCAAGCAGGAAGTGGTGTGGGAGACGCAACTGGCACCTTTCTGCTTGGCAGAGTGAAGCAAAAAAAAAAAAAAACCCCACCACCACCCTCCCACTATGCACCCAAAGAGGAAACTTGACTCGTTTTTCATAGGAGAAAAAGGAGGAGCCTACAGACCAGCCTCTCCATGTCTGTGCAAAGGAGGGGAGGAACAGATTTAAGCTGCCCTGGTGCTGAGACCAGGGCCGGAAAGCTGCAAGCAGCTGCGCTTCTCAGGATAAATGCATCTTCGCTCTGCAAACAGCGGCTGTGTCTTTCCCTCGACTCTCTCTCTCCCCCCCCCCTCCTTGCTCTTTGTGCAAGCCACAAATTCCCATTCGCTCCAGATGGGAATTGCGATAATGTGCTTTAGCAGGTCAATCGCCTCCCCGCCTCCCCAGGATGAGCAAAGAAGCATACAGGAGGCCCATCCAGTTTGCAAAAAGGGGCACATATAATTCTTCCTTAAAGATGGTCCCTATTTAACCCTATTTATCCATCCCACCTCTACCTGGTTTCGGCATTTGGACTTTTGTATCCACCTCCTTCTTCTAATGGTGTTCATTTTAACCTATTTTTTTTAATGTTTTGATTTTCTAATCGTTTGATACTACAGATTTCGACGCTGTAAGCCACCAGAGTCATTCAATGGTGAGATGGAAAGCATATTTACTTAATATCCTTTCTTTCTTTCATTCATTTTTCTTTCTTTCTTTCTTTCTCTTTTTCTTTCTTTCTTTCTTTCTTTCTTTCTTTCTTTCTTTCTTTCTTTCTTTCTTTCTTTCTTTCTTTCTCTTTCTTTCTTTCTTTCTTTCTTTCTTTCTTTCTTTCTTTCTTTCTTTCTTTCTTTCTTTCTTTCTTTCTTTCTTTCTCTTTCCTGCTCTTTCTCTTCTTCTCTTCCTCCTCCTCCTCCTCCTTCTATTTATTTATTTATAATTTTTTTGAGAGGCTGACACAAAGAACATGGGGGGGTCAACCTAATTTCCAAAGCACTAGAAGGCAGGACAAGAAGCAACGGATCAAAACTAATCAAGGACAGAAGCAGCCTAGAATTAAGGAGAAATTTCTTAACAGTGAGAGCAATTAATTAGTGGAAGGGCTTGCCTTCAGAAGTTGTGGGTGCTCCAACACTGGAGGCTTTTAAGAAGAGACACTGGACAACCACTTGTCTGAAATGGTATAGGGTCTCCTGTTTGAGCAGTGGGTTGGACTAGAAGACCTCCAAGGTCCCTTCTGTTATTCTGCATTTTGTATATTGTATACCAGTCATCTTTTTACCAAAGCCATTGTGGGCATGGATGGGACAGGTCTTGGACTCTGACAAAAAACAAACAAACAAATAATATTTTTAGTTTAGGTACCCCCACCACTTACAGCCTTACACAAAATTGGCAGATTTTTTTTATTATAAATAATTGTGAAATAAATTCCTTTCCATGCTAGAATAAGAATATGTTTAGGTAGACAGGTTCCATTAAGTGTCACATATGTGCATATGTTTGTGCATATGTGCATGTGAATAAAGACATGCACACGTGTGAGCATATCTACACCCACCCATCCACAACTGCACACAGAAAGATACCAGGTCCAGAGCCTCCCATCCTTTTAGAAAATGGAAGCAGATTTAGAAAGTCAGTGGATTAATGTTGCAGACTCCCTCTCTAGCTGATAATGCTGTTTAGTGGCACAAAGAAAATAAACTGAATTGCAAATCAACAAGTCCTCGGCTGAAATGCTGGATCTGACATAAACTCACTATTAATTTCTTTACCAAACTTCCAAGCTGCCCACAATCGTTGTTCCCTAGAGAATGTACTAAACTATACAATATAAATCGAAGAATAAAAACCAGCAGCTATGCAGAGACCTAAAAATAGATCAGTGCTGGTATACAAGATTCCTTGGTGCAGAATCCTATGAGCTCCCCCCCACACACAAATGTATTTTAAACATTTAAAACGTGATACCTCCTGTCTCTTGAACAAACTCTTTCTATATACAGTAATCATACTGCATGGCTTTTGATTTTTTTTTTAATACTTCCAACTGTCCACCCTTTATGTGATATTCTTGTGTGGGATGTATTTGCAGACCTAATTTTAACAAGAGTTTGGTATAGTGGTTAAGGCATCAAGCTAGAAGACGGAGAGTTCTAGTCCTGTTTAAACATGAAAGCCAGCTGGGTGACTTTGGGCCAATCACCAGGAGACTGTGAGTTCTAGCCCTGCCTTAGCCATGAAAGCCAGCCAAGTGACTTTGGACCAGTCAACAGGAGACTGAGTTCTAGCCCTGCATTAGCCATGAAAGCAAGCCAGGTGACTTTGGGCCATTTACCAGGAGACTGTGAGTTCTAGCCCTGCCTTAGCCATGAAAGCCAGCTGGATGACTTTGGACCATGTACTAGGAGCCTGTGAGTTCTAGTTCTGCCTTAGCTATGAAAGCCAGCTGGGTGACTTTGGGCCAGTCACTAGGAGACTGTGAGTTCTAGCCCTGCCTTAGCCATGAAAGCCAGCCAGGTGACTTTGGACCAGTCACCAGGAGTCAGTTGCTAAAGGAACAGTTGAAAGTTAAGGACTACCTGTATTAGAACAACAGTGTTTATCACCTTAAAGAAGCTAAACTGGATAAATAATATATGCATGGCTAGGCAGGCGACAAAAACTGGTCCAATTTATGGGTTTAAGAAGCTAAGCAATATCAGGGCTGGCAAGGACACGGGTGGGAGACTATCATCCTCTGTCAAAATTGGAGGCTAAACTGGGAAGTAGAAAAAAAATATCTTGGAAGAAGACAATGGCAAATCACTTCTCTGTTGTTGCCACAATGTTTGCTGTGTGTACAGACTGTGAGATATGGGATGTGTGCAGACACACAAACTGTGAAAAGGTTGGAAACTAATCAAGGAGAAAAGCAACCTAAAATTAAGGAGAAATTTCTGGACAGTGAGAACAATTAACCAGTGGAACAACCTGCCTCCAGAAGCTGTGAATGCTCCAACACTGGAAGTTTTTAAGAAGAGACTGGACATTCATTTGTCTGAAATGGTATAGAGTTTCCTGCTTGAGCAGGGAACTGGACTAGAAGACCTCTAAGGTCCCTTCCAACTCTTGTTATTCTACTATTCTGCAAATCTGGATTGCCACCCATTACAAAGCACTATCCAAAAAAAGCTTTTTCAGAATTGAAGCCAAACAATGACATCTTTTTCAAAAGATATTTATTTAGTCTAAATGATCAGTAATGCTGGCCTTTTTATCCTTCCAATCAAGTAACTGTTTTTAAATTTAAAAATAACTTTAAAAGGAATTACAGTCGCAAGCATTTTGTTTAATCTGCATATGTTCATTCATCACTTTATTTTAATAGCATTGCCTTGTTCGTTTTGTTGGGAATGTTTTAAAGGTCAATTGTAAATTGAATACAACTTATTATTTTTTTCTAATAATAATCTAGGACAGAACAGCCAAATTAGGCAGAGATCATCAAGTTTTTGATCTGACTCTTGACCTAATTTCGGGTCATCACCATATTCAAACAATCCGTTAGGAAAGGAGAAGAGAGAGAGAGAGAGAGAGAGAGAGAGAGAGAGAGAGAGAGAGAGAGAGAGAGAGAGAGAGAGAGAGAGAGAGAGAGAGAGAGAGAGAGAGAGAGAGAGAGAGAGAGAGAGAGAGAGAGAGAGAGAGAGAGAGAGAGAGAGAGAGAGAGAGAGAGAGAGAGAGAGAGAGAGAGAGAGAGAGAGAGAGAGAGAGTGAGTTTAAGAATCTGCCAATTTTTGTCACTGGATCTACTAATCCTCCAATTTGGCTCCATCACTGCCAGCAGGCAACTTCTGATCTATTTTCTTTCAGCAGATATGCCCATCAAGAGGCAAAATGCTCCCTGCTGAATTCTGGAGTCAGTTCTAGTTCTTGCTGCTTGTATGACTTCATTTGAGCAGCAATCACAAAAGTGGTTAATTATCCTTCTTTCTCTCCCTGCCCCCCCAATAGAATTTTACTTCTGATTTATTCACTTGCAAGTTATTATTATTATTATTGATCATCACACAGTCAGCCAGATGTTCAGACTGAATTTGGCATTTTTGTCTACCTATCGAGTCCTTAACAAGAACTTGGGATAGGCAGATGTGGATTTTCGATGGTATTACAGATATCGTTGCAGAATGGAAGCAGTTCCTAGTAAGGCCGCCTTTTGCAATTGACTAGTGGCGAATCTATCAATGCCAATGGTGTTCAAGTTGTTTTGGGATTGCACCCAAGGGGCCTATTACTATTGGTACTACCCTTGCTTGCCTTTGCCACAGTCTTTCTATTTCTATTTGTAGGTTTTTGTATTTTGTTATCTTCTCCAGTTCTTTCTCGTCTATTCTGCTGTCTCCAGGCACTACCACGTCCACTATCCAGACTTTTTTTTGTCTTTCTTATCGACAATTGTTAAGTCCAGGGTGTTATATTGCAGGTGCTTGTCTGTTTGAATTCTGAAGTCCCAGAGCAATTTAATTTTATCATTTTCTATGACTTTCTCTATTTTACGATCCCACTAGTTCTTGCTTACAGGCAAATGATATTTCTTGCACATCTTCCAATGCACCATTGTTGCTACTTTGTCATGCCGCTGCTTGTAGTCAGTCTGTGCGATCTTCTTGCAGTAGCTTATCAGGTGGTCCACTTGCAGATTATTATTATTGTTATTGTTATTAATCATCACACAGTCAGCCAGATGTTCAGACTGGATTTGGCATTTTTGTCTACCTATCGAGTCCTTACCAAGGACCTGGGATATTACTACTACTACTACTACTACTACTACTATTAGATTTGGTTGGTACAGAACCAGGATTACAAAGTGAATCGGATAATCCCTTCTTACAGTTTTAGAACCTAGTAGAAAATGGCTACAATGATTGTGCAGAAACAAGAAATGAGAGCCAGTTTGGTCCAGTGTATCAGGCTAGAAACCAGGAAACTGGGAGTTCTAGTCCTGCCTTAGGCGTGAAAGCCGGCTGGGTGACTTTGGGCCAATCACCAGGAGATTGTGAGTTCTAGTCCTGCTTTAGTCATGAAAGCCAATTGGGTGACTTTGGACCAGTCCCTCTCTGTTAGCCCAACTCAGCTCAGATGATTGTTCTTGTTGGAAATATAGAGAAGGAAGGAATATTAGGTACGTTCACCACTTGAGTTATTCATAAAAGCAATAAAAGTAGGCTCTGAACAAAATAAATAAATAAAATAAAGGTTGAACATGTCAGGGTATGCCCAAGAAGACCACAGCTGTTATCCCCTTGGCTGCCATGTTTGGATTGTAATAAAAAGCTACATTTCAAATCTGTCTAAAATCAAAGGCTGTAGTAGGGGGTGTGTAAACAGTCAACTTGGACGACTTGGCTCATTGCAAACTGTCTGGCAGGAGATTCTGTGCAGAGGTGATGCCAAAGACAGAAGGATTGGCATGGCCACAGGGCATTGTGTAAATATCTCAACAGCATTGGCAGTGAAGATGCATCACAGCCAATTAATTAATCACCGTCAATTTCCCGTTGGCTGCTTTTCAATAGGGACCTTTGCTTTTCTCTAACTCTTGCTCTAAACTTGGAGAAAAGCTGGGAGGAGAAAAAGAAATAATGTACTCAAACCAGCAGCGATTCTGTGCAGGGTGAAATTTTGTGGAGGAGAGAGTGACTTTTATTAGCATTGCTATTTTTCAGAGACAAGAATGGAAGAAGCCAGAATTACCATCTATTGAAGAATGGACTTTGAAAGTTATAGATTTGGCAGAAATGGCTAAAACATCGACATATTTGAAGGATCATTCAAATGAGAAGAATGTTTACAAATTTAAATTGAATGTATTAAGTTGAATAGCATTTAATTTGAATTTTTTCTTGGTTTACATGTACAAATATATATCTAACAATAAAAAATGTTTATATATATATATATATATATATAAAGAATGGAAGGGAAGGTCACGAGCTGATTCATGGAGGATTTTCCTTTATCTGCCGAAACAAAATCTTTTTGTTTTATTTTGGCGAGGTAGTGTGTTTATGCAAACAGGGTGTCGGTTCAATGTACAACTGCCAAGGAGTGATGGTATAATTCGATGATTGATTCATGTCTCTCAGAATTAAGCTATCACTTGGAATCTGGCAATGTAGACTGGGAGATTCTGTAGAATAAAAAATGCAGAGCTTTTGTGTGTGTGTGCGCGTATCACTATTAACACAACTGGTTTAATCAGGTCAGAGAGAGATTAACTACTGCCTTTATTCAACATGCTTTAAGCTTGTTTAGCCTTAATGAGCTTTTTTTATAGTTTAGTTATTAAATAGATAGCTTATTTATTTATGTATTTATTTATTGCGTTTAATAGAGGAATAGAATCAAGATTACGTGAAGTTCTAGTACTGCTTTACAAAGCCTTAGTAAGACTACACTTGGAATTTTGATCTGGTCACCACAATATATAAAAAAAAGATGTTGAGATTCTGGAAAGAGTGCAGAGAAGAGCAACAAGGATGATTAGGGGACTGGAGGCTAAAGCATATGATGAACACTTGCAGGAACTGGATATGCCTACCTCAATGAAATGAAGGACTAGGGGTGACATGATAGGAGGGTTCCAATATTTGAGGGGCTCCTACAAAGATGAGGAGTTGAAAATATTTTAGAAAGCACTAAAAGGCAAGATGAGAAACAATGGATGGAAACGAACCAAGGGGAGAAGCAATTTAGAAATAAGGAGAAAATTCCTAATGGTGAGAACTGTCAAACCACGTGGCTTCAGAAGTTGTGGGTGCTCCATCACTGGAGGTTTTCAAAAAGAGACTGGACAACCATTTGACCAAGGGCTGACCAAGGGTTAGACTAGAAGATCTCCAAGGTCCCTTCCAACTCTTTTATTCTATATGTTCCAGATTTTTTGATTTTGTGTGTGTGTGTGTGTGAGTGTGTTTCTATGGGGTTAGTCATCATCTCATTCTTTATGACTTCCTGGACAAGTCTGTGGAGCTTTCTTGACAACAGACAGGATGTTGGTTAAAATCGAAGGTCTCCTAAAGCCAAATAAATATCATTGATGTCATTTACATAACAACATAAATTGATGACAATCAGGTAAATCATATCAATTCACTTGGAAACCAGCAGGTTTTCTCCATTATTCAGAATCCTGTTTTGTTTTTTTGTTGTTATTGCATCCAAATCTATTGATTAGGAGTCCATAAAATGGAGAGTTCGTGTATGGAGGGATGGTGATGTGTCTGTTGTGTATTCAAACAAACAACATGCAAATATATACAGAGGGATAGAATCAAGATCACGTGATGTATTAGTACCAATTTTCAAAGCCTTGGTAAAACCACACTTGGAATATTGCATCCACCATTTTATAAAAAAGATGTCGAGACTCTGGAAAGAATGCAGAGAAGAGCAAGAAAGATGATTAGGGAGGTGGAGGATAAAACATACGAAGAATGGTTGCAGAAATTGTCTATGTCTAGTTTAATGACAAGAAGGACTAGAGGAGAAATGACAGCATTGTTCAAATATCTCAGGGGCTGCCACAAAGATGAGGGGGTCAAGCTATTTTCCAAAGCAGCAGAAGGCAGGACAAGAAACAACGGATGGAAACTAATCCAAGAGAGAAGCAACTAGAATTAAGGAGAAAATTAGAACATAGGACATAAAATGATAAAGTTGGAAGGGACCTCAGAGGTCTAGTCCAACCCCTTGCTCCAGCAGGAGACCCTATATCATTTTAGATAAATGATTGTCCAGTCTGTTTTTGAAAGCCTCCAGTGATGGAGCACCCACAACTTCTGAAGGCAAGCTGTTCCACTGGTTAATTGCTTTCTTTGTTAGGAAATTTCTCCTTAGTTCTAGGTTGCTTCTCTCCTGGATTGCTTTTTTCCTAATGGTGAGAACAGTTAACCAGTGGAATGCCTTGCCTCCAGAGGCTGTGGGTGCTCCATCTTTGGAGGCTTTTAAGAAGAGAATAGACAGCCATTTGTTTGAAATGGTATAGGCTCTCCTACTCAAGCAGGGTGTTTGACTAGATGACCTCCAAGGTCCTGTGGGAAGTCAGCACCCCAGAAAAGAAAATATTAAAAAGGCAGGAAAATATATTTCCTCAAAGGATCTTAAAGAGGCAGAAAAGCATGCCCAGTTTTTCTTAATAGCCCCAAGTCTCCCTTCCCCAAGCACCAACCATCTCTATAGAAATGCAGATGTAAACCATCCAGGAAGGTTGAAGCTAGAAGCTTAGGAAGACAAAGACACCCAAAATCTACATACCCCACCCAAACCCTAAGACAGGACATAATAGGATTAACCCACAGATGTCAAAGGGCACACCCAGACTCAGGTCAGAATACATGACACAGGAAATACAAAGCCTCAAACAGGAACAGGAAGCAACTCCAAACAAAAGGCTCCAGAGGATATAAAAACCCACTCCCTATATGTGCTCTCTCTCTCTTTTCTTCCAGAGCCATCTTCCCGTCTGGCTCTCCTCTTCAGTAAACTGCAACTTTCTTCCTAAAGCAGTCGCCATGTTGTTTATTCCCGGCTTGGACTGAACCACAGTGAAGACTTTTCCTTCAACAGTCCCTTCCAACTTCCAATTATTCTATGTTAGATAGCCACACACAGATGCACACACTGAAACTAGCAAGGAAACATCTCTTTAAAAAGCCTGCATTGAAGGAATCAATCAAAAACACTATCAGGAGAATTTCCATTTCAAAAGCCATGCCTGGGAAATGTACATTAAGATCTGCATGCAAAACCTCCATAAATTAGATAAAACTGCAAAGGCATGCAGATATGGGTTTTTGTAATGTGGAACTTCCCAAAAAAAATCCATTAAAAGAGACACAAGAGGATAGTGTTTAACTAACAAAGACAGAGTGTAATTTATGCTGTTCTATGTGACACCCCCCCCCACACAGTACTGTGCACACTTCTAAAAGGGTTAGTTGAGGGAAAATATAAATTAAAATGAAATGTGTATGATGAACCTTTCTATCAAGTGGTTGGATGTTGAAAACTAAAAAGAATGTGTTTGTCTCTGGGTTGATGAGAAAAGACCGAGAAAAAGAGAGGGGTAAGCCAAGTCTTCATCAAGGACTGTAGGGTAGAAGGTGTTTTAAATTTTTTCCCTTCTTAACTGTATCCATACCCTGAAAAGAGATGATGAATTCCTGGTGGTCTTTCTGAGCAGGGTAATAATAATAATAACAGCAACACTAATAATAATGATGATAATGATAATAATAATAATAATAATAATAATAATAATAATAATAATAATAATAATAATAATAATAATAATAATAATAATAATAATGATAATGCCTTGGGTGCAATCCCAAAACAACTGGCGCACCACTTGAACACCATTTGCATTGACAAATTCAATTGCAAAAAGTGGCCTTACTAGGAACTGCTTCCATCCTGCGACGATATCTGTAATACCATCAAAAACCCAGATCTGCCCGTCCCAGGTCCTTGGGAAGGACTTGATAGGTAGACAAAAATGCCAAATCCAGTCTGAACATCTGGCTGACTGTGCGATGATTAATAATAATAATAATAATAATAATAATAATAATAATAATAATAATAATAATAATAATAATAGTTGGAAGGGACCTTGAAGGTCATCTAGTCCAACCCCCTGCTCAGGCAGGAAACCCTGTACCATTTCAGACAAATGACTGTCCAGTCTCTTCTTAAAAACCTCCAGTGCTGGAGCATTCACAACTTCTGGAGACAGTTTGTTCCACTGATTAAATTGTTCTAATTGTCAGGAAATTTCTCCTTAGTTCGAGGTTGCTTCTCTCTTTGGTTAGTTTCCATCTGTTGCTTTTTGTCCAGACAGTTAGAACAATTAACCAGTGGAACAACCTGCCTCCAGAAGCGGTGAATGCTCCAACACTGGAAGTTTTTAAGAAGAGACCGGACAGCCATTTGTCTGAAATGATATAGGGTTTCCTGCCTGAGCAGGGGGTTGGACTAGGTGACCTCCAAGGTCCTTTCCTATTTATGATGATGATGATGATGATGATGATGATGATGATGATGATGCAATCCTTTGAAGTTACAACAGCCCTGAAAAAAGCGACATATGATGGTCCTCGCACTTACAACCATCATAGCATCCCCATGATCAAATTTTGGGGGCTTAGCAACTGACATGAACATATGACGACTGCAGCGTCCCAGTGTCCTTTGCCACCTTCCCAGCTGGTTTCCAAGAAGCAAAGTCAATGGGGAAGCTGAATTTGCTTAACAACCATAGGTTTCCCTTAACACTGCAGTGATTTGATTAACAACTACGACAAAAAAGCTCCTAAAATCAGGTCAGATCAATCAAAAACACTATCAGGAGAATTTCCACTACTCACTTAACAACTGCCTTGCTTAGCAATGGAAATTCTGGTTCCCGTCGTGGTTGTATGTTGAGGACCATCTGCCATATTTCTGGGTGTGTTTGCTAGACGGTTTCACAAGGCTGACACATAGGATGAGCACGTCATTCAGGTCCTCCCTTGTATGTTGTCCCCTGAATGGACCTCAAGAGTTTGTATCAGTCATGCTGGCTTGAGTCCTTGTGAGTTGTGGCTCAACAACATTTATCTTCCGGGGTTCCAAGATCACCGCAGATGGGGACTGCAGCCAAGAAATTAAGAGACGCTTGCTCCTGGGGAGGAAAGCTATGGCAAATCTAGACAGCATACTAAAAAGCAGAGGCATCACCCTGCAAACAAGTGCGTATAGTCAAGGCCATGGTTTCCCCAGTTGCAATGTATGGTTGTGAAAGTTGGACCATAAGAAAGGCTGAGCGCCAAAGAATTGAGGCCTTTGAACTCTGGTGCTGGAGAAGACTCCTGCGAGTCCCTCAACTGCAAGGTGATCAAACTGGTCGGTCCTAGAGGAGATCAACCCTGACTGCTCTTTAGAAGGCCAGATCCTGAAGTTGAAACTCAAGTACTTTGGCCACCTAATGAGAAGGAAGGACTCACTGGAGAAGAGCCTGATGCTGGGAAAGATTGAGGGCAACAGAAGAAGAAGGGGACGACAGAGAATGAGGTGACTGGATGGAGTCACTGAAGCAGTAGGCGTGAGCTTCAATGGACTCCAGAAGATGGTAGAGGACAGGAAGGTCTGGAGGAACCTTGTCCATGGGGTCGCGATGGGTCGCACAAGACTTTGCAACTAACAACAACAAAGTTTCCCCTCTGCACAACAAAGGACTTCCGTTTCACTTCTTGAACTCTCTCTTTTACACTCTAACTTCCCCTCCTACACTCACTCCTCTTCAGTGCTGGAGGAGTGCAAATCATGTGCGGTTCTATTTCCATTGTCGGTTGAATTCCACACGTTGATTTAAGGCTGGTCAAAAGTGAAAACACAATCTATTGAGTCACTAAATCAGCTTGATGGGCTCAGGGTTGATGTGCTGAATTGATCCAGTGATTCAAGTATAGCTTCAATGCAAAGGGGCAATTTGACTGAATTGCCATCAGATCTCCAGATGGAAAGGCCTCACTCCTCTAAGAAGTGTGGATAAAACAATAACCAGAAGATTTCTTTTGATGATGGAAGTTAAAAAGGGTAAGTGGGAAAAAAATATCAAATGTTTGATTCAGAAAGAAGAGAAAACTCCAGTTTGGTCTTGTGGTTAAGGCATGAAGCTAGAAAACAGGAGACTGTGAGTTTTAGATTCGCCTTAGGCAGGAAAGTCAGCTGGATGATTTGGAGTCCATTGCCAGGAGACTGGAAATTCTAGTCCCGTCTTAGCCATGAAAGCCAGCTGGGTGACTTTGGATCAATCACCAGGAGATTGGAAGTTCTAGTCTTGCCTTAGCCATGAAAGCCAGCTGGGTGACTTTGGATCAATCACCAGGAGATTGGAAGTTCTAGTCCTGCCTTAGTCATGAAACCCAGCTGGATGACTTTGGGCCAGTCACTCTTTCTCGGCCCAATCCACTTCACAGCGTTGTTGTTGTGGGAAAAAGAGAAGGAGGAAGGTATGTTGGATATGTTTGCCACCTTGAGTTATTTGTAAAAAATCATAAAAAGGGGAAATAAATAAATAAATAAAATATAAAATAAAATAAAAATAAAGACCAGAACTGACATTGTAGGAAGAAAACCATGATGGTCTATAGTAGCAAAAAAACAAACAAACAACAAGAAGAACCCTTAAATAAAAAATAAAAATGGCAAGGCCTCTGATTCCGTGATACCTTTGCATAAAATTAGTGATCTGGAAAAGGAGGCATCCGATTCTTGAATGTTTGCCAGGAAGAACAGAAGTTTTCCAATAATGAAACTTACATTACTCTCCAGCAGATGTTAACTCTGTAACTTTTATTTCCTTAATTAATTAGTGTGAGTTATTTCTAATGTTAGAGATGCTTGACTTTTTACCATTTGTGTATTTGGAGCTTACGAACAAGCCTGGGACATCTGGAGCTTAAAGAAGTCAAATGTTAGCTCGACTTAGAATCTTAGGAAAATATCACCTGGAAATGGCAATCTGATTTGAGATTTGTTTGAAAAATCATACCGCACGTCAGGGACATTTACTTTGGGGGTGCTGAAATGCACTACAATCTGGGACACTTTATCCCTGTGAGGGAAACTCTACTTTTATTTCCTTTGAAGGGTGACACTGAGGCATCCTGCAGCCTTAAGGTATCATAGCCCTTGACTTACAATCAGAACGAGCCCAAAGTTTGTGTTGTTGAGCAAGACAGTTGTTAAGTGAGCTTTGCCCCATTTTGCGACTTTTCTTGCCACAGTTGTCGTTCTTAAGTTAGTAACATGGTTGTGAAGTGAAATCTGGCTTGCTTCTCAGAAAGTCACAAAAGGGGATCGCATGATCCTGGGATATTGCAACCGTCGTAAATATCAGTTAATTGCAAAGTTTCCGAATTTTGATCATGTGATCATGGACATGCTGCCACGGTCCTAAATGTGAAAAATGGTCATAAGTCCCTTTTTCAGTTGTAAATTCAAATGGTAATAATAATAATAATAATAATAATAATAATAATAATAATAATAATAATAATAAAGTTGGAAGGGGCCTTGGAGGTCATCTAGTCCAACCCCCTGCTCAGGCAGGAAACCCTATACCATTTTGAACAAATGGCTATCCAGTCGCTTCTTAAAAACTTTCAGTGTTGGAGCATTCACCGCTTCTGGAGGCAGGTTGTTCCACTGGTTAATTGTTCTAACTGTCAGGAAGTTTCTCCTTAGTTCTAGGTTGCTTCTCTCCTTGATTAGTTTCCATCCATTGCTTCTTGTCCTGCCCTCAGGGGCCTTGGAGAATAGCTTGATTCCCTCTTCTTTGTGGCAGCCCCTGAGATACTGGAACACTGCTATCATGTCCCCCCTCGTCCTTCTCTTCATTAAACTAGACATACCCAATTCCAGCAACCGTTCCTTATATGTTTTAGCCTCCAGTCCCCTAATGATCTTTGTTGCTCTTCTCTGGACTCTTTCTAGAGTCTCATCATCTTTTTTACATTGCAGTGACCAAAACTGGATGCAGTATTCCAAGTATGGCCTTACCAAGGCATTGTAAAGTGGTATTAACACTTCACGTGATCTTGATTCTATCCCTGTGTTGATGCAGCCCAGCACTGTGTAGGCATTTTTGGCAGCTGCAGCACACGGCTGGCTCATATTTAAGTGATTGTCCACTAGGACTCCGAGATCCCTCTCACAGTTACTTGTAAGTCAAGGACTATCTGTAACTCCTGGCAGAGGCTTAATTTGCCAGAAGCAAATTCTTGAGGTACTTCTTAAGCATGTGTTACTTACAGCTGATCTATAGCTACACAAGTGAACTGCTAATGCATCCCCAATTTGTTCTTCTCTCCTTAGTGCTGGTATAGAGCTACTGCACTAGCCTTGAGTTTGAAACCAACTCAACAAATTGCCTTACTTCCTGATGAATGCCCCGTAAACACCACATAAACCACCAATCTTGTAATTGCATTCTCGACTACGCATAAGTTCTCCTTGTTATTGCTTCTTGTTTCCCTACCGTCTGTGCACTAAGGGACCTGTGCAAAAATTCAAGAGATTGCAGGGTAGGGCATCTCATGATTTACCCCATTGATTTATGCGCTTAATTACGCGTGCCCTTGTAAAACCAACACGTATTTGCAGCAAGTGCAATATATGAATAGAAATGGGGCAGTTGCTCATATGTCTTTCAGTGGGCGCTTTAATCATTTCTGAAAAACCTCTAGCAATTCATGGAAAAGCAGGCCTTATAGGGCTGAACAGATTCTGGGTTCAACAATGCTTCAAATCCAGCCTACCTGACCTTTTTGCAAAGCAGCGTGAAGCTCCCAATCACAAGGAAGAAAGTGAAGTAAGGCAGGGGGTTTGACTGGAGGACCTCTGGGGGTTCCCCTCCGACTGTTATTCTGTGCTGCTGTTCTGGTATTCTTTCCATGATCATCTGTATCCCTCGCATCAAGCCCAAAGAAATTCCGGAATGGTACATATAGGACAGTGATGGCGAACCTTTTAGAGACCGAGTGCCCAAACTGCAACCCCAAACCCACTTATGCATTGTCGGGTGCCGGGTGGATGTGGCCCATTGGCTGGGTGTGGCCCATTGGGTGGGCGTGGCTGGGTGGTAATGGCAGACTGGGTGGGACTAAAAAGTTCAATCAATCAATTCCAACTTTGCAAGATCTTTTTTCTCCCCGCAAGAAGTTGAAATTGACTCATTGATTGAACCTTTTTTTTTTACACACACGGCGGCGGAGGCCTAAAGCGAAAAGGTTTTATAAAACCCAGCTGAAGGCCTAAGACTGGGGCAATGGTGCGCGTGCCCACAGAGAGGGCTCTAAGTGCCGCCTCTGGCACCCGTGCCATAGGTTCGCCACCACTAATATAGGATTTCCTGCCATGGGCAAGGTGTTGGACTAGAAGACCTCCAAGGTCCCTTTTCAACCCTATTATTCTATGTTCTATGTTCTAAGTAGTCACACTGATTTGCTTAGTATTGTTCTGATGCTCTCCTATGGTATGTTTAGGGAGATTCTCAGTCATCCAGGTCACGGACTTTGTTTTTCTTTTTCCTTTTTTATTAATTTTTTTCCCATACAATTCCGTAGTATTTATTCAACAAACGTGTTGCCTGAGTTTATCATTCACTAATACAAATTTAATTCCTAATCCTTTATTCTTTTCTCCAGCCATTGATAAAACGAGTCCCAAGTTTGAAAGTATTCTGTTTTCTTCTTTCTTCTTTCAACCTCATAGTAAGGCTGTCCATTTCCGCACGTTCTAGTATTTTTTTTTAATTATTTCCTCCTCTGGTGGTATTTCTTCATTTTTCCAATATTGTGCGAATATGATTCTTGCCGCTGTTATCACATGGACTTTGTTTTTCAAAGATGATGTTTTGCTTCTCTTCCAAGAAGCTCTGACTTCAGCTTCCCTTCCCCAATATCCAGTCAGAAGCTGAAGAAGCTTCTTGGAGGAGAAGCAAATAATAATAACAATAATAACAATAACAATAACAATAAAGTTGGAAGGGATTTTGGAGGTCATCTAGTCCAACCCTCTGCCCAGGCAGGAAACCCTATACCATTTCAGATAAATGGCTGTCCAGTCTCTTCTTGAAAACTTCCAGTGTTGGAGCATTCACCGCTTCTAGAGGCAGGTTGTTCCACTGGTTAATTGTTCTAACTGTCAGGAAGTTTCTCCTTAGTTCTAGGTTGCTTCTCTCCTTGATTAGTTTCCATCTGTTGCTTCTTGTCCTGCCTTCAGGTGCTTTGGAGAATAGCTTGATTCCCTCTTCTTTGGGGCAGCCCCTGAGATAAAACTGGACATACCCAATTCCAACAACTGTTCCTTGTATGTCTTCAGGGAAAAACAAGAAAGTCCAGTTGCCTCCTGAAAAAGCACTTTTGGGATCTCCTATGATACTTCCAGCAGCTAAGGGGAACATTTTGCCCACTACACCCATTGTAAATATGCAGAAGCCTCCTCCGGCACTTCTAGCAAGCTATTAGAAGTGATGGAGCCAGGTAAAAATACTTTGAATTTTATAACACAAAAGGGTTTTTCTCAAGACACATTTCACAGACGCTGTTAATGAAGCTTCCAGGCAGATTAAAACAGTGCTTCTCAACCTTGGCAAGTTGAAGATGTCTGGACTTCAACTCCCAGAATTCCCCAACCAGCATACAGCTCCTCCCCGACTTATGACCGACAGACATTTTGAGTCCAAAATTTCAGGTGTTAAGTGAGTTTTGCACCCTTTGGCGACCTTTCTTGCTACAGTTGTAATGTGAATCTCTGCAGTTGTTTCCTGAGCAACATGGTTGTTAAGTGAATCTGGCTTCGTTGTTTGTCAGAAGGTCGCAAAAGGTGATCATATGATTCTGCAGTCATTATGAATACCTGCCAGTTGCCAAACGTCCAAAATTTGAGTGTCATGGTTCCGACAGATGAAACTCTTCAAAGAACTTCGAGGCATTGTTTACCTTAAAGAATCTTGATTCGAGTAGCATAGCTTCGGCACATACATAGCAAAGCCAAAATCTGAATTCCCCTCCCCTAAACACATAGTATCAAAGCACAATTCCCTCCTCTAATTAACAGTCATAAATCACATTCTCCAATTCGTTTGAAATGTAGGCTTTCCCTCCAGTTCTTCAACCCACCATTTCTTATCATCTCTTATTTCAAAAAACCTTGGTTCTCCCACTAGTTACAATATTGTTATGTCTAACTAAATTCCCATGCACATTCCTCCTCCCCCCCCCAGTATCATCTAATTTCAACTCTATTTCTAAGAGTAAAACATAACAAGGAAAATGGCTGCATCTCCATATGTTGTCAAAGCAAGAACATCCGATGTTAGCAGCGTTGACATTGATCACGTTACCGTGGGGATGCTTCGGCAGTTAAGGGTAAAAAAACGGTCATGTCACTTTTTTCAGTGCCATGGTGACGTCCAACGATCAGTAAACAAATGTTTTTAAGCCAAGGACTAACGTCTTGGGATGGGGAAGCCACCAAGGTCAAGAAAGCATTGCTCTGTAGCATTTGGTTGGCCAGGAAACGTGAAGAAAAACTTTTATCTGATCTGGAGTGACTCTTTTTATGTTCCTCTCGTGCTGTGAGGTCCTTCCCTTGATGAAAGACCAAAGGGTATTCAGAAAAGTTAAGATCATTCAAATGAAAAATATATGTCGGACTGGAAAAAATGGATAGACTACATACAAGAGAAACATCAATCAAAGAAAATGTATCTGGCTTATAGTTAAATCTTGAAATGCTGAGTGAAGAATGTTTACAAGTATAAAATGATTGTATTAAGTTGAGTTGCACTCAATCTGATTTTTTCCTTTGTTTCCTCTGTATACATTTACAAATATATACTTAATAAAAAACATTAAAAAGAAAAAAAGAAAAAAAAGAGAAAACAACCAAGATGATTGGCATGTTTGCATGTCCCTGACTGTGAGAACACTAATTCAAGTTGTTAGATTGATGTCCCCTTTGATTCGATGTAAAGAACTGTTTTGCTAAACTAATCCAAAAACTCTTGTTTGGTTCCTAAACAGTTGGAGATCTTGAAATATTTTATTGGTCCTGATAGGAACTTCTACATTTCCCCCCCTTGAGCAGGGGTAGGCAACCTTGGCTCTTTTATTTTATTTTATTTTATTTTTATTTTATTTTTCAAATTTCTATACCGCCCCTCTCCCGAAGGACTCGGGCGGTGTACAGCCTAAAAATTTAAAAACATATAAATATACAAAATTAAAATAATTAAAAATGAATTAAACAATTTTGGCCGAATCCTAAAATTTTTACGAATTTTACGAATCTTAAAAATTCAATCCCCCTAAAACATTTTAACCCTGCTGGAACCGGAGCTTCTACGGTATGCCAGGCTGGCTTGTCGAAAAAGGAACGTTTTTATGACTCGTGGACTTCAACTCCCAGAATTCCTGAGCCAGCATGGCTCAGCTTGGAAACTCTCCCTTTCCCCTCAGCATGGCTGGCTCAGGAATTCTGGGAGTTGAAGTCCACGAGTCATGAAAGAGCCAAGATGGCCTACCCCTGCCCTTGAGCATTACTAAAAGGATGCAATTTCTGTGAATAAATTCCCAAGCCTTCTTTAATTTGGCTGCTGTATGGAGCATTCCTTCAGCAGCTTTCAGACCGAAGGCTACATTTGGCTCTTGAGCAGCATAATGACAATTAAGGAAGGAAAAATAACAATACATTTCAATTAATTAATTTAGATTTAGAGGATGCCCCACAGCAAACAAAACTAGGCAGCTTACCCGATAAAAGTCATGAACAATGAAAAACAGAACAAAAAGATTAGGAATGCCCAGAGTAGCAGTACACAATACCCCATAAATGAAACAACACGACATTATCTCATGTACATACTCGCAATAAAACTGTAATTACAGTTTTAATTCTATTAAATGGATACAGTTAATATGATACAGTTTTACCCCAGAGGGATTTAATAATTCTCTTTTTTCATATCAAAAAAATTGCAAGGGATCAGGCATTGCACGCCCATGTTTTGGAGAAGGGCAAAGGGCTGTAGCTTCAGACTTGGTACCTCTGGATTAAGGATCCTAAAGTGTCTCAATGTCATTTAGATACTGATATGATAATACAAATGTACTCATACGGAATGACAACCTTTCTCCCTAATAGAGCAAAGCTGCAAGTTTAAAATACATTTACCACTAAAGAAAAATATCCTCGTCATAATTTCACGGACATGTCCATATCCATGAACCTTTTTAGGAAACAATCCATTCCTTTTTGTGATCCTTAATCCCTTAATCCAGGCTACAGTTCGGCAACTGGATGGAGCTGAGCGTTTACTGGCTGAATGCCCTTCCTGACGCCTTGTAGAGTTCGCAGCAGATATTTTTTTCTTTACGACCTAAGTGAGAAATATCTGCTGCTACTAAGGATTGAACTCTCAACCTTCCCAGTGGGAGGCCAACGCCTTTACCACTAGGCCACCATGCCGTTCTTTTCTAGGAAACAATATGGAACTGGATTATCTTCCGCCAATATATCTTTTCCATCTTTACAGCCTAGCCTTCAGCCCTGGGATTTGCTGATGGTCTCTCCTCCAAGTTCTAACCACGCTCCAGTCTGCTGAGCTTCTGAGCCCAGAGGAGACCAGCTAGATCAGTGGTGGCGAACCTATGGCACGGGTGCCAGAGGCGGCACTCAGAGCCCTCTCTGTGGGCACGCGTGCCGTCGCTCCAGTCCTAGGCCTTCAGCTGGGTTTTATAAAACCTTTTCGCTTTAGGCATCCACCACATGTGCAAAAAAAAAAAAAAAGTTCAATCAGTCAATTTCAACTTCTCGCGGGAAAAAAAAAGATCTTGCAAAGTTGGAATTGATTGATTGAACTTTTTAGTCCCACCCAGTCTGCTGTTACCACTGCAGCCACGCCCAGCCAATTGGCCACGCCCAGCCAATGGGCCACACCCACCCAGCACTCGACGATGCATAAGTGGGTTTTGGGTTGCAGTTTGGGCACTCGGTCTCTAAAAGGTTTGCCATCACTGGGCTAGATAGCGCTACCAGTTAAGAATAAAGCCAAATGTCCTTGGGTTAAACCTAATTCCTTGTAACCTCATGGACATGTTGATATGGTTTTCATGGGATGATACAGAAGTGATTTGCCATTGTCGTCTTCTGGGATTTTTGCTCTTGTCCTCCCAGTCTGTACAACAGCCTTAGACTTTCCAAATAATCAGCTATCCAAATACCAGAACATAGAATAACAGAGTTGGAAGGGAGCTTGGTGGTCTTCTAGTCCAAACCCTGCTCAAGCAGGTGACCCCAGACTTTTCCACACAAATGGCTGTGGAATATCTTCTTAAAAACTTCCATTGGAGCAGCCACAACCTCTGGAGGCAACCTGTTCCACTGTTTAATTGTTCTCATTGTTAGGAAGTTTATCCTTATTTCTAGGTTGGATCTCTCTTTAATGATCTTCCACCCATTACTTCTAGCCTTAGCCTTGAGGGGCTGCCACGTTATTCACCAAAGCACCAGAGGGCAGGACAAGAAACAATGGTTGGAAAGAGAGAAGCAACCTGGAAGTAAGGAGAAACTTCCTGACAGTGAGGACAATTAACCAGTGGAACAGCTTGCCTCCAGAAATTGTGGGCGCTCCATCACTGGAGATAAGAAGAGGCTAGACAGTCACTTGTCTGAGATGGTATAGGTTCTCCTGCTTGAGCGGAGAGCTGGACTAGAAGACCTCCAAGGTCCCTTCTAGCTCGATTCTATTCTAAATACTTTGGAGCAGAGGTCTCCAACCTTTCTTGGTTGATGGACCAGAAGAAAAGGAAGGAAGAAGCCTTCTATGCGTGTGTGCACACACAAACGGGGTGGTGAGCATGCATGATGCAAATGGGGCGGTGCTAGCACCTGTGTTACACTCACTTGCATTGCCCTGTTTTTGCCATGCGGGTGCTAGCACCGCCCCTTTTCACCATGAGGTGCACCATTTTTGGCACGCGGTGCCCCATTTGTGTAGTGGCAGCAGCACTAGCGTGAGGGGGGTGAGTGCGCGCACACACATGCATGCACTGGCCAGCCTGTTCCGCAGCCAGGTGGCCAGTTAGTGGGCTGTGGCCCACAGGTTGGGGACCTCTGCTTTGGAGAGTAGATCATCACCTCCCTCAAGTACTGGAAGACTGCTATCGTATCATCCCTAGGACCCTAGTCCTTCTGTTCATAAGACTATACATACCTAATTCTCTTGATCTAATTACTAATCAGAGCTAACCTTGTTTAGCTTTGTGGAGCAGCCCAATTTCATCGTTCTGACAGACGAAACTCTTCAAAAGAAGTTCAAAGCTTTGTTTACCTTAAGGAATCTTTTATTCGAGAAACAAAGTATCGGCATTACATAAGTGAAACCAAAAACTAAATTCCCCTCCCCTGGATACAAAATAACAAAGCACAATTCCCTCCTCCAATAAAGAGTCATAAATCACATTCCCCAATTAGCTTGAAGTGTGGGCTTTCTCCCCAGCTCTCCAGCCCACCAAAACTCTATCAACTCTGGGCCCAATGACCTTGGGTTCCCATGGCTGAGTTATTATTATTATGACTAGCTGGACATACCCCCTTCCAGCATCAACTAACTCTAAAAGCAATAGAGAAAAATGGCTGCATTTCCATCTGTTGTCAAACAAGAATATCCAATGTTAGCAGCGTTGACACCCAGATTGGCAGAGGACACATATTTTGTACAGTACCAGACAGATAAATATAACATATTGCCCTGCTTGAAATTAAAGATGTCACATTCCAGGTGATGTGCCCACATGAATGAGCCAGGTTGGAACTTATAACAAAAGCATTCAGATGTGAGACTGCATTTTATTACTTGCAGCAGCCAGTATATTTCCAATGATGCTACTTCATATTTCTCTCTCAAAATGTCACTTTTGCTTCCCTTCAGTTTTATCTGTGAGAAGCATAGATGTGATTGAAGATTGCCTGTAGCACCACTTAGTGGCCAGCTGCTGATGTCCCCCTTCTCATTTAATCTCATTTCAAAAAGTTAGCCATAATGAAATTGGAAGGGGGTCTTCTTGAGAGCACTCACAATTGTGGAGCATTTAAAATAATCTGTGTAAATGTGGTTTACTTCTACATGTCTGATGATAATGGCTTTATCTGAATGCCAAGCTTCCAGGATTCCTGAGTGGTTTTGGATTTGGCTTGATCTAGGATGTTAATAGTTTCCCAGTTGAAACCGAGGTTTGAGTCTGACTTTGTATTTTGAGAATTTGAGGGTGAGACTTTCCCTTTGCATTGTCTGTGGACATGCTTAGTTATCCAGGTCATAATAGTTGATTCAAAGGTGGTTTTTCAAAAGGCCACTGGACTGTTTTTTTCAAGAAGGAGGAGGAGGAGGAGGAGGAGGAGGAAGAAGAAGAAGAAGAAGAAGAAGAAGAAGAAGAAGAAGAAGAAGAAGAAGAAGAAGAAGAAGAAGAAGAAGAAGAAGAAGAAGAAGAAGAAGAAGAAGAAGAAGAAGAAGAAGAAGAAGAAGAAGAAGAAGAAGAAGAAGAAGAAGAAGAAGAAGAAGAAGAAGAAGACGACGACATTTTGCTTCTTGTTATGTCCTGGGCCTGTGTTATGTCCTGGGCCTGCTGAGTCATTCAGCAGGTGCAGGAGATTGCAGAGAGGCCAGGGCAGACACATGAATGCCCGGGACCAGACAGGCTGTCTCCCGCCTTGTGCGCATGCACAAGGCGGGAGAAATGCCTTGCATTGATTGTCTGATACTGTCCCTGCAAAGGGGTATAAGAGCAATCCGCGCCATTTTGTTTTGGTTCTGTTGTGAATGGAATAAAGACAAGACTGTTTGTTACTCCTGCTCGTCTCCATGCCTTTTACTTGGAAACAGAACACTTCTCATCCAAGAAACTTCATTGGTTCTGGCAGGATGGTGGGGGCTATGGAGGGATTAGTTCTGACAGGAGGTGGGGGTTGGGGGGTTGGCAGGATCATGTTTCTTTGCAGTCATCTGGTCCTTATCACTCTCCCTGAGACCTCTTGAAGCCACTTGGGGGTTTATCTGTGCTAAGGCCAGATGACTGCAAAGAAATATGATCTTTCCACCCCACCATCCTGTCAGAACTAATCCCTCCATAGCCCCTACCATCTTGTCAGAATCTACCAATTTCCTTCTCCACCTCCTCCTCCACCTCCTCCTCTTCCTCCTCCTCTTCCTGAAAAAAACAGTCCAGTTGCCTTTTGAAAAACCATTTTTGAGTTCCCTTTGCATTATTCTCCCAAAATATATTTATATCTACTTTAGCTTCACTGTCAGAGCTTCTGTGCATTAGTGGGGTTTTACTTCATCCGATAGTGAATCATGTGCCCTTCACACAGCCCAAGGTATTTTCAACCAGTTTTTATCCAGTATACCTTTCTACTAGGATACCAAGATCAGTTTTGGATCCCTTTGCTCTTGCTGGTGAATAATAACAAGGTCTTCAGTTTCTGATATTGTTGACAAATGGATTTGTACAGAGAGGGCAAGAGAAAGAGGAAAATGCAACAAAGAGAAGCTGGATTTGTTTGATGGAGCTCAACTTCAAGCTGGTAACTGAATTGGTAAGAAAAAGCCAGAGGATTTTCATTTTTATCTCTCTAAAGATAGAATAGAATAGAATAGAATAGAATAGAATAGAATAGAATAGAATAGAATAGAATAGAATAGAATAGAATAGAATAGAATAGTAACTTTATTGTCATTTTGAATGTACATACCCCTGTCCTAGACCAAGCCAAGTTGCAAAATACTAGGGAATTCCTGGAAGCCTGACACTTGGACAAATCAGCCATCAACAGGCACATAGAGATAAGCAACATCTATGTATCATTCCAAAGAGACAATAAAAAATCCAAAAATGAAAACAAAAAACCCCAAACACCTCCTCACCAGCACCCAGATGAGCAGAGATTAACACCAAGATTAACATTAGACCAAGATCATTAGATCAAGAAGCAAACAACAACCCAATCAAGGAACCACAAAGACCACTTCCAACAACACTAACAGAGCAAACCACTACCGGTAGAATATAGAATGAGAGCAAACCCTACTCCCTTCTAGCACTGATGATGTTACCTAGTCTGGTAATGAAATGTCTGCAAGAAAACAACCAAGCTCAGAGAGCACTAAGGACTCCACAATTGAACCCTGAGCTATTAGATATTCCCTTCTACTGAAACTCATTTAATTTAGGAACTGCCTAATGGAAAACATTCAGAGAAAGCAGTGGCTGCAGAACTTGAGTTTGGCTAGTGCTGGCTGTGGAATTCTGGGAGTTGAAGTCCACATGCCTTAAAATGGTCAAGGTTGAGAAACACTGGGCTAGTCTAAAGAAAAGAAGAAATAGGGGAGACATGATAGCAGTATTCCAGTATCGGAGAGGCTGCCACAAAGAAGAGGGGATCAGGTTGTTCACCAGAGCACCAGGGAAGGACAAGAAACAACGGTTGGAAACTGATCAAGGAGAGAAGCAACCTGGAATTAAGGAGGTACTTCCTGACAGTGAGGACAATTAACCAGTGGAACAGCTTACCTTCAGAAGTTATGGGTGCTCCATCACTGGAGGTTTTTAAGAAAAGACCGGACAATCACCTGTCTGAGATGGTATAGGTCCTCCTGTTTGAGCAGAGGCTGGACTAGAAGACCTCCAAGGTCCCTTCCAGCTCTATTCTATTCTATTCTATTCTATTCTATTCTATTCTATTCTATTCTATTCTATTCTATTCTATTCTATTCTATTCTATTCTATTCTATTCTAATGAGGAACAGGGATAGGCCAATAAGTGAAGATACTTCCTTTAGCTATCTCTGGTTTCCTTAGGGATCTAAATAACTCATTGGTGCAAAAAGGGCACATGGATCTCCAACAAGGACCTCATAAATAACTCCTCTTATTCAGTTTTTTCAGAATGGGAAAGATAAGAGGTTGCATAACATGACATAACTAGGTAGCATTGTCAATGCGAGGGAGTGTGCCTGTTTATATATTTTATTATTTATTTATTTATTTTATTCGGGCTTGTATGCCGCTCCTCTCTGGAGACTCGGAGCGGCTAACAACATGTATATCAACATCAAATTTCAATACAAGTCCAAACAAAAATATCTAAAAAACAAACTAACACCCACTCATGTTCATCATTCAATCCACAATCATCCCCAGGCCTGCCAGCAAAGATGAGTTTTTAGATTTTTCCGGAAGGCCAGGAGCGTGGGAGAAACGCGGACTTCAGGAGGCAGTTGGTTCCAGAGGGTGGGCGCCACAACAGAGAAAGCCCTCCCCCTAGGGCCTGCCAGCCGACATTGTTTCGCTGACGGGACCCGGAGGAGGCCGACCCTGTGTGCTCTCACCGGTCGTAGGGAAGTATGTGGCAGAAGACGGTCCCGTAAGTATCTTGGTCCCTTGCCATAAAGGGCTTTATAGGTAATAACCAACACTTTGAATTGCGCTCGGAAACCAATAGGCAGCCAATGCAGCATGCGGAGCTCGCGCAGCTGCATTCTGCACTAATTGTAGTCTCCGAACATTCTTCAATGGTAGCCCCATGTAGAGAGCGTTGCAGTAGTCGATCCTCGAGGTGACAAGGGCATGTGTGACTGTGAGGAGAGACTCCCGATCCAAGTAAGGGCGCAACTCTGTGCACCAGGCGAACCTGGGCAAATGCCCCCCTCGCCACAGCCGACAAGTGATGATCCAATGTTAGCTGTGGATCGAGGAGGATTCCCAAGTTGCGGACCTTCTCCGAGGGGACTATAGATTCACTCCCCAGAGTAATGGAAGGACAGATTGAAATGTCCTTGGGAGGCATCACCCACAGCCACTCTGTCTTGTCAGGGTTGAGCCTTAATCTGTTAACGCCCATCCAGACCCTCACAGCCTCCAGACACCGGCACATCACCTCAACCGCTTCACTGATATGGCCAGGGGTGGAAATGTACAGCTGAGTATCATCAGCGTACTGATGGTATCTCACTCCGTGCCGGTGGATGATCTCACCCAGTGGCTTCATGTAAATATAGTAGCATACCCTGCTAATTTTGGTGGGGATGAAGGTTGCTCCTCAGTGGTTCCTTGATTAGGGTATTGTTTTAACTCATGGAGATGAACCACATTTACACACCATTCAAAAGAGACAATAAAAATAAGTAGGAAGGAAACGAAAAGGTGAGAACCCATCACCTCCAACTGTCTACCTGTAAATAAGCAGGGATCAGCACCTGACAAACAATCAGGCAGAAAACAATATACTAATCAAGGATCTATCAAGGAGGGAATCACACCCTCTCCCAAACTGGCTGAGAAAGCTATATATAAATAGGTAGTGAGGCCTATACAGCTAGTCCTCAACTTATGTGATGGAGCCTGTCTTTTATGGTCATATATCTTGATGGTCATAAAGTGGGTCACTCAATTTCACAACATTTCTTGTGGCAGTTATTAAGTCAATTACCATAGACGTTAAGTGAACCCATTGTTCCCTATGAGGCATTTTTGTTGAAAACCTGGAAGTAAATAACAGTTCTGGCCAAAAATATCATAAATTGTAGTCACTTGAAATCCTGTAAACAGCCATAAATGTAGACTCGTTCCTAAGCAACCAAAATGTGGGCATGTGACCACAGGGGGAGAATTTTGGAATCAGGTGATAATTACTTTTTAGGAAGTTTGTCATAACTTTGGACACTAAGCAACAGGTCACAAGTGGAGGTCTATCTGTCCTCACACTAATGATATTACCTCACAAACAGCACTCATGAAAGGTAAGATGGATGTTGTCTGGCATTTATCTTAATTTGATTCCAGAAAAGGCTTTGTGTGGTTTCAGGGAGAAATTAATCAAAATGATTCTTCAACAAAGAGATTGGCAAAGGAACACCGTGACAGACTTGAACACTGGGCCCTATCTAACAAAATGAAATTCAGTGTAGAAAAAAGTGAGGTTCTACATTTAGGCAAGAAAAACCAAATGTGCAGGTATAGTATAGGGGGTACCTTGCTCAATAGTAGCAACTATGAGAGGGACCTTGGAGTCCTAGTGGACAATCATTTAAACATGACCCAGTGGTGTGCTGCAGCTGCCAAAAAAGCCAACACAATGCTAGGCTGCATTAACAGAGGGATAGAATCAAGATCATGTAAACTGTTAATACCACTTTACAATGCCTTGGTAAGGCCACACTTGGAATACTTCATCCAGTTTTGGTCACCACAATGTAAAAAAGATGTTGAGACTCTAGAAAGAGTGCAGAGAAAAGCAACAAAGATGATTAGGGGACTGGAGGCTAAAACATATAAGGAACGGTTGCTGGAATTGGGTATGTCTAGTTTAATAAAGAAAAGGACGATGGGGGACACGATAGCAGTGTTCCAATATGTCAGAGGCTGCCCTAAATAAGAGAGAGTCAAGCTATTCTCCAAAGCACCCGAAGGCAGGACAAGAAGCAACGGATGGAAACTAATCAAGGAGAGAAGCAACCTAGAACTAAGGAGAAATTTCCTGACAGTCAGAACAATTAACCAGTGGAACAACTGATCTCCACAAGTTGTGGATTCTCCATTACTGGAGATTTTAAAGAAGAGACTGGACAGCCATTTGTCTGAAATAGTAAAGGCAGTCCTTGACTTACGATCATAACTGAGCCCAAAATTTCTGTTGTTAAGTGAGACATTTGTTAAGTGGGTTTTGCTCCACTATTTCTTGCCACAGATGTTAAGTGAATCATTGAAGTGATTAAACTAGTAACCCGGTTGTTAAGTGAATCTGGCTTCCCCATTGACTTTGCTTGTCAGAAGATCACAAAAGATGATCACATGACCCTGGGACATGGCAACTGTCATAAATATGAATCAATTGCCCAGGGTCTGAATTTTGATCACGTGACCTTGGGGATGTTGTAAATGTGACAAATGGCGTAAGTCACTCTATTCAGTGCCGTTAAACGGTTTTCTGCTTAAGCAGGGGGTTGGACTAGAAGATCTCTAAGGTCCCTTCCAACTCTGTTATCCTGTTACTCTGTTAACATGGTTTGAAAGAGGAGAATCCCTTTGATCATTTTTTAAATGCTACAGTACTCGAAGAGAACATCTGGCGACTGGGAGCACAGCAACAGGTGTTGGTAGAACAGATGTGTTTCTTTTACAATTCTTCAGATTCCAAACGGTGAGCTTTACTGTACTGTAAGTGAATCCAGAGAAATTAAGGATACTGTTTGCAAAAGGCAATGAAACATCGCTCTTCTGGAGAACCAGATGCAGGACTGAGAATTAAACCTCCTTCCCTGGCTTAAAAGATGGGTAGGTATGTCTCTTCAGCCTTGAAAGACGGCGTTTAAGGGGTGACTTGATCGAAGTGTATAAAATCATGCATGGGATAGAAAAGGTGGATAGAGAAAAATTCTTTTCTCTATCACACAATACCAGGACAAGGGGGCACTCCCTAAAGCTCATAGGTAAGAAAGTGAGGACAAATAAAGGGAAATATTTCTTCACCCAGAGGGTCGTTGGTTTATGGAATTCACTTCCAGAAGAGGTCGTGACAGCTGTCAGCCTTGATAGCTTCAAGGCAGGGTCAGACAGATTCATGGATGCCAAGTGTATCGGTGGTTATTAAAACGGATGTCCATGTGCCGCCTCTATGTTGGTTGAGGCAGGCAGGATTCCCTTGAGTACCATTTGTTGGGGGTCAAGGGAAAGGGAGGGTTTTGCCTTCTCTTTCTGCTCAAGACCCCCATGTACAATTGGTGGGCCACTGTGTGACACAGAATGCTGGACTCGATGGGCTTTGGCCTGATTCAGCATGGCTCTTCTTATGTTCTTATGTTCTTAACGAGAAGGATGGCATATCAATCTAATAAATAAATAAGTAAAAATTTAAAAATAGACAACCTGGCTGGGGCTGTGATAGTGAGGGACGATTGAAGTCCCTGCTCCCAATACATTGTTTTCCTAGTATTAACGACTTATCTAAAATTGTTGTCTGGTTTCCCTCAGAACTTTGCACATCTATATATATATTACACATATACTATATATACAACTCTTGTGCCTGTAACCTGTATAACCTGTAACTGGGCAGAACAGTGCATCGTAAGGTAGCACTTTTTCAACCAAGGTACCTGAAATGGGCTAACTTGCAGAATGCATCTAAAATCTAGGACCCACGACTATTGTTGGATAAAAATTTGGCAACGTTTGTAAAGTATTTTAGGACATAAAAACCCTTTAATTTTTAGTTGTATAGCTTTATCACTGCAATCTCCCCCGAGGCTTTAGGCCAGGGATAGGCAACCTTGGCTCTTTTATGACCCGTGGACTTCAATTCCCAGAATTCCTGAGCCAGCCATGCTGAGGGGAAAGGTTTCCAAGCTGAGCCATGCTGGCTCAGGAATTCTGGGAGTTGAAGTCTACGAGTCATAAAAGAGCCAAGGTTGCCTACCCACGCTCTAGGCAGTGAACCAATAATACAAAAGGATGAAATAAAAACAGTACCCAGAGAAAATATGCCAGCAGTCAATAATAATCATAAAGTCACAGAATCCTAGGGCTGGAAGGGACCTCGGAGGTCTTTTAGTCCAACCCACTGCCCAAAGCAGGAATTCTCATACCATTCTGGACAAATGTCCAATCTTTTCTTGAAAACCTCCAACGATGAAGCACCCACAACTGCAGAAGGCAAGCTGTTCCACTGATGAATCCTTCTCATTGTCAGGAAATTTCTCCTTATTTCTAAGTTGGCTCGCCTTCTAGGATCACGTGAACTATTAATACCACTTTATAATGTCTTGGTAAGGCCACACTTGGAATGTTGCATCCAGTTTTGGTCACCACAATGTAAAAAAGATGTTGAGACTCTAGAAAAAGTACAGAGGAGAGCAACAAAGATGATTAGGAGATTGGAGGCTAAAACATATAAGGAACAGTTGCTGGAATTGGGAATGTCTAGTCTAATGAAGAGAAGGATGAGGGGGGACATGATAGCAGTGTTCCAATATCTCAGGGGCTGCCAGAAAGAAGAGAGAGTCAAGCTATTGTCCAAAGCACCTGAAGGCAGGACAAGAAGCAATGGATGGAAACTGATCAAGGAGAGAAGCAACCTAGAACTAAGGAGAAATTTCCTGACAGTTAGAACAATTAACCAGTGGAACAACCTGCCTCCAGAAGTTGTGAATGCTCCAACACTGGAAGCCATTTGTCCGAAATGGTACAGGGTTTTCTGCCTGAGCAGGGGGTTGGACTAGATAGAAGACCTCAAAGATGCCTTCCAACTTTATCATTGTTATTGTTGTTAATGAGCTGCCACCCATTGCTTCTTTTCCTGCCCTCAAGTGCTTTGGAGAATAAATCAGTGCCCTCTCTCATGTGGCTACTCTTTAAGGAAAGGAAAACTGCTCTTGTGTCTCCTCTCAACCTTCTCTTCATTAAGCTAAACATACCTGGTCCCAAAGATGCTTTTCAAAGGCCACCTGGATTTTCTTGGTTTTTCCCACTTGAAAACATTTCACTTCTCACCCAAGAAGCTTCTTCAGTTCTTCAGAAAAAAAACCCAAGAAAGTCCAGTTTTCTTTGGGACAACCATGACCTGGATAATTGAGAACCTCCATAGACATCTAAACATACCTAGTTCCTTCATGAAACTTCCTCTCTCCCATGGAGGAAAAACAATTATGATAATCCCAATTGCCAACTTCAAGGAGGACATGCACTTGGGGGTGTCCACCAAGGGGAGGTCAGAAAAGTCAAGATGGTTGTCATGATGGTACAGATGAAGCTCTACCCTTTTTTATTTGCAACACCTAGAGTTGCGTTGAAAGAAAAACCATCAGGTCCAGTCCAAGCCAGGAATAAATAAAATGGAGGCTGTTTGGAAAGAAGGTTTTTTTAAATTTAGTTGCCAGAAACTTCAGTGACACAGCATGTTTCTGGAGCGGCTGACAAAAATGGAGTTGAGAGTGGGTGGGTTTTATACCTTCTTTGGGCTTTGTATTTGAGGTTCTTCCTGTTCCTGTGGCATGAACTTTGACCTGAGCTTGAGTGTGCCCTTTTGGTATTCTAAAGGTAGGTTAATCCTATTATGTCCTAAAAGTCATGTTCCTGTCCTTGGAGTCTTAGTTTCTCTAATCTCATCCGGTCAACCTTCTTTGGGGCTGTGGCTGAAGGCATTTTGCTTATGGCCCCAATGCCTGCAACTCTGTTGTTTTCCTTTGAGACCCAGTGGGATAAACTTTGCAGTGATAGAGCCCCCTTGATAGATGCTAGCTGGGCCATATCCAAAAGAAGTTGAGTGTTTCTTAAACATGTTTCTGATTTTTCCTGGTTGCCATTAACCTGTAAGAAATGACTGTGTGCTGGTCTTACTGTTCCTCGGGGTTGGCTCCCGCTGATTGTGTATTTTGTGAGAGTGATGGATGGTGCCCTGGAGCTTTAAAATAGATGTCACCATAGAAAGAATAAAAGCAAAACCCTTGCTAAGCTACCTGCCTAATGCAGTTCAGATATTCCTAGCGCAGAGTTGCCCCCAGAGAAGACACTGGTGTTGATCAATTTTATTAAGAATGTCTCCAGCTCAGGTTTCCTTTACAGCTGTTCCTTGACATACAACTGTTTGTTTAGTGACCTGAAGAGGTAGCATCTGTTCAAGAAATTTCTCATTATGCTAGCACAGGGGTCTTCAAACCTGGCCCTTTTATGACTTGTGGACTTCAACTCCCAGAATTCCTCAGCCAGGCATGCTGGCTGAGGAATTCTGGAAGCTGAAGTCCACAAGTCATAAAAGGGCCATGTCTGAAGACCCCTGGGCTAGTATCATTGTTCCTTTCATATTATTGTTCCTTTTTATAAGAAGGAGAAGCTTAAATGATGAATATCACAGCAGCCTTTTGCTAAGGGCCGCCTTTACATATTAACATGTGGCTGCGTGATAGATTTATTTTTCTTCCTTATCAAGAGCTGTTCCTCTCCTTAATTAGGCTTAGCACTCAAGCACCATCTCAGATCAGAGTAAGGGAAAAGCAAGGAAGAAATTCTCCCAGTTTGAGCACAGAGGTATCTTCCCGAACAGGATATTAAAGCCACAAATGCAATTGCACTGATTTTAACAAGGGCTTCAAACTTAATCCATTTTAGTCATTGAGTATTCTCAGAAGCCTTCGGCATAATTAGATTTCTCTTATCCTCAATTGGTGACACACTTCAGTCAGTGCTAAAAGTATTTTTTTTCACACATCCTGGTGTTTTATTCGGCACACATAAAACTATATTTAAAATTTAAAGATGACTGGAAGGGGGCCATTGGAAGTATCCTCCATGCAATCTGAATAGAATAGAGCAGAATAGAATAGAATAGAATAGAATAGAATAGAATAGAATAGAATAGAATAGAATAGAATACAATACAATACAATACAATACAATACAATACAATACAATACAATACAATACAATACAATACAATACAATACAATACAATACAATACAATAGGCAGATTGTAGAATGGAATAGAACAGAACAGTATAGAATAGACAGATTGTAGAACAGAATAGAATAGAATAGAATAGAATAGAATAGAATAGAATAGAATAGAATAGAATAGAATAGAATAGAATAGAATAGAATAGAATAGAATAGAATAGAATAGAATAGAATAGCTGGAAGGAACCTTGGAAGTCTTCTAGTCCAGCCCCCTGCTCAAGCAGAAGACCCTATATCATTTCAGACAAGTGGCTGTCCAGTCTTCTCTTAAAAACCTCCAGTGATGAAGCACCCACAACTTCTGAAGGCAAGCTGCTCCACTGGTTAATTGTCCTCAATGTCAGGAAATTTCTCCTTAGTTATAGGTTGATTCTCTCCCTGACCAGCTTCCATCCGTTGCTTCTTATCGTGCCTTCAGATGTTTTGGAGAATAGGTTGACCCTCTTTTCTTTGTGGCAGCCCCTCAAATATTGGAACACTGCTATTATGTCACCCCTCGTCCTCCTTTTCACTTGACTAGACAAACCCAATTCCTGCATCTGTTCTTCATATGTTTTAGCCTCCAGCCCCCTAATCAGCTTGGTTGATTTCCCTGTCCACAAATGAACTTATAGTAATTCTGTAATTTTGCAGGAAAAGGTAGCTGTGGATGACACGTCTTGGCTACGACAAAGTGGCCCTGTTCCCGACCCAGCTGAGTATTGTGCCTTTCTTCAAACACTCCAGAATGTGCCTTCAATAGGATCTTTCCCATGGCTTAATTGAAGTGTTCCCTCTGAAACCCAAAGTTAGCAGTCAATGGCATTCTTTGCTTGCTGTTTCGCTTTCTATGTTACTAGTCCCTGTGGTCCTTTGTCACAGGTTCTGTTTCTTTCTTGAATGTTTACCCCCTCTGGTCAGGGAGAAAGGAAAGGAAAGGAAAGGAAAGGAAAGGAAAGGAAAGGAAAGGAAAGGAAAGGAAAGGAAGGGAAGGGAAGGGAAGGGAAGGGAAGGGAAGGGAAGGGAAAAGAAAGGGAGGAGAGGAGAGGAGAGGAGAGAAAAGGAAAGGAAAGGAAAGGGAAAAGGGAAAACAAAGGGAGGAGAGGGAAGGAAAAGAAAGGAATAGGGAAAGGGAAAGGAAGGAAGGAAGGAAGGAAGGAAGGAAGGAAGGAAGGAAGGAAGGAAGGAAGGAAGGAAGGAAGGAGAGAGGCATGAGAGAGAGGAAGGGAAGGAGGAAGGAGGGGAAGGGGAAGGAAGGATGAGGAAAGGAGGATAACATCATTTCATCATTTTGCTATTTCTTGGGCTAGAAAGGGAAAATAGTAGAATTTGCCTAGTAAACAGCAAGAACAAAATAAAGAGAGGTCCATGGCTACACTATTCCTGTAAATAATACATTCCATCAAGCACTATCAAAACCTATCAAAGATAGAAGGCAAGTCGATCATAATCCAGCTGGGGAGAAAATCAGGAGTCAATCCAAGAGAGACTTTCTTAAGGAACTAATTATGGCAACAGAAAATTCCTCCAGCTCTCTTGAGACTCTGTATTACTCTACCCAAGCATTAAAAAGAAGGGTTTTACTGCTTTGATCTTGCCCCGCAGCTGGATATGGCATTTGTCTTTTACTGGACATCTCTCTCTCTCTCTCTCTGACCCACCTGGCTGATCATTAAATCCTAAAGGAAGGTTTACATTTTAAAAGACAGAGAAGTCTTCAAAGCTGCATGCAGATGAGAGGACTCTTCTGAGCAGATGCATCAAAGCGCAAAAGCCTGTCTGCCACTTCTGCAGGAACAGAGAAATCTCAGGAAAATATCCAGAGAAATTTGAAAAAAAAACCTCAAGGACCCTGAGGACAGAGTTGAAAAATGAAAGCTGCTTCTGGGGCAAAACAAGAGTAATCTTCTGAGAAACTGCAATACGGTTTTGACAACACTCGGTTATAAGTGCTGTGTGCTTGGAATTCACCAGCTTCATAAGTAAAGGAGGACATTCTTGTATCGTGAAACCTCTCAGGATCAACCCTTAAGTTTCTTTTTGAAGTTTTCTACAGCAATCTCTCCATGTGTCAGACTCAAGGGGATTTTATTTTGTAAGGTACATCACAGTTAGACTTTAAAGTAGTGATAGAAGAGAATATTTGAAGCTCAGGGTTGAACTGTGGGGTCCTTGGTGCTCTCTGAGCTTGCTTGTTTTCTTGCAGACGTTTTATTACCCAACTAGGTAACATCATCAGTGGTAGAAGGGAGGGGTGTCTATTGGGAGGAGGAGGGGAAGAAGGAAGAGGGGGAGTAGTAGTAGTAGTAGGAGGAGGATTGTGGGGTCCTTGGTGCTCTCTGAGCTTGGTTGTTTTCCTGCAGACATTTCATGATCCAACTAGGTAACACCATCAGTGCTAGAAGGGAGGGAAGGAGGAGGAGGAGGAAACTATGGGGTCCTTAATACTCACTGAGCTTGGTGGTTTTCTTGCAGATGTCTCATGGTCCAGCTAGGTAACATCAGCAGTGCCAGAAGGGAGGGGTGTTGGGAGGAGGAGGAGGAAGAGGAGGAGGAGGAGGAGGAGGAGGAAGAGGAAGAAGAAGAGGAAGAGGAAGAGGAAGAGGAGGAGGAGGAGGAGGATGAAGAGGAGGAGGAGGAGGAAGAGGAAGAGGAAGAGGAAGAGGAGGAGGAGGAGGAAGAGGAAGAGGAGGAGGAGGAGGAGGAGGAGGAAGAGGAAGAGGAAGAGGAAGAGGAAGAGGAGGAAGAGGAGGAGGAGGAGGAAGAGGAAGAGGAAGAGGAAGAGGAAGAGGAGGAGGAAGAGGAAGAGGAGGAGGAGGAGGAGGAGGAGGAAGAGGAAGAGGAGGAGGAGGAGGAGGAGGAGGAGGAAGAGGAAGAGGAAGAGGAAGAGGAAGAGGAAGAGGAAGAGGAAGAGGAAGAGGAAGAGGAAGAGGAAGAGGAGGAGGAGGAGGAGGAGGAGGAGGAGGAGGAGGACGACGACTGTGGAGTCCTTGGTGCTCTCTGAGTTTGTTTGTTTTCTTGCAGACATTTCATTACCCAACTAGGCCACATCATTACCTTCTAGCACTGATGATGTTACCTAGTTGGGTAATGAAATGCCTGTAAGAAAACTACCAAGCTCAGAGAGCATCAAGGACCCCACAGTAAAGGTTTAAACTGTCTAGGTCTTCTGCAGTCACGACATAAGCCTAAGACTGAAAATCAGGCTTGTCAGATGCTATATTTTTTCCATCCTGCTCTATGGAGTAGAGAGCTGGTCTCCGACAGAAGGCCACCTGAAGAGACTAGAAGCATTTGAAATGTGGATTTACAGGCGGCTGTTATGTATAAGCTGGGATGACAAGATCAGAAATGAGGAGGTGATAAGCTGCCTGGGAAAGCCAAGGGAAATCATCAAAACAATTAAAAAAATGAAAATTAGAATATTTCGGACATGTGATGCGACACCCAGAAAAATATGACATACCCCATTTAATCCTCCAGGGATTAAAGGCAAACGTGGTCCAGGCAGAAGATGAACATCATGGCTTCAAAATCTAAGGGATTGGTTTGGACAAAAGTCAGCAGCACTTTTTCGTGCGGCTGCTGATAAAAACAGGATCGCCAACATGATCGCCAACGTCCGATAACAGATATGGCACAACAAGAAGAAGAAGATAGGATATGAACACATAAAGAATTGAACTTTGGGTGGATTATTCTATGTCATTCTTAGGCTGGTCCTGACACAACTCCAAGATTTAAAGGTCTCCCTGGACATCACTAAGTGTATGATGATGTTACTTATTTTGCTAGTGAAACATCTGCAACAAAACAAACAAGGTTAGAGAGCACCAGGATTCCGTGGCCTTAAAAGTCTTTGCAGTTGTGTCCTATGCAGAGGGCTGCATAGTAATATGATAGGTATATGAAGTGGTATAGGGTCTCCTGCCTGAGTAGGGGGTTTAACCTTTGAAACTGATAATACAAAATGGGGACTGGAGGCTAAAACATATGGAGAACGTTTGCAGGAACTGGGTATGTCTAGTTTAATGAAAAGAAGGAGCAGGGATGACATGACAGCAGTGTTCCCATATCTAAGAGCTAGCCACAAAGAAGAGAGGGACAACCTCTAAGTGCATCTGGTTTTGGTCACCACAATGTAAAAAAGATGTTGAGACTCTAGAAGAGTGCAGAGAAGAGCAACAAAGATGATTAGGGGACTGGAGGCTAAAACATATAAGGAACGGTTGCTGGAATTGGGTATGTCTACTTTAACGAAGAGAAGGACGAGGGGGGGGGACAGGATAGCAGTCTTCCAATATCTCAGGGGCTGCCACAAAGAAGAGGGAGTGAAGCTATTCTCCAAAGCACCTGAAGGCAGGACAAGAAGCAACGGATGGAAACTAATCAAGGAGAGAAGCAACGTAGAACGAGGAGAAACTTCCTGACAGTTAGAACAATTAACAGTGGAACGACCTGCCTCCAGAAATTGTGAATGCTCCAACACTGGAAGTTTTAAGAAGAGACTGGACAGCCATTTGTCTGAAATGGTATAGGGTCTCCTGCTTGAGCAGGGGGTTGGACTACAAGACCTCCAAGGTCCCCTCCAACTTGTTATTCTGTTATGTTCTGAAACATCAGATTAGTTAAAGCAAAGATTGACACAACAAAAGGAGAAACTTCCCAGGGGAAATCATATGTTCATGACATTATTCCAGCTGATCCAGAAACCCATTGGGAATAAAGCTGGGAAAAGGTTGATTATTGTCATGGGTTTTGTAAAGAAGAGCCTCCGAAGACAGAATTTCTTTATCTCTATGCAAATGAGTCTAACATAAAATCAGGAAGTATGAGGTTCAGTGTGCTGGGCAAAGTAGTTTTTGGGTTTTTTTGTGGGTTTTATTTTTTAAGAAGAAGAACAGAGCTAGCTCCATTTATCAAAGTACCGCTAAAATGCCAGCTCAGCCTTTTTACCTGTGATTTAAAAATCTTGGCCTGTTTTCTTCCTAGAATAAGCATCTTTCTTTCTCTGCAGGAAATGCATTTAGCATTTCCAAGTATAAGATTTATATTTCTTCCTCCTCCTCCTCCTCCTCCTCCTCCTCCTCCTCCTCCTCCTCCTCCTCCTCCTCCTCCTCCTCCTCCTCCTCCCACTCTTATTCATGGATGCCTTCCTGTTGCTAGGAGAAATATCAGGAGCCGAAGCCAATATTTTTAGGGATGTATTCATTCTTCTGATTTGCATCTCCCATATCTGAATTTCCAGAATTTCCTTTCTGCTCTGCCAATTTTGGTCTAGTAGTGGCTAAGGCACCAGGCTAGAAACTGGGAGATCAGTTTTAGTCCCGCTTTAGACATGAAAACTGGCTGGGTGAGTTTTAGCCAGTCACCGGGAGACTGTGAATTCTAGTCCTGCTTTAGCCAACTGGGTGACTTTGGACTCTCAGCCCAACCACCTCACAGGGTTGTTTTGGGGAAAATAGGAAGAGGAAGGAATATTGGATGCATTCACCACCTTGAGTTATTTATGAAAATAATAAAGGGATATAAGCAAACAAACATTTGCATCACTGGGGGGCCCTGAAAAGGGCCGAAAATCTCCCCGGAGAGGCGACCAGCAAGGAGGGGCTTTTGCTGGATCAAAGGAGAGCAGCAACTTTCCTGAAGACCTGGCATTTCCCTCCAAACCGGTGGACAAAAGGACTGGCCATAGAAATATGGCTCCTCCCTAGGCTGCTAACAGCCAAAGTCACATTAACATCTGACAACTTCAAAGCAGTGTGGAAAGGATTGGGTGAGATCTGCCTCTCTTACATCCTAATTACTTAATTACCTGCATAAGCTGCTAAAGTACTTTCCCCCCTGTGGTGAGGGAAGGGGGATTTTAGCCCTCCCTCCAGAAACAGCGGCTATACCTTGTGCCCACATTTTCGCCAACTCTCCGCATGCTGCATTGGTTGCCTATCGGTCTCCGAGCGCAATTCAAAGTGTTGGTTATTACCTATAAAGCCCTTCATAGCATTGGACCAGGATACTTACGGGACCGTCTTCTGCCACATACTTCCCTTCGACCGATGAGAGCGCACAGGGTCGGCCTCCTACGGGTCCCGTCAGTGAAACAATGTCGTTTGGCGGGTCCTAGGGGGAGGGCCTTCTCTGTTGTGGCGCCCACCCTCTGGAACCAACTGCCCCCTGAAGTCCGTGCTTCTCCCACCCTCCCGGCATTCCGAAAGAATCTTAAAACCTATCTTTGCCAGCAGGCCTGGGGATGATTGTGGATTGTTGTGTGAATGATGAATGTGTGTTGTTTTTTATTTTTAATGTTCTTTTTTAATTTGGACTTAGATTGTGAATATTGTTTTATATATGTTGTGAGCCGCTCCGAGTCTTCGGAGAGGAGCGGCATATAAGTCCAAATAATAAAATAATAATAATAAATTGATAATGGATTTTCCTCTCTTCTTCTGCATAAGCATCACATGTTAGCATAGGGCCTCCAAGCTGTGTGGCTGGGAGGCATGAGGCTGGATGAACAAAGGCATTCCACACTGGGCACAATAAATGCCAGATATTCTAACATACAGATACATGCTCTCTAGTTAGGGTTACATAGAGCTATATGGTTCAGAACATATGGTATAAGGTCTCCTGCCTGAGCAGGGGGTTGGACTAGAAGACCTCCAAGGTCCCTTCCAACTCTGATATTCTGTTATTTTGTTATTCTGATCATGGTCTGATCTCAAAGAGCTAAGCAGGATTAAACCTAATATGAGGCACCATCCAGATATTGGACTGTAAGTTATACTAATAGGGTGCATGAATCTGTCAATACAGGGAGTGATAAGGTGATATGAATTCTTTAATTTGATTTGTATGATCTCAAGGTTCCTTCCAACTCTGTTATTCCATTCTATTCTATTCCATTCCATTCTATTCTGTTCTTATATTCCCTTCCCTTCCCTTCCCTTCCATCTATTCTATTCTATTCTATTCTATTCCATTCTATTCTTATATTCCCTTCCCTTCCATATATTCTATTCTATTCTATTCTATTCTATTCTATTCTATTCTATTCTATTCTATTCTATTCTATTCTATTCTATTCCATTCTATTCCATTCCATTCCATTCCATATTCTATTCTTATATTCCCTTCCCTTCCCTTCCCTTCCCTTCCATATATTCTATTCTATTCTATTCTATTCTATTCTATTCTATTCTATTCTATTCTATTCTATTCTATTCTATTCTATTCTATTCTATTCTATTCTATTCTATTCTATTCTATTCCATTCTATTCTTATATTCCCTTCCCTTCCCTTCCCTTCCATATATTCTATTCTATTCTATTCTATTCTATTCTATTCTATTCTGTTCTGTTCTGTTCTGTTCTGTTCTGTTCTGTTCTGTTCTGTTCTGTTCTGTTCTGTTCTGTTCTGTTCTATTCTATTCTATTCTATTCTATTCTATTCTTACCCCATTGCTTACTTCTCTCCATGTGGATGTAGTACCATTGAAGGCTACTTGTTGAGTAAGGTTTGCCAGCCAGCTACAAATCCATCTGCTGGTGATGTTGTCTATCCCACCTTTTTCTACCTTACTAAACAGCAGATTGTGGTCTGTTTTGTTAAATACCTTACTGAAATCTAAGTATACTATGTCCACAGCATTTTGTTGGTCTATTAATTTAGTCACTTTATCAAAGAATGAAATAAGATTGGTTTGGCATGGTCTGTTTTTAACAAACCTGTGCTGGCTATTAGTTATAACTTTGCTTCTAGTTGTTCACAGATCTGTTTTTTGATTATCTTTTCTAGGATCTTCCCAGGTATTGATATTAGACTGATTGGTCTGTAGTTTCCTGGGTTTGTTCCCCCCCTTTCTTGAAGATGGGAACCACCTCAGCCCTATTCCAATACTCAGGTACTTACCTGGTGCTCCAAGATTTTTGAAAGATATGGTGTAATGGTTCTGAGATAACATCTGCCAGTGCCTTCAGAACTCTGGGATGTAATCTGTCAGGTCCCGGCGATTTATATTTATCAAGGTTGGATAGGTGTTTTCTTTCCATTTTCTTGCTTATTTAAATTTTTGTTTCTAGTTTGTCTTTCACAGGTTTTTTTTGGGGGGGCATGTTGTGCTACAATTTCTTTTTGTGTGAAGACTGATGCAAAGAATGAGTTAAGCAGCTCTGCTCTCTCCCTCCTGCCTGTTACTTCCTTGCCATCTTCTCTCTTTAGTGGACCTACAGCTTCCTTCACTTTGTTTCCTGTTATTAATATATTGAAACTTTTTTTTATTATCCTTGATTTTTGTTGCAAGTCTTTGTTCATTCTGAGCCTTTGCTTTCTATTCTATTCTATTCTATTCTATTCTATTCTATTCTATTCTATTCTATTCTATTCTATTCTATTCTATTCTATTCTATTCTATTCTATTCTATTCCATTCCATTCCATTCCATTCCATTCCATTCCATTCCATTCCATTCCATTCTATTCTATTCTATTCTATTCTATTCTATTCTATTCTATTGGTGTTAGAAAATCTTCAAAAGGATGTATTGCTTTGACGAAGTCCTACAAAAACCCTGTTTTGTTTGCTTTTCTAACTTGAGCCAACAAAGCAAACTCTGCAATCTCCATCCGCAGCGTTTCATACCTACTCAGGAAAAAGCTGCATAGTTTTGCAGAGCCATAGAAAGGATTCTATTATATGGAGGATGCTTTTGCGAAAACATGACCGTGACTGTCATCTAGTGGGCATATGAAATCACTGCTAAAATATTTCATTATCTCTCTAAAACGGGAACTACGGTAGCAATATATGCTGCTTCGGAATTTTGCTAGGAAAGGGTTTCCGTTTCTTGCTTCAGCAGCCAGGAATTATAGGGCTGGTGTTATGTGAACATGCACAATTTGAAAATATTTCTCTGTTACTTTCTGGGGTTTTCTCTTTTGGCTTTAATGTGGATTTTCCCATGTGTTTTGGCACAGCTGAAGAGATTTTTAAAATCCCCTTCAACTTAAAACTCCAACTACTCCAGCTCCTAGCAACTTCTTGGAGACATCCAGATGGTTTTATTGGCAACATTGCCCAAATAACGCATCACTGTTTTTATACTTTTCAATTAAGCAAAAACTGAATTGCTATCTAAGCATTAATCAGATTTGATTCTGTTGAGTGTTTGAAGTCAGCCAAGTTTGACTAGGAATGATAAGCAACAGATGTAAGTGCTTATGGGGCCATGATGGCTCAGTGGTTAAAGATGCTGACCTTGTCAGCCAGAAAAGTGACAGCCTGGGTTCGAGACCCATGCCTTGCTCCAGCTCCTATCTGTTGAAAGAAAAATCTTCATTAGGGTCCAGTCCAAGCCGGGAATAAACAACATAGAGACTGCTTTAGAAAGAAAGTTGTAGTTGATTGAAGAGGAGAGCCAGGCAGAAACATGGCTGTGGAAAAGACTGACCACATGGAACAGGGAGTGGTGGGCTTTTATACCTTCTGGGGCTCTTGAGGTTGTTTCCTGTTCCTGTTTGAGGCTTTGTATTTCCTGTGTCGTGTACTTTGACCTGAGTCTGAGTGTGCCCTTTTGGTATTTGTGGGTTAATCCTATTATGTCTCTTGTCCTTAGAATTTGGGTGGAGGAATGTAGATTTTAGAACTCTTTTGTCTTCTTAATTTCTAGCTTCCTGGCTTTAACCTTCCTGAATGGATTATTGCATTTGCATTTCTAAAAGCTAGCCTGTGCCTAAGGGCTGGGGCTGACCTCTGGGGGCTGGTTTTAAAGATCTTCTCCCTTATTCCTTTGGTGAAATATATTCTGCCTTTTTAATAGTCCCCCAAATATTTCTTTCTCTGGATTCTTCCCACAAGCCCATCTAGCAGTTCCAAAGCATGCAAATGTGACTAGATCAGCGGTTCTCAACCTTTTCCTGGGCTCGACCCCGGCCCGCATCGCGCATGCGCGGCATGACGGGCGCATCGTGCATGTGCGGCGCGACGGCCCGCATCGCAAAGGGGAAAAAAATGGCGTACCAAAAAAAAATGGCCGACCCCCCCCAAAAATGGTGGGCCCACATCGCGCATGCGCGGCGCGATGACCTGCATCGCAAAGGGGAAAAAAATGGCTGACCAAAAAAAAATGGCCGACCAAAAAAAATGGCAGACTGCGGTGTTTGACGATCCCCATGAAATGGTCGTTCGACCCCAAATGGGGTCGCGACCCACAGGTTGAGAACCGCTGGACTAGATAAATATGTACCACTTTGATGGGAAGGTAACAGCATTCTGTGAACCTCAGTGTATAACCACGTTGGCCACATAACCATGGAAAATGTCTTCAGATAATGCTGGCTCTCTCAGCCAAGAAATGGAGACGAGCTCGCCCCCTAGAGTCGGACATGACAGGACAGGGAAACCCTTACCGTTGCTATAGGTTCGTATAACCCTTAGGTAGGTTTCTGGGGGACAAGAGTGGAAACTCAGAGGTCATTTACATTTTCTGCTCTTTGAAAATATACCTATGGAATGGACTGAGCATAGCAAATTAGGTGCATTCTCTCCATCTTGAGGGACTGATTTGATTAAGCATGTTGTATTCTTTTTTTTTATATGCCCTGAAAACTTTTGATGTGGTCCGGTTTTGGTAGCTTGCCAACGGGTCTTCCAAATCTGGAAGATGATACTGTAGAGAGGGGTAACTTCTCACGAGAGATCTATGATGCCATTTCTTTTAAACCCGTGCTGGACATAGGAAATCATTTCCACCAATCCAGAAAGCCCAGTATAATATAGCTGTGGACAGACTTCATTCCCCCATTGTAGTGGTACCTTATCAGGTTTATACCCACCTTTCATTCAGAAGTTGTTGTTGTTGTTAGTTGCAAAGTCGTGTCTGACCCATCGCGACCCCATGGACAACGTTCCTCCAGGCCTTCCTGTCCTCTACCATCTTCTGGAGTCCATTGAAGCTCACGCCTACTGCTTCAGGGACTCCATCCAGCCACCTCATTCTCTGTCGGCCCCTTCTTCTTCTATTGCCCTCCATCTTTCCCAGCATTAGGCTCTTCTCCAGTGAGTCCTTCCTTCTCATTAGATGGCCAAAATCCTTGAGTTTCAACTTCAGGATCTGGCCTTCTAAAGAGCAGTCAGGGTTGATCTCCTCTAAGACTGACCGGTTTGAGCGCCTTGCAGTCCAGGGGACTCGCAGGAGTCTTCTGCAGCACTGTAGTTCAAAGGCCTCCATTCTTTGGCACTCAGCCTTTCTTATGGTCCAACTTTCACAGCCATACATTGCAACTGGGAAAACCATGGCCTTGACTATACGTGATTTTGTTGGCAGGGTGATGTCTCTGCTTTTTAGTATGCTGTCTAGATTTGCCATAGCTTTCCTCTCCAGGAGCAAGCGTCTTTTAATTTCTTGGCTGCAGTCCCCAAATGTGGTGATCTTGGAGCTCAGGAAGATAAAATCTGTCACTGTGTCATTGTGTCAGAAGATCAAGACACAATATGTAGCATTACCTTTCCTCCTGTTTTTCTGCACAAGCACAAGACCCTTTCTGCTCCCCTTCCTTGCATCTCTCTCTCTCTCTCTGCTTTGGCCGTGTCATATGTGGGAATTCACTGGAGAAAGCAGTTATGCTTGGAAGAGTTAAGGAAGCCAGGCTGTCAAAGAACACGATGGCTGGACACCCTCAAAGCTGACACCAGCCAGAGAGCAGAACAACTCAAAGATATAGTGCAAGATCGAAAGAGGTGGAGAGCCCTGGCTCGTAAACATGACTCAACTTTTTCAGTGCCATTATAACTTCATCGGGTCACTAAATGAACTGTCGCAAATTGAGGACCTACCTGTATTTCGCCCTCCATTTCTTGCTCTCTGGCTTTGTAACTGGAGACGTTGTTAAATATTGAAATGTGGACGCTTCCTCATCCAAAGAATAGATTCTTTTTCCATAGGCAAATAAAAAGCAGGAGAGTTTTGTTCCACCTGCAAATGGAAATAAAAGCCAAAGTCTTCCTTGCAGATGGGGAAAAAAAACAAAAACCTCTCGCCAAGGGAAAAAGCTCCGGGTGCTTTTATTATTAGCACATTACTTCTAAATTAAAAAAAAAAAATGATAGATCGCCAGCCCCAGGAACCAATGCCTCATTTTCATGACCTCCCCTTTAGCTATGAATGAGTGTTAGTTTCCCATCCTTTGTGCCAAATAGGTAGCTTTGTGGCTTAAGAATTAAATTTAAAAAAAAGGAAAAAAAATCATTTACCTCCAGCAATAGAGGGGGGGAAAATGGGCCCACCCATTTAAGCCATTAAAAATATTTTTTTTAAAAAAAATAAAAATAAAATAAAATACAAGAATTCAAGTATTAGCCCTCATTATGCATTTTCAACAAAGGCAAACCAACCGTTTGAGAAAAAGTTTGCCAAGCGATTTTGTGCATTTTGCAATGTACATCTGGCAGGTTGATTTTAAAAGACCTTGGACGTAGCCAGTAAGAAATCATTTTTCCTCCCTTTTTATTGTCACTGAAATCTTCTCCTGCTGCTGCTCCTCTCCTCCTCCTGCTCCTCTGCTCTTCCCCCTCCTCCTCCCCTTCTTCCTCCCTTCTCCTCCTTCTGCTCCTCCTCCCCTGATCCTCTCCTCTTCCCCCTCCTGCTCCTCCCCCTTTCTGCTCCTCCCCTTCCTCCTCCTCCTGCTCCTCCTCCCCTGCTCCTCTCCTCTTCCCCCTCCTGCTCCTGCTCCCCCTGTTCCCCCTCCTACTCCTCCCTTCTTCTCCTCCCCCTGCTCCTCCCCTTCCTCCTCCTTCTGCTTCTTCTCCCCCTGATCCTCTCTTCCCCCTCCTCCTCCTCCCCTTTCTTCTTCTGCTCCTGCTCCTCCTCCCCCTCCTCCTCCTTCTGGTCCTCTTCGTGCTGCTGCTTCTGCTCCTCCTCCCCGATCCTCTCCTCTTCCCCCTCCTGCTCCTCCGCCTCTTTCTGCTCCTCCACCTGCTCCTCCCTGTCCTCCTTCTGCTCCTCCTCCCCCTGATCCTCTCCTCTTCCCCCTCCTGCTCCTCCCCTTTCTTCTCCTTCTGCTCCTGCTCCTCCTGTTCCTCCTCTCCCCCTCCTCCTCCTTCTGGTCCTCCTCCTTCTCATCCCCCCTCCTCCTCCCCTTCCTCCTTCTTCTCCTCCTCCATCTTCTAGTCCAACCCCTGGTTGAACAGAAGACCCTATACCAGGCATGTCAAACTGCTGGCCTGCGGGCCGGATGCGTCACGCTGAAACTGCGCCTGCCCCATTGCCGGCAATGGGGAAAAATTTGCGATATGTTGCACGACGTCACGTGACGTCACAAGTTTGGCATGCCTGCCCTATACCATTCCAGCCAATTGGCTGCCCAATCTCTTCTGGAAAACCTCCAGTGATGGAGCACCCACAACTTCTGAAGACAAAGCAATTCCACTGATTGTTCTCATTGTCAGGAAATTTCTCCTTAGTTCTAGGTTGGGTCTCTCTTTGATAAGCTTCCATCCATTGCTTCTGGTTCTGCCTTCAGGTGCTTTGGGGAATAGGTTGTCCCCCTCTCCTCCGTGACAGCCCCTATCATGTCACCCTTAGTGTTTCTCTTTGTTAGTCTAGGCCAGGGGTAGGCAACCTTGGCTCTTGTATGACTCATGGACTTCAACTCCCAGAATTCCTGAGCCAGCATGGCTCAGCTTGGAAACCTCTCCCTTTCCCCTCAGCGTGGCTGGCTCAGGAATTCTGGGAGTTGAAGTCCACAAGTCATAAAAGAGCCAAGGTTGCCTACCCCTGATCTAGGCATACTTAGTTCCCTCAATTGTTCATTATATGGATTTTTGGAGGGGGGGTGAATAGACATTTTTGGAGTGAATAGATAGGATCAAACAAAGAAACAAGAAACCAACCATAGGTGATGTGATGACTAGATCCTCACTGCCAATGACCACAAAAGGGTTTAATACATTGATAACCTGTTCATCACTCACTGACCAAAGATTGAAAGATATCCAGCATAAATGGCCGTTTTTGGTTGTGTCAAAGCTGTGTTAGATATTTCATCTACCAGAGCAGATTCATGCCCACAATCCTTTGCAACATTGCAATCATCAAGCAATAACAGACAGAAAAAAATTACCTAAGAAAGATTTCACATTTTTAATCAACAAACTATGGGTTGGCTAGACGATGTTTATACCTCATTTATACCAAAGAAGATTTTACACCAGCTTGAATATGTGGTCCAGCATGTGATTGGCTTCTTTAATGCTTTATAAAGGAATGGTATAAAGTTATGTTTAGCCCTTTTTTAAAATAAATTAATACTGTAAGAGGTGGAGAGAACTGATGGCACAAATCTTGAGGTTAGGTTTGGTGTCTAAATACAAGATCAAAACATTCCCTGAAACGAGGGTCTTTCACTAAGCAAATCAGGAAAAATAACTTCCTGCATCCTGCAGAAGTTGTCACTTCTCCTTTTTTTTTCAATATCCCAAGATCATCTCAGAATTGCAACTTGGATCCGTGAGAAAATGAAACTCATCTCTTCAAGATCCTTTCTCCCTCTTTTCAGGGAGGGAAAATGAGGATTCATGTTTTGCCGTGTGCTTTTGTTGCTTGTAAAAAAACAAAACAAAACAATAAGAGATCTTCACAAAATTATTTTTCCTGCAAAAGAGGAAAAGAAGCAAACTTTGCAGGAAGAGACAAGTAAGACATGATTTTGTCCCAGTTTCTAGGCAGCTAGGAGAAAGTTGTCTGTTGTAGCCCAAAGGCTATATGTCGTTGCCCTGCGGAGACTGGTGTGAAGATTTGCTCTCCTGCAGATCACAGGTGCCATTTTCAGAGAGGGAGGAGCTGCCATGGAGAGATTCAGGGGGAGGGGCTTTGTAGAGCAGGCAGGCTAGTAGGAAGAAACACGAGCCCATCACCTGCAAGATATCAAAATGGGGTTTTTTAATCTTTCAGCACGAGCACCATTTCTATCGGTTCCCGGTTTTTCAGAATACAAAAGGAAAAAAAAAGATAATCGGAGCTGGAATTGATTGGCTCCTTGACTTTAGAATAGAATAGAGCTGGGAGGAACCCTGGAGGTCATCTAGTCCAGCCCCCTGCTCAAGCAGGAGAACCTAAACCACTGATGGCGAACCTTTTAGAGATCGAGTGCCCAAACTGCAACCCAAAACCCACTTATGTATTGTCGGGTGCCGAGTGGGTGTGGCCCATTGGGTGGGCATGGCCCATTAGGTGGGCGTGGCCCATTGGGTGGGCGTGGCTGTGGTGGTAACGGCAGACTGGGTGGGACTAAAAAGTTCAGTAAATCAATTCCAACTTTGCGAGATCTTTTTTTTCCCCCATGAGAAGTTGAAACCGATTGAACTTTTCTCTTTTTTTGCACATGGCGGTGGAGGTCTAAAGTGAAAAGGTTTTATAAAACCCAGCTGAAGGCCTAGGCCTCGGGCGACGGCACACGTGCCCACAGAGGGCTCTGCATGCCACCTGTGGCATGCGTGCCATAGGTTTGCCACCACGGACCTAAACCATCTCAGACAGGTGATTGTCTGGTCTTTTCTTGAAAATCTCCAGTGATGAAACACCCATGTAAATTTGTCGTAAATTTGGATGGTCACTTAATAAATGGTTGTAAGCCAAGGACTAACTGTATATTGGTGCCTGTCTTTGATTCTTCCTACATCTTGCTCTAATATAGACTAATGCTGTGATTTTCATGGAAGGCGAGCAAGGTTATGCATCATGACATCCTTGCACAAAGGCATCATTGATACGCCATGCATGCTAACTTTGACCTCGCTGTGCTTCTTCTGTGCCCAGAGTTTATGTTCTCCAGACGATCTGGTCTCTACCTTCTATAAACCACCCAGAATAATTTATTCGCGAAACATAACTACAGCTAGTCCTTGACTTCAGGCCACAACTGAGCCCAAAATTTCCACTGCTAAACAAGACAATTTTGAAATAATAGAAAATACCTGGAGCTCGGGTTTTAGATTTTTGGCAGCGGTTCGCTCTTCAAGCTTGTTTCAATTTAGTTTCTGAACTTTTTGTTACCAGACTAGGCAACAGCGTCAGCAGGATTTTCTTGTCCTATTTGCCTTAACTTATACATGTCTTCTGTGCTAACATGGTCAGTTGGTCATGATGCTGTTACCTAGTCTGGTAACGAAACGTTCAGAAACTAAACTGAAACAAGCTTGGACAGCCAAACATGGCCGAAAACATCTTGATATGTCTAGCTCAGCGGTTCTCAACCTTTTTCAGGCCGTGACCCCGACCTGCGCCGCGCATGCGCGACGTGACCCCGACCTGCACCGTGCATGCGCAGCGCGACGGCCCGCATCGCGCATGCACAACGCGACGGCCCACATGCGCGATGCGTGCGCGACGGCCCGCATCGCGCATGCATGGCACGATGGCCCGCATCGCGCATGCACAGCGTGACGGCCCGCAACGTGCATGCGCGGTGCTACCCCACGCATGTGCGGTGATGCCCCCTGCGCCGGCCGAGGGGAAAAGGGGAAAAAATGGCGGACTGCGTTGTTTGGCGACCCCTGTGAAATGGTCATTCGACCCCAAATGGGGTCGCGACCCACAGGTTGAGAACCGCTGGTCTAGCTGTTTCCAAAACGATGATTGTTCTTAAACAGATACTGAAGACCTTGATTTATGACCAAATTGACCTCAACATTTCAGTTGCTAAGTGAAACATTTGTTAAGTGAATTTTGCCCCCTTTTATGACCTTTCTTGACACAGTTGTTAACTGAATCATTGTCGCTTAGTAACACGGTTATTAAATGAATCTGGTTTCCCCATTTGACTTTGCTTGTAAGAAGTTCACAAAAGGGGATCACATGACCCCAGGACACCGTGACCGTCATAAGGAGCCGTGGTGGCACAGTGGTTAGGATGCAGTACTGCAGGCTACTTCTGCTGACTGCTGTCTGCCTGCAGTTTGGCAGTTCGATCCTGACTGGCTCAAGGTTTTTTTTTTTTTTTAATAATTTTTTTTATTAAAATTTTTTATAAAAAACTTTTAACAATTATAACATAGTAACCTATTAACTCAACTGAAAACAAACAAATTACATAATAAAAATAAACAATACAAAGAACTGCTCGGAACCCCCCTCCAGAACACCCTCCACCAGCCCACTCCTCTTGTATTTTCGCTCCTCCTCCTCGCCATCCAAAACACTAGCTACAATTCTACCGAGCATCCTACAAAAATTATCTAATCCCTAAGTCCCCAACTACAGTTGAGAAACATAAGCTAACATATATTATCTCCCTCCCCCCTCCCCCCCCCGACTTCCCAGAATGAATACAGGGTAAAAACACAAGAAACCTCACTAAACTACTATATTAAACTATTTAACTATATATCAAATCTAATTCTTTCAACTGATATTTCTTTTGCATATAATCAATCCATTTCTTCCAGTCCATCAAAAACGTTTCATTTGAGTGGTTCTTCAGGTATGCCGAAATCTTGGCCATCTCCACAAGATGGGTAACTTTTAATGTCCATTCTTCAATAGATGGTATTTCAGGTGACTTCCAATATTGTCCCACCAACAGTCTTGCAGCAGTAATCAAGTTCAAAATCAACTTAGCCTCTGTAGTGGAACAGTCCTTTGTAATACCCAACAAAAACAACTGTGGTACAAACTCAATACGCTTTTTCAAGATATTTTGAAGAATCCACCATATTTTTATCCAAAAAGCCTTAATTTTTTTGCAAGACCACCAAATGTGAAAGTAAGTAGCGTCCATAGAGTCACATCGCCAACATTTGGGTTGCAAATTTGGATACATAGACGATAATTTTTTGGGATCTAAATGCCATCTGTAAAACATTTTATAAAAATTTTCTCTTAGATGCTGAGCTTGTGTAAATTTAACATTTTTCACCCATATTCTTTTCCAAGTTTCCATCATAATTGGGTGGCCGAAGTTACCTTCCCATTTAATCATACATATTTTTTTTTTTTTTTTTTTTTTTTTTTTTTTTTTAGTTTCTCTTTCTTTGTTTCAATTATGACTACAAGACAAAAGGCAGCTGCTAAGGCGGCTATGCCCTCTCCAGGACAGCTTGTCAAATCACAGTCTGCTCCTTTAGAATCTCAAGAACCTGCACAGTCCTCACAAATGCTCACAGTGAAAGATCTACAGTCGGCTTTAACAGATGTAATATCTTTTTTTAATGATAGGTTTGATAAATTGGAAGATAAATTTGATGTGAAAATAGAGGAAAAGATGGTTGAGCAGAAAAAAGACTTTAAAGCTATGATAGAAGCCTCTAATCAGGAGATGAGAGAAGATATTGTAGACGCTATCAAGAGTGTTTGGGACTATACTATTGTTGTTGAAGAGAAATTAGAGAATGCTGAGCAACATTTTGAAGAAAAATTAGAAGAAATTAGAAGCGATGTTCAAGATCAAGCTACTTTGACACAATATCATCAGATGCAGTTTGCGGTTAGAATTAGGGGATTTAGAGATGTATTAAATGAGAACCAAGAAGATTTAAGAAAAACTTTTTCTGAAGCTTTAGCAAAATTTTTGGATGATTCAGTTGAGAATGTGGCCTGGCAGATTGAACGACTGTTCAGAGTGAACTCACGCATTGCAGCACAGAGGAATTTGCCTAGAGATATTGTGATATATTTTAATACAAGAAAATATAGAAATTGGGTTCTATCTATAGCCTATAATAAACAACTGAGTGTTGCTGGTCAAGATGTACAGGTTCTGAAAGAGATACCTCCTAAGATGTTGAGATCAAGGAAAGATTACACCTTTTTGACGGAGGAGCTTAAAAGAAGAGAAATACAATATAGATGGGAGGTACCAACTGGACTTTCTTTACTTTTCAAAAATAAAAGATACCGTTTGTTTACTGTAGCTAAAGCGAAAGATTTCTTTGAGAATATATTGATGGCTGATAGATCTACCTCCCCAAAACCTAAGGGGGCAATGTTGGTTAAAGACCTAGAATTATTGCAATCTGCGGAACTTCAACAACCTCGACTAATTTCATCGGTTCTTTTGGATAAAGCAGTTGAGCAACCAGTGCAGTCAATTGATATCTTTCAACCTTTGGCACTAGACAAGCCTAAAGATCCAAGGCGTGTACGGGAACCTACTAAAGCTATTGAACAAAGAGAAAAAACACAACCAACTCAAATCAAGCAAACTGATCTGACATCTATGGAAGCCATGGGAGCAAGACCCAAGAGGCAGGAAGAAGTGGAATGGTCTTTGCAGAAGCTTTCACGTAAAGGCCATGTCAAATAAGTATTTGACGTGGAATGTTAATGGTTTAAATTCTCCACAAAAAAGGAAGAAGATATTTCATTATTTGAAGCAATGTAAAAATGATGTGATCTGTCTACAAGAAACTCACATTAGATTTTCAGACCAGAAATACTTGATTAATAATAAGCTGGGTACACACTTTGTGGCATCATCTTTAGATAAAAAAAATGGAATTGTTATTTATGTTAAAAATAATATAAAAGCTAAGTTATTAGAAGCAGATACTCAAGGTAGATTTTTAGCTATAGAAATTTTACTCGATGGGAAGAAAGTTCTCTTGATGGGTATATATGCTCCAAACCAAAAACAAGGCATGTTTTATAAATCATTACACAAAAAGTTATTAGAGTTGGACTATAGATCTTGTATTTTAATGGGAGACTGGAATGGAATCCTTGATACTGGTTTGGACAAGAAAAAGATTTCATTAGTTTCTCAATCGCGTTCAATTTTACCTAAATCTTTTTTTGATATTAAAGATGATTTTAATTTGTTTGATATTTGGAGAGAAAGACATGGTAGGGATCAAGAGTTTACTTTTTTCTCTGACAGACATCAATCATTTTCTAGAATTGATTTTATTTTAACTACTAGTGATTTTATGTTAAATTTAAAGAAAGTTAAAATTCTACCTAATGTATTGTCTGACCACAATCCAGTTATGATGGAATTAAGGTCTGGCCAATTTTTACGTAGATCCTGGAGACTTAATGAAAATCTGTTTAATTATGAAATGTATGTGCAAGAATGTAAAAAGGCTATCAAGGAATTTTTTAGGTTAAACAAGAATGTAGGTTTACCAATAGAAGTGGTGTGGGACTCTAGTAAGGCCCATATGCGTGGAATATTAATTGAACTGAATGCTAGGCATAGACGTAAACAGGAGGAAAAGAGGCGAGTTTTAGAAGCGGAAATAAGAAAGAAAGAGTTATTATTAATTGATAAACCAGATGATAGTGACATTAAAGAAGGGATAAAGGTTTTACGGAAACAATTTGATATTTTGATGACCGACCAGGTTGCCAGGAATATACAATATGCTAAACATAATACTTTTTTTAATGCTAATAAACCTGGCAGATGGTTGGCTTATACATTAAGGAAAAAACAAAAATCCCGTTTAATTGAGAAGGTTGAATATAAAGGGCAAGAAGTATTTCATCAAGAAACTATTAAGAAGGCTTTTCTAGAGTTCTACACCAAATTGTATGCTGAAGAAAAAGTTCAAGAGAAAGAGATAGATGCCTTTTTACAAAATCAAAATGTTTCTGAAATTACTTTGGAACAAAGAGATAGATTAAATGCTTTGATTAGGCCAGAAGAAATTATTGATGCAATTAAGCAATTGAAATTGGGAAAATCTCCAGGTACTGATGGTTTTACCACGATTTATTATAGGTGTTTACAGGAGGAAATGGTGGAACATATGAGGGAGTTATTTGTGAATATACAAGAGGGTGGTCGGGTTCCACCCTCTTGGAAAACGGCTAATGTATGTTTGATTCCTAAAGAGGGTAAAGATAATGTTCAAGTAGAAAATTTTAGACCTATTTCCTTGTTGAATACGGATTATAAGATTTTTGCCAAAATTTTGGCTAATAGATTAATGACAGTTTTGACACAGAGGATTCACCCGGATCAAACTGGTTTTTTACAAGGGAGACAGATGAAAACCAATGTTAGACAACTCGTTAACATATTGGAATATTTGGATAAACATATCCAAGTACCAGCTGTTTTAATGTTTTTAGATGCAGAAAAAGCTTTTGATAGACTGAATTGGACGTTTCTGCAAAGACTTGTGGTAAGGATGGGAATGGGGGACCAGTTTATTAATTCTATATCAGCTATATATCAGAAACAAACAGGACAGATTATAGTGAATGGACAATTAACAGATTCATTTAATATAGAAAAGGGTACTAGGCAGGGTTGTCCCTTATCCCCTTTATTGTTTGTTTTAACCTTAGAGGTACTATTGAATAGGATTAGAGCATCAGAGGAATTAAGGGGGGTACAAATTAGACAACATGATTATAGATTATGTGCCTTTGCAGACGATTTACTTGTGACGCTAACTCAGCCAATACAATCGGTTCAGAGTTTGATGGAAATTATTCAAAATTATGGAAAAGTTTCAGGTTTTAAACTAAATTTATCCAAGACAAAGATGTTGGTTAAAAATCTTGATAACAAATTAAAACAAGATTTGGAAAGAATAACGGGATGCGAGATAGTTAAAAAAGTTAAATATTTAGGAATTTATATAGAAGCTTCAAATGGTAAATTATATAAGAATAATTATGAACTTTTATGGTGTAAAGTACAAAAAGAATTGGAGAATTGGAAAAAACTACAATTATCCATGTTGGGCAGAATAGCCGCTATTAAAATGAATGTATTGCCGAAATTTTTATTTTTATTTCAAATGTTACCAATACTTAAAAAGGATGGAAATCTCGATGAATGGCAGAAAGGTATAAACAAATTCATTTGGGATGGCAAGAAACCAAGGGTTAAATTTAAAATTATTCAAGACACAAGAGAGAGAGGTGGTTTGAAAGTGCCTAATTTTAAATTATATTATTATGCAGCAGTTCTAGTGGTTATAAGTGATTGGATTAACTTAACAAATGAAAGAATATTAAATATAGAAGGATATGGGTTAGTATATGGGTTCCACGCGTATTTAGTTTATGACAAAAAATTGGATAGGAGTTTTAAAGAACATATAATAAGAAACTCTGTCTTGCGAGTCTGGAAAAAGTATTATTATAAGTTAAATGGTAAAATTCCTTTATGGACAGTTCCCAGACACGCAATACAGAGTATAGGTATACAACAAATTCAAGACGTGGTGCCCTATGATAAACTTTTAAATAAAGAAGGGAATAGCATAGAACTGAAATCATTAGATAAATTAAGGGAGGAAGGTATAGCTCATAATTGGTTTTATCATGCACAACTTCAAGCCAGATGGCAAAAAGATGTCAAGATGGGTTTTTCTTTAAAGGATGATGAAAAATTAATTATACAAATTAGAGATCAAAGAAAGATGCATATTAAAAGAATATATGATGCTTTAATTGAAATTGATTCTGGAACTGAATTAATTAAAGACTGACTGGCTCAAGGTTGACTCAGCTTTCCATCCTTCCGAGATCAGTAAAATGAGGACCCAGATTGTTGGGGGCAAGATGCTGACTCTGTAAATCGGTTAGAGAGGGCTGTAAAGCACATGAAGAGGTATATAAGTCTAAGTGTTATTGCTATTCCATTCCATTGCCTTGGTGGTGCAGTGGTTAGAATGCAGTATTGTATGCAAACTCTGCCGACTGCCAGGAGTTCAATCCTGACCGGCTCAAGGTTGACTCAGTCTTCCATCCTTCTGAAGTTGGTAAAATTAGGATCCAGATTGTTGGGGGGGCAATATGCTGACATTGTAAACAGCCCAGAGAGTGTTGTAAACACTATAGAGCGGTATATAAGTCTATAGAAGTTTGCTATGGCTATTGCTATAATCCGGTATTACCTTGAATATCAAACCGGCGATCAGGGTGTACCGACTCATGGCAGAGTTCTGATAGACATAACAAGATCCTTGTTCATCGCACTGGCTCTGCCACAAGAGACATGACTTGTCAATCATTGACCCAAAAGCAATGGGGCCTGGGATGCTCCCTGTAGAGAGACAGAAATGAAAAGGTGTCATGTATCTCAAGCATTTCATATTACCCCAATATTTCTGGCCTAGCTGGAATGCTTGATTCCATGGTGTCAACCACATTTCATCTTGTTTCTGTTGGCATCAGATTTATTTTCAAAGTTTCCACTGGCCAACTTCATATGGAATATACGGTATTACTCCGAAAGAACAGGCGGTAGGATAATATTCGCTCAGAACGGTTCACGGCCTCTTTCAAAGAACAGTTCCAAGATCAACCTTATATATGTTCACAGTAATAGCACAATATCAAAAGCGCTCATCCTTCACAAAAGGAACATTCCTAGCTCAGCGTCTCTACCGGTAGTCCTCAGCTTGTGACCACAATTGAGCCCAACATTTCTGTTGCTAAGCAAGGCAGTCATAAAGCAAGTTTTGCCCCCGTTTTATGACCTTTTTGCCCCAGTTCTGAAGCGCATCACTGCAGCTGTGATGTGAATAATCTGGACGTTAAGTGAATTTGGCTTCCTCTACTGACTTTGATTGTCGGAAGCTGTCTGGCAAAGTCACTTAAGGTGATCACATGATCTCTGGACCAGTGGTGGAATTCAAATAGGGGAACAAGCAGTTCTCTGTGTGGATGCCGCTTCCGGAAGTCCATTCTGAGCCTGGGCAACAAAAAATTAGCTGCCGGTTCTGTCATACTGGTACGAACTGGCTGAATCCCACCACTGCCCTGGACAGTACAACTGCCACAAATACATGCCAGTTGCCATGCATCCAAATTTTGATCACCTGATCGTAGGGATGCTGCAATGGCCATTTATGGGAAAACCGGTCATAAGTCACATTTTTCAGTGCCGTTGTAACTTTGAGTGGTCACCAAAACAAATAGGTATAAGTTTAAGGTGTCATGGTTCCGACAGATGAAACTCTTCAAAGAACTTTGAGGCATTGTTTACCTTAAAGAATCTTTATTCGAGAAGCATAGCGTCGGCACTTACATAGCCAAAGCCAAAATCTGAATTCCCCTCCCCTGAGCCCATAGTATCAAAGCACAATTCCCTCCTCTAATTTACAGTCAGAAATCACATTCTCCAATTCGTTTGAAATGCAGACTTTCCCTCCAGTTCTCCAACCCGCCAATTCTTATCATCTCTTATTTCAAAAACCTTGGTTCTCACACGAGTTACAGTATTGTTATGTCTAACTAAACTCCCATGCACATTCCTCCTCCTTCCCCCTAGTATCATCTAATTCTAACTCTAATTCTAAGAGTAAAACATAAGAAGGAAAATGGTTGCATCTCCATATGTTGTCAGAGCAAAAAACATCCGATGTTAGCAGGGTCGACACAAGGATTGTCTGTACCACGAATGCCGAAATTCCAGCAGTTTAGAACATCTTAATTAACACAAAACATGGAGAAGGCTACAAATCTGGTTTGGATACTGTACCTAGTGTTCTCACAACAATCCATTGGATTCCTAGTGCAAATGATCGCTGTCTGTCGGAAACACACCTGGGACACACAAAACAAACATTTAAAAACAAAGGCAAGCAGGATCGGCTACAGAGCGACTCAAACAGGACAGTTCTGTCTTTTGTCCTGTATAATTAAGTGTGGGAATGTATTAACAAATGAGTAGAACATGATGGACAAAGAAAGGCTAGACATTTGTGGGGAAAGTGGTGAACAGTAATGGCAAAGGTAATGCATCCTCCCTTATGTACTTGTGTATATAGATAGTCCTCAACATACGACCCATCACAATGGTCATAAAGCAGGTCGGTCACAGGACTGACCTAATTTTACAATATTTTCGCAACAGTCATTAAGCGAATGCCATAGTTGTTAAGCGAACCAATGACTCACTAGGGCAGGGGCAGGCAACCTCGGCTCTTTTATGACTCCCAGAATTCTGGGAGTTGAAGTCCATGAGTCATAAAAGAGCCGAGGTTGCCTAGCTGCTGACTCAGGAATTCTGGGAGTTGAAGTCCATGAGTCATAAAAGAGCCGAGGTTGCCTTGCCCTGTAGTAGGGGTACAGTTTTGCTGAAAAGCAGAAGTAACTGCCAGTTTGGGGCAAAACCATCACAGAACATGGTCGCATGACAGTGGGACGTTGCAAACGGCTGTAAATATGGCTGCTTTGCCAGCGCCTGAAATTTGGTCATGTGACTATGGAGGGGACCCAACCATTGGAACTTTGAATCTGGGTCGTAAGTCCCTGTTTTCAACTCAGTCGTCATTTCAAATGATTGCTAAGCTATCAGTCGTAAGTCGAGGACTACACATACAAGCAGGGAAGGGTAGATTCTCTTTTACGACATGATTGTGCAGGCTCCATCCTTTAGAAGTCACTGCAGTTGAATGGATGCCTATGAAACTTAAGACTAAAATAAGGATGAGTATTTTCTTGTTTAGCTACAGTTACTGTTTTAGCAGATCATGCAAACAAGGCTATAACATTAAGCCAAGATTAAATTTATTTATTTCAGCAGAACTTGTTATAGAACACATTCTAAACCAAATAATAGGTTAAATATATCCTTAAACACAATGGTGTACACATATATTGTATAATTCATTAGAATAAAAATGTTAGTTGGTTTGATCGATTAATTTGTGACTCAGGATGTTGTAGAAATTTAGACAAACATTTTAATCAGGTTGTGTGAACAACCAGACCATCCCATTAAACCATATGTTTGGCCACCATATATAACTATAGCCATTGCTGGTTTGATCACATTAAGTTAGGATTTAAAGTGTAATATGAACTCAGTTTTGTTCCTATAGCCAATCTTGATCTGGAGTAATAACTAATTTAATTTCAAAAGAAAGAAAGAAAGAAAGAAAGAAAGAAAGAAAGAAAGAAAGAAAGAAAGAAAGAAAGAAAGAAAGAAAGAAAGAAAGAAGGAAGGAAGGAAGGAAGGAAGGAAGGAAGGAAGGAAGGAAGGAAGGAAGGAAGGAAGGAAAGAAAGAAAGAAAGAAAGAAAGAAAGAAAGAGAAAGAAAGAAAGAAAGAAAGAAAGAAAGAAAGAAAGAAAGAAAGAAAGAAAGAAAGAAAGAAAGAAAGAAAGAAAGAAAGAAAGAAGTGCTGGAGTTTAGATCAGGGGTCTCCAAACTTGGCCACTGTAAGACTTGTGGACTTCAATTCCCAGAATTCCTCAGCCGGCCATGCAGGCTGAGGAATAAGTCCACAAGTCTTCAAGTGGCCAAATTTGCTGGCTGAAAAATTATGGGAATTGAAGTCCACAAGTCTTAAAGTTGCCAAGTTTGGAGACCCCTGATTTCCATGGTTAAAAAAACTCTCTTTTAGGCTCAGCTTTGAGAAAATAAATCTTATTTTTCTCTGGCTTACCGCAATGTAGCTGTCAACGCAGGAATGCTACTTAGGAATGTGAAGAGAATGATAACAAACATGAAAACCAAAAGAAGAGTCCTTCTTTCACATGAAGATGTACACTTCCCTGCCGTTGCCAAGCCAGTGACCTGAGTGTTGGGTCCAACAATGCAGCTGCATTCATGATAAACCTTAGGAAACAAGAATGGTAGTTTAGAACAGCCACTCCACACTGTAACACAATGATGTCTATTTCTTTTCTTTAGCCAATGTTGCTGAGGAGAAACGAACCTCAGCTGAGCGGTACAGCCAGTGGTGGGATTCAAATATGTCAGGGATCTTCAAACTTGGCCCTTTTATGACTTCTGGACTTCCACTCCCAGAATTCCTCAGCCAGCCATGCTGGCTGAGGAATTCTGGGAGTTGAAGTCCACAAATCATAAAAAGGCTGAGTTTGAAGACTCCTGAAATATGTGAACAACCAGTTCTCTGTGTGGATGCCGCTTCTGGAAGTCCATTCTGGGCCTGGGCAACAAAAAATTAGCTACCGGTTCTGCCGAAGTGGTGCGAACTGGCTGAATCCCACCACTGGATACAGCTCATATTTTGCATGCAAACTTTCCTCAATTCAGCCCACAGTATCTGGTCATACATGTACAGCATCTGGTCTGTACATGTGCACAATTGAGGGAACTAGGCATCTCTAGTCTAATGAAGAGAAGGACTAGCCCTGATATGATAGCAGTCTTACGGTATTTGAGGGGCTGCCACAAAGAAGAAGGAGTCAAGCTCTTCTCCAAAGCACCTGAAGGCAAGACAAAAAACAATGGATGGAAACTGATCAAGGAGAGAAGCAACCTGGAACTAAGGAGAAACTTCCTGACAGCTAGAACAATTAATCAATGGAACGGCTTGCCTGTGGGAGCTCCAACTCTGGAAGTTTTCAAGAAGAGACTGGACAGCCATTTGTCTGGAATGGTATAAGGCCCCTTGCTTGAGGAGGGGGTTGGATTAGAAGACCTCCAATTTCCCTTCCAGCTTCTATTCTATTCTGTTCTGTTCTGTTCTGTTCTGTTCTGTTCTGTTCTGTTCTGTTCTGTTCTATTATTATTCCATTATTATTCTATTCTATTCTATTCCATTATTATTCCATTATTATTCTATTCTATTCTATTCTATTCTATTCTATTCTATTCTATTTCTATTTCTATTTCTATTTCTATTTCTATTTCTATTTCTATTTCTATTTCTATTTCTATTTCTATTTCTATTTCTATTTCTATTTCTATTCCTATTCCTATTCCTATTCCTATTCTATTCTATTCTATTCTATTCTATTCTATTCTATTCTATTCTATTCTATTCTATTCTATTCTATTCTATTCTATTCCGTTCCATATCCCATCCCATTATTCTATTCTATTCTATTCTATTCTATTCTATTCTATTCTATTCTATTCTGTTCTGTTCTGTTCTGTTCTGTTCTGTTCTGTTCTGTTCTGTTCTGTTCTGTTCTGTTCTGTTCTGTTCTGTTCTGTTCTGTTCTATTATTATTCCATTATTATTCTATTCTATTCTATTCCATTATTATTCCATTATTATTCTATTCTATTCTATTCTATTCTATTCTATTCTATTCTATTCTATTCTATTCTATTCTATTCTATTCTATTCTATTCTATTCTATTCTATTCTATTCTAGGGTTTCCTGCCTGAGCAGGGGGTTGGACTAGATGACCTCCAAGGTTCCTTCCAACTCTATTGTCTGCGTTCTTGGTAGTCAATATAAAGTTGAAATTGCCAGTCTCTGATCGATGGGATAAATTGCAAAGCCTTCGAAGTATGAACTCTGTTTAAGCTTGGTTAGTGCTTTGGAAGTGTATGTGTGGAAACAGAGAGGGCCAAAACAGGAAGAAAAGGAACGATCCCTTTTCTGCTCACCCCCTCAGTTGGATTACTGCAACACACTCTAGATGGGACTATCCTTGAAGAGTATTCGGAAGCTACAACTGGCACAGAATACAACAGCTCACATAATTCTAGGGGCCCCTGAGGTGTCCCATGTTACACCACTGTTGTGCAAACTTCACTACAGGTAATCCTCAACTGATGACGACAACTGAGCCCAAAGTGAGACAGTTGCTAAGTGAATGTTGCCCTATTTTACCACCTTCCTTACCATAGTTGTTAAGTGAATCACTGCAGGAGTTAAATTAGTAACACAGTTGTCAGGTGTTCAGAAATCAGACCCTGGACAACTGACTCATATTTATGGTGGTTGCAGTGTCCCATGGTCATATGGTCACCTCTTTGTGACCTCCTGTCAAGCAAAATCAATAGAGAAGCCAGATTCACTTAACAACTGTGGCAAGAAAGTTCACAAAATGGGGCAAAACTCAACAAATGTCTCACCTAGTAACAGAAACGTGGGCTCAATTGTGGTCGTAAGTCGAGGACTAGCTGTATCCTTTCTGTTTGTATCCTGCATGCACGAAACATACTTAATTCACGGCATTCATGATTAGGAATCGAAGCAAAAATGATCTTCCCATCCATCCACATCCTTCCACAGACAAATCCAAAGGTGCTTTTTTTCTCCCCCAAAAGACAACTGAGCTTTCTTAATTTTTTTTCCCTTTGAAAATGTTTCAGTTCTGAAGAAGCTTCTTGGATGAAAAGTGAAATGTTTTCAAAGAAAAAAAAAACACTAAGAAAGTCCAGTTGCCTTTTGGAGGAGGGGGGGAAGCAGCACCTTTGGGATAACCATGACCTGGATGATGGAGAATCTCCACAGACGTATGAAGTCCTAGTGGACAATCACTTAAATATGAGCCAGCCGTGTGCTGCAGCTGCCAAAAAAGCCAACACACTGCTAGCCTACATTAACAGAGGGATAGAATCAAGATCACGTTAAGTATTAATACTACTTTACAATGCCTTGGTAAGGCCACACTTGGAATACTGCATCCAGTTTTGGTCACCACAGTGTAAAAAAGATGTTGAGAGGCTGGAGGCTAAAAGATATAAGGAACGGTTGCTGGAATTGGGTATGTCTAGTTTAATGAAGAGAAGGACGAGGGGGGACATGATAGCAGTGTTCCAATATCTCAGGGGCTGCCACAAAGAAGAGGGAGTCAAGCTATTGTCCAAAGCACCTGAAGGCAGGACAAGAAGCAACAGATGGAAAATAATCAAGTAGAGAAGCAACCTAGAACTAAGGAGAAACTTCCTCACAGTTAGAACAATTAACTAGTGGAACAACCTGCCTCCAGAAGCTCTGAATGCTCCAACACTGGAAGTTTTTAAGAAGAGACTGGACAGCCATTTGTCCGAAATGGTATAGGGTTTCCTGCCTGAGCAGGGGGTTAGACTAGGTGACCTCCAAGGTCCCTTCCAACTTTATTATTGTTATTGTTATATGAAAGCAGAATCAACCTCAATCGTTTGGTTACATATCAACAGGGTTTGGGCCCAAGAAGGAGAACAAGTGAAGGCTGACATCCTGCACACACCTTTTCCCGACTGTCGTGATTTATTGAGGCTTTCTTGCAACCAGCATGGCAGGCTGAGTAATATGTTATGCCATCGTTCCCACACACAGGATTGTAGGTCTCACGCAGGCAGTGGCACTCCATGTTGCAGGGGTCAGACAGGTTGAGGTGACCTTGCAGTAAGATGCTAAACAAAACATATAATTGGTCAATATATTTTCTTCCTAACCTTATCAGCTCCGAGGCTTGAAAACAATATGCAAGACAAGAAGGAGATTTACCCAGCTAAGGATTGCTGATATATTTCAATAGTTATGAGATGCTAGTTTGAGACCAGCTAGAAATGGCATTCATGTCAGCCGTGAGTGTACAGCATCCTTGGGCACCCACTGTATCAATGCCTCATACCTTAACTTTAATACCTGTCCTGCCCCCTACTCCACACCATACATTTATTTTAGTGATCAGAATTGAGTATCAGGCAGTGTCTGTATATTTCCAACAGTGGTTCAAAGGTAGTAATGTCTCTGGAAGACTGTAAAGAAAATCCAAATACTGTAGTATTTGTGGATTATTTATTAAAAATCTAATATCTGCTACTCAGTTGATCTTCTCTGGCTGCCATTCTTCCATAGAATAGGAGATGGATGGATGGATAAATGGAAAGGTAGGTAAAGTGAATGATAGGGGGTATCTGATGGATAGATATGCTGTATGCAGGAGATGACAAAGGATAGCTAGTTAGATAGTTGGCTAGATAGATAGACAGACAGCATAGATAGATGGACATAGATATTGTGGATAGGATGGATGGATGGATGAATGGATAGATGGACAGATGGATGGACGGATGGATGGACAGATAGATATAGGTAATATCTATATCCAACATAGCTAGCTGGATACAGTCACAGTAGATAGGACAGATGATAGAAAGATAGATGACAGATAGATAGATAGACAGATAACATAGATAGATGGACATAAATACTCTAGATAGGGCAGGTGTGGGTAGATGGATGGATACTGTGGCTGGCTGGATGAATCAATGAATTGATACTGTGGATGGATGGACAGACATATACAGATAACACAGTTAGATGGATATAATTTTAGTAGATAGGGCAAGTGATAGATCAGTGGTGGCAAACCTATGGCATGCATGCCAGAAGCGGCACTTGGAGCCCTCTCTGTGGGCACACGCGCCATGCCCTGGAGATGGCAACTGTCCTCTTCAACCAGCTGCCCGCTAACTTGCTGAGGTCCCATGTGGCTGGATGCACCCATGCGCTTGCTGGCCTTTGTGTGCGGGGGCCGATGGTGTCAGGCAGCAGCTGCCCCGGCCCCTGCCTTGCCTTGCCCTGTGACATGGCACCCCCGCCCTACCTCGCCTCACCTCGCAGAACCAGCCTCCTGCCAGAGACCTCTGGATCTCTCCCAACCCTGCCTGGCCCCATATGCGTCCCTCCCCAGGAGCAACATCGAGCTGGCCATGTCCACCCTGGCCACGTCCACCCATCTGCCATGCCCACTGTAGCCATGACCACCCAGTGGGTCACACCCACCTGGCACCTGTTGATACATAAGTGGGTTTTGGGTTGAAGTTTGGGCACTCGGTCTCTAAAAGGTTTGCCATCACTGTGATAGATGATAGATAGATAGATAGATAGGTAGGTAGGTAGGTAGGTAGGTAGGTAGATAGATAGATAGATAGATAGATAGATAGACAGACAGACAGACAGACAGACAAGATAGAGAGAGAGAGAGAGAGAGAGAGAGAGAGAGAGAGAGAGAGAGAGAGAGAGAGAGAGAGAGAGAGAGAGAGAGGCAGAGACAGAGACAAGGTAGGTAGGTAGATAGATAGATAGATAGATAGATAGATAGATAGATAGATAGATAGGTAGGTAGGTAGGTAGGTAGGTAGGTAGGTAGGTAGGTAGACAGATAGACAGACAGACAGACAGACAGACAGAGATTTTTAATGTGATGTTATTATTTTGTAGCCTTAATCTGGATACCCTCCTTTGCACGGGGATTGTTCTTCCGCTGCTTACCTTCCATCGTGCATCTGGGTCACTCCAGCCATGGGCATGTTGGGACAATCAGTAAAAAAGATAAAAATTGCCAGCAGACTCGACATGGTGCACAAGAAACAAAACTTGATGATCCCTGAGCAGCGCAGCTTAAATTTGTTCACAAGGAACCCGCCAAGGAAAGTGCCGCCACCTCCTGCCGGAACCACAAGGTAGCCTTCCAAAGGAGAGGAAACAGCTGTGTCATTTTCAAATTGACTTGTTTATTATTTAAATCACATGCAGTGTCGTTGACAAGCTGCCTTTTCAGTATTAGAATCTCCTCTAACATTTAATATTGTAAGCCGCCCAGTGTCAGCCTATGGTAAGATGGGCGGCCCATAAAATTTTTAAGAAATAATAATAATAGTATTATTTCCATGATCCAAATTTTGAGATAGTTGGGCTGAAAGATAGCACAACTCAGAGTTAAATGCTTAAATGGGCCCTTTAACCTGGATCACCCACTGAGTCCAAAGTCCTAACCACTACACTGCCCTACCTCTTCTACTATAGTTGGACCCTCAACCCATCGTATTAACCTGGCATCCCAATCAAAATGCAGAGATGGTTTAGAATTGCAGGAAAGTCTATATGGGTTTTTTTCTTTTGTCCGAAAATTGAAATCTGCTTTGACTTGTGCTCAATTCCTTATTAACTGTGAGGTCCTTGGAAATAATAATAATAATAATAATAATAATAATAATAATAATAATAATAATAATAATAATAACAATAACGATGATGATGATGATGATGATGTTGGAAGGAACCTTGGAGGTCATCTAGTCCAACCCCCTGCTCAGGCAGGAACCCCTATACCATTTTGGACAAATGGCTGTCCAGTCTCTTCTTAAAAACTTCCAGTGTTGAAGCATTCACCGCTTCTGGAGGCAGGTTGTTCCACTGGTTAATTGTTTTCACTGTCAGGAAGTTTCTCCTTAGTTCTAGGTTGCTTCTTTCCTTGATTAGTTTCCAGCCGTTGCTTCTCGTCCTGCCTTCAGGCGCTTTGGAGAATAGCTTGACTCCTCCTCTTCTTTCTCTGGTGGTTTTCCTTGCAGATGTTTTATTACCAAATTAAGTAACATCGTCAGTGTGCTGACGGAGTTACCTAATTTGGCTATGAAACTCTTCAAGAAAGTTCACTGTTCAGCCCTAAGTTACAAGTATTCTCTCCCATGGGTGCTTGTTTGTGTGACATATCCATGTAGGATCTTTTGGGCATCCCCCACTCCCATTTTTTAAATCTAGCCTACAGCCTTGAAGTTTTCTGATGGTTTCCCTCTCTAATGTCCCAAAGATACTTTTTCACGAGGCAACTGGACTTTCTTGTTTTTTCTTGTTTTTTTTTTCTTTTTTCATCCAAGAAGCTTCTTCAGCTCTGATTGGATGGTGGGGAATAGAAGGATTTATACTCCTTGCAGACAGCTGGTCATTTGCATTCTTTTAAAGAATGGCATGAAAGACACAGATAAGCCTCCAGGCAGCTTTAACAACTCGCTAAAAGAATGCAAATGAACAGCTGTCTGCAAGGAGTATAAATCCTTCCAATTTTCACACTTACAAGCCACTGTTGCAGTTTTCCCATGGTAACATGATCAAAATTCAGACACTTGGCAACTGGCATGTACTTAATGGCAGTTTATTTATTTATTTTATTTATTTAATTAGATTTCTATGCCGCCCTATTCCAAGAACTCAGGGCAGCTTACAACATGCATACTCACATGAAGAAATCTGGCATTAAAATACATTGTAAAACCCCTTAATTAAAAACCAATCATCCAAGACAGACACGCAAACATACATACACTGGCTAGGGGCAAGACGTCAACCGCCCCAGGCCTGTCTGCAAAGATGTGTCTTCAATAATTTGCGAAAGGCGGAGAGGGTGGGGGCAATACGGATCTCTGGGGGAAGTTGATTCCAGAGGGCCGGGGCCGCAACAGAGAAGGCTCTTCCCCTAGGCCCCGCCAGGCGACACTGTCTGGCTGACGGGACCTGGAGAAGGCCGACTCTGTGGGCCCTAACCGGCCGCTGGGATTCATGAGGCAGCAGACGGTCCCGTAAATAACCTGGTCTGATGCCATGTAGGGCTTTATAGGTCATAACCAACACTTTGAATTGCGTTCGGAGACCAATTGGCAGCCAATGCAGCTCGCGGAGTGATGTTGAAATGTGGGCATTTCTAGGTAGGCCCAACACTGCTCGCGCGGCTGCATTCTGCATTACCTGAAGTCTCCGAACGTTTTTCAAAGGTAGCCCCATGTAGAAAGCATTGCAGTAGTCGAGCCTCGAGGTGATAAGTTGCTGTGTCCTGGGGTTACGTGACCCCATTTTGCGACCATCTGACAAGCAAAGTCAATGGGAGAAACCAGATTCATCTAACAATCGGATTACTAACTTATCAACTGCAGTGATTCACTTAACAACTGAGGCAAAAAATGTCATAAAATGGGGCAAAATTCACTTAACAAAAGTCTCACTCAGTGACATAAATTTTGGGCTCAGTGGTGGTCGTAAGTCAAGGACTACCTGTATATGGATGTGAAGCCAGCTGAGCTCAGCTAATAGGCATTAAACCACCTAAAGCAAACTTGGCCCTTTTATGACTTGTGGACTTCAACTCCCAGAATTCCTCAGCCAGCATGGCTGGCTGGGGAATTCTGGGAGTTGAAGTCCACAAATCTTAAAATTGCTAAGGCTGGACACCCCTGTTCTAGAAGAATATCAGAACAAAAAAAAATTCTGGGAGTTGAACTCCACAGAGTCAAATAAGGGCCAAGTTTGAAGTCCCGTGACCTAAAGCTTCATTCCACGGCTTTTTTCTTACCAAAAAAAGTTGCTGCTTCAGAGGCACTTAAGCTAAATTGGGATTCGAGGAATTTGGGGCCAAATGTTGACATCCCAGCAATCAAGGTAGCTTCTGTAGCTCCAGCTAAGCAAAGGAAGATGAAAGTTGGGTTCTTCAGTAGCAGCCAAAATGACCTTTAGGATCCGAAACAACAGCAGGGGACAAATTATTTAGTGTAGATCCTTCATTCCAACACAGGTACTTAAGCATTAATAAGGTGATTCCCATTTATTTTAGTTGCTTCTTCTTTTTGCAAAGTTTTCCTGAGGAGTATAATCCATATCCCTCGTGGCATGTTCACCTAATTTCTTATAATTAAAGAAAAATAGTTGTTATCTTTTAAAAGTCTCTCTCTCCCCATTGTGGTTAGTTAGACGTCAATAGTTATTATTATTATTATTATTATTATTATTATTATTATTATTATTATTATTATTAATTCGATTTCTATGCTGCCCTATTCCGGAGAACTCAGGGCGGCTCACAACACAGTAGAAATCAACATATAAAAATACATGTAAATATAAAACCTCTTAATTTTTTTAAAAAAACCAATCATTCAACATACACACAGACATACACTGGCTTGGGGCAAGATGTTAACTGCCCCAGGCCTGCTGGCAGAGGTGTGTTTTGAGTAATTTACGAAAGGCGGAGAGGGTGGGGGCGACACGGATCTCCGGGGGAAGTTGGTTCCAGAGGGCTGGGGCCGCAACAGAGAAGGCTCTTCCCCTAGGCCCTGCCAGGCGACACTGTCTGGCTGACGGGACCTGGAGAAGGCCGACTCTGTGGGCCCTAACTGGCCGCTGGGTTTCATGGGGCAGCAGACGGTCCCGTAAGTAACCTGGTCCGATGCCATGTAGGGCTTTATAGGTCATAACCAACACTTTGAATTGCGTTCGGAGACCAATTGGCAGCCAATGCAGCTCGCGGAGTGATGCCGAAATGTGGGCATTTCTAGGCAAGCCCAACACTGCTCGCGCGGCTGCATTCTGCATTACCTGAAGTCTCCGAACGTTTTTCAAAGGTAGCCCCATGTAGAGAGCATTGCAGTAGTCGAGGTGATGAGGGCATGAGTGACTGTGAGAAGAGACTCCCGGTCCAAATAGGGCCGCAACTGGTGCACCAGGCGAACCTGGGCAAATGTCCTCCTCGCCACAGCCGAAAAATGATGTTCCAAATTTAGCTGTGGATCGAGGAGGATGCCCAAGTTGCGGACCTTCTCCGAGAGGGTCAAAAGCTCCCCCCCCAGGCTGATGGACGGATAGATTGAATTATCCTTGGGAGGCAGAACCCATAGCCACTCCGTCTTGTCGGGGTTGAGCTTAGATAGGTTGAGTTAGAACAAGGATGTCCAATTTTGGCAACTTGAAGACCTGAGGACTTCAGTTCCCAGAATTCCCCAGCCAGCCTGAGAGTTGAAGTCCACAAATCGTAAAGTCGCTAAGGTTGGACATCCCTGTCCTAGAAGAATATTAGCACAAAAAAAAAATGAAAAGAATCCAGGCAACATAAGACAGATTTTCACGACTTTCCCAGAAAGATGGAATTACAAAACTAGAGTTACCAAGCTTTAATTGAGAATCCTACAAATTGAAGTCCCAAAGTATCTATGATTGCCAGATTGGAAAGCACTGATTGGAGGAAGGAAGGAATTCTGAAAGGGGGGGGGCAAAACAAATTCCAGCAGATTTTACATCTGGGAATTATTTGCACTTCGTCTAGAAAATGGTCCAGTTGCAATGTTTTCTCCTAACTACAGAAAAGTCCTAGGTAAACATCCAGCCTAATAATGGGTATATTTTAGCTTGTGCAAGTCTACCTCTTTTTTATGAGAGTGTATTTATTGTGCCTCTTCTTCCTCCTTCATCAAAAAATTCCTAGCTACAAGAAAAGTTCCTAAATCCAAGAAAAATGCTCTTCCAAAACTCCAGAGTCATCTCTGGATGAGATGGGCAGCGCATAAATCATATCAAATCAAATCAAATCAATCAATCATCTTTATTATTGAAGTATTAAGGGGGGGAAAAAGTTCTAGGAACAGAGAAATGTCTTTTACAGAAAATTGCTTCCTAAACAAAATCTATTAGAGACAATAATTGTACGCCAACTTCCTTGTGATATGCTGTAATAGCTGCTCAACAATATTTTCTCACACGAGTGCTTTCCCAGAAGTGAGAAAGACCTAGGAACACACCAGTTGGTAAGATGTCTATATTTCTAGGCAGTTAAATCTGGTGGGGAAAAAAAAAACTAATCTAAAATGCAATTTATGGTACTTTCTTCTGCTTTACTTAAGGTTTTTCCTGTTCACTACCTGGAAATTAGAAAGAGAAGAAAATTAACCAGACAATGTATGTCACAAAGTAGTTCTGGCTATTTGAATAGTCAAGGGTATCAGGAAAGTGAGAATTTTAACCAAGGGGTTTTTTTGGTACTCTCTGAGCTTGTTTTTTCTTTCTTTCTTGCAGATCTTTCATTACCCAAAGTAGGTAACAATATCAGTGCTAGAATTTTAACTATTAGTAGGAAACGTGGTTGAGTTCATGCCAAGCTAGATTAAACTTATTTTGTGACTTCTATATTGTGGGAAACAAGCCACTATCTTAGCATCTTGTGTAGACCAAGCCATGTTAAATCAGAATGACATATATTTGTTTAGGCACAGCATGTTAAAGAATACAACTGTATATAGTTAAGTTTAAGGTTAAGAATGATGTATAAACCCAAGGATGTATCTGGTATTGGAATAAGGAAATAATTTAGATGATTTTGCAGAGTTTCTCAGATGGTTTCTTAATGCAAAGATCTCGGTTTCATCCTTTCATTCAATAAATCTTGGATTAATAACTGGAGGAAAAAGAGGTTAACCTCACAACATAGTTTAAATTTCTGCTTTTAGTTCATCTTTGTTCACTGAGTTGTTTGGTCACACTCTGCCTGGCTTTTAAATGCTATTTTTGAATTTAATTTTCTTATGCAGAATAGCTGTGTCATGGCCTTGAAAAGTGGCAGAGGGGCAAAAATTTCAGATATAGGTTCCATATATTTTTTTAGTGTTAGCAGTTCTTAGATTAACAATGGCTGCTGTATACTTGCTTTTATCAAGAGACCTCAGAGAAATACAATTTTCTTTGCAAAGATGGGTTTACAATAGATTGAACTTCACAATTTCAAACAGGTTAACTGAAGGATTAACCAAATTACTGTATTTCCCAGAAAGTAAGCCCTACCCCAAAAATAAGCCTTAGTTTGGGGGCGAGGCACACGCCTAAAAATAAGCTAGGACAGGGGTGGGGTGTGTGGAGCTGCCCCATGCGCCCTGCACCCACTTACCTGGCAGCCAGGCCTCTCCTTGCCAGCCTACTTCTTCTGCGCAAATCCCTTGCTCGGTTATCAGCTGCAGTGGCCTTCCGGAAAGGCCTCTGATGGTCAAATGCAGGCTGGAGCTCCATTCTCAGCAGCAGAATGAAGCTGCTCCTTCGACTGCAGAAGAAGTAGGAAGGCTGGGAGGGTCTGTTGGTGTGGGAGGTAAGTAGAAAAAACACCCCACCCCCCAAAATAAGACCTGATGCCTCTTTTGGAGACAAAATAATAATAATAATAATGATAATAATAATAATAATAAACAATAACAACAACAACAACAAAACAACAACAACAACATCAGCAGCAGCAACAACAACAACAACAACAACAACAATAATAATAATAATAATAATATGGTAAGGACTCAATAGGTAGACAAAATGCCAAATCCAGTCTGAACATCTGGCTGACTGTGCGATGATCCATAATAATAATAATAATAATAATAATAATAATAATAATAATAATAATAATAATAATAATAATAATAATGACGATAATAACAATAATAACAATAATAATAATAATAATAATAATAATAATAATAATAATAATAATAATAATAATAATAATAATACGAGAAAGAACTGGAGAAGATAACAAAATACAAAGACCTACAAATAGAAATAGAAAAACTATGGCAAAGGCAAGCAAGGATAATACCAATAGTAATAGGCCCCTTGGGTGCAATCCCAAAACAACTGGAGCATCACTTGAACACCATTGGCATTGACAAATTTGCCATTAGTCAGTTACAAAAGGTGGCCTTACTAGGAACCATTTCCATCCTGTGACGATATCTGTAATACCATCAAACATCCACATCTGCCTATCCTAGGTCCTTGGTAAGGACTCGATAGGTAGGCAAAAATGTCAAATCCAGCCTGAACATCTGGCTGACTGTGTGATGATCCATAATAATAATAATAATAATAATAATAATAATAATAATAATAATAATAATAATAATAATAATACCGAGTCTTATTTTCAGGGAAACACTGGACTGTTCCTCCTCTAAAATCTATGCTTTTAAAAGAGTTTAGTCAATTCAGATTTCTGGTGTGTCTTGTTTTGCCAAAAATATTCTTTATTCTCTGTGTTTAGGAGCAGCAGCTAACAAGATGTGTACAATGAAGACACAGCACTGAATTATTTCAGTCTGTTTTGAAGGCAGCACAAAGGCAACCGAAATGAAAGGGTGCATTTGTTTGGATCTTCTTCAGAAGACAAGCCAATGCTGTCTTCAGTTTGGTAGCAGACTCATCAAGGGAATAATAAAACAGCAAATTAGACCAGACTAAAGAGACATCATGAGTCAGCATTTTGAAGGAATCCAACCACTGGCTATGCTTGTACAACCGTAGAAGTTCAATAAATGAATAAATAAATAAATAAACTTGTCACCCTAGTTTGGGGATTTCTAGAAGAGACCGAATCATACCAAATCAGTTGAATTTACTTATCAATAAGCTACTATATAATTGTTCATAATTAAAACTAATCAATGTTAGCATAACAATAACACTTAAGACTTATGTACCACTTCACGGTGCTTTACAGCCCTCTCGAAGTGGTTTACAGAGTCAGCATCTTGCCCCCAACAATCTGGGGTCCTCATTTTATCAACCTTGGAAGGATGGAAGGCTGAGTCAACCTTGAGCTGGTCAGGATCGAACTGCTGGCAGTCAGCAGAGTCATCCTGCAATACTGCATTCTGACCACTGTGATCACTCTTGGTTGCGCAGCATGTTGTGTTCCTGCTACTCCTGTTTTGTAAGTAAACTGATTAAGCATTTTAGAGTCCAGCAAGAGTTATAACACCTAGAAATCAAGTTATTAACCTAAACTCTATGATTTATTCTGGGGGACATAATATGTTATAACATACTGTACCGTAATAGTTGTATTTTGCTAGCCTGGATTTCTTGTATTTATTTATTTATTTGTTAGATTTCTAGCCCAGATTTATTATTTTTATGAATAAGGCAGTGAACATACATAATGTTCCTTTCTCCTCCTATTTTCCCCACAATAACAACTGAGACTGCATTGTGCTGAGAGAGAGTGATTGATCTCAAGTCATCCAGCTGACTTTCCTTTAAAGTCATCCAGCTGATTTTGGGTCAATCACCAGGAGAGTGTGAGTTCTAGTCCCGCTCACACTCTCCTGGTGATTGACCCAAAGTCACCCATTCAGCTTTTATGCTTTAGGTAGGTCTAAAACTCACAGTCCTTTGATGTTTGGCCCAAGGTTACGCAGCTGACATTTATGCCTAAAGCGGGACTGGAACTCAGAATCTCCTGGTGATTGGCCAAAGTCACCCAACCAGCTTTTGTGCCTACGGCAGGACTAGAACTCACAGGCTCCTGGTTTCTAGGCCAAAACCTTAACACTATGCCAAACCGGCTCTATGTATTGTCTGAATACAGTATCTGAATACAGTATAAATGTATTGTTATGAATACATTTGGCTAAAGGAACAAAGGCAGTGCTGGAGTATTTTTCCCCATACCCCAAAGTCATATTCAATACAAATTTTTATGAATAATTATAAAAGGGAAGTTCTTACTGTGGCAGGTCTTTCACTGTCTTTCCGAAATCAGGATCTGAGGCTGTTTTATGGCTGCCATCTTTTGATTGATGGGTTTCCGAAACTCGCATGACTGTGTAACGCTGAGATCCTGTGAAATCAGATGTTACGATAAGACCATTGATTTGTGCCTATCATTTGGTTCACCTGAACATATCGATGCTCTCATCGGCAACCAATGTTCTGAGGTTCCTGCTCTGCCTTCTGTTAAAATAAGGTTGTCAACTCTTTAACAATGATTGCTTATTTCTATTGCTTCTATTTCTTAGCTAGGCTTTGACTTTAATCATTTAAAAATAATCCTTCTGAAAGAATTCAAATATAAAATTGTTGGGAAACTTTATTTATACAGAATTTGTTTCTCTCCAAGTGGATACAGAAAGATAAAGATGCTTTGTCAATGGAACCCGTTGCATTTTCTTTTTTTATTATTATCTATAATTACACTCTGCAATTTTTTCCATGCAATAACTGTATTTTTGCAATCTCTTTTTACCCCTTTCCCCTGTTCTTTTAAAGTAAATATTTTTTTAAAAATACATCTGTCTACAGTGGGGTGCAAGACTTCTCTGATGAATTCAAGACATCCTTACTATTTATTTATATTCTGCCTTTATTATTATTATATTAACCAGTGGAACAACCTGCCTCCAGAAGCGGTAAATGCTCCAACACTGAAAGTTTTTAAGAAGGGACTGGACAGCCATTTGTCTGAAATGGTATAGGGTTTCCTGCCTGAGCAGGGGGTTGGACTAGATGACCTCCAAGGTCCCTTCCAACTTTATTATTATTATTATTATTATTATTATTATTATTATTGTTGTTGTTGTTGTTATTATCATCATCATCATCAATAATTCAAGATGGCGAATACACACAATGCTCCTTCCTCCTCTTATTTTCCCCATAACAACAACCTGTTAGGGAAGAAGGAAGAAAGGAAGGAAGGAAGGAAGGAAGGAAGGAAGCAGGGAGAGAGGGAGGGAGAGAAGGAGGGAGGGATGAAGGAGGGAGGGAAGAAGGAGGGAGGGAGGGAGGAGGAAGGGAAGAAGGAGGGAGGGAGGGAGAAAGGGATGGAAGGGAAGGACGGGAAGGACGGGAAGGAAGGAATATTGTGTGTTTGCTGTCTTGAGTTATTTGTGAAAATAATAAAGGCAGGATACAAATGAATGAATGAATGAATAGTTGCCATGTCCCAGAGTCACGTGATCCCCTTTTGTCACCTTTTGACAAGCAAAGCCAATGGGGAAGCCGGATTCCCTTTACAACCCACGTTTCACTTAGCGACCGTGGCAAGAAAGGTCGTAACATGGGGCAAAACTCATTTAACAACAGTCTCACTTAGTAACAGAAATTTTACTTGTGGTCGTAAGTCGAAGACTACCGGTAGATAAATATTATTGCCTTGAAATCCACACTGAATAATCTAATGCATCAAGGTTCATAATACCGCGATTAAAAAACAAACAAACAATGGGAAAATATTATAGCGCCTTGTATCCATGAGGGGAAGTCCATGGAAGAGAAGCGGGCTATTTTGGCAGGCTCCCAACATCCTGGAAAGGAGCTCTGCTAAAGGAATCTGGTTGAGATTCAGCTCACGTACCTGGGAGGCGATGAGGATACCCCAAAATGGGTACCGAAATCAAGAGGGAACCGGCTCCAGCGCCCAAGAATCCAATCCACCATGCTCCAACCCACAGGGAATTATCGGGTGTAAGATCGATTCTGGGAATAAAACCAGAAAAAAAGCGGTAGATTTTCAGAAATCCAATCCAATGTCCCTCTCTGGCTGTGACAGATCACGGAGACAAAGCTAATTCACACAAGCATGAGATGTAGCTCTTTCTTTCTTCAAAGATATATTAATTCCCTAGTTGCTTGGGAGAAATTTTTCAAGCGGGACATGTTTTTGCAATCATGACAAACTGGGCAATAAATCGAAGTCATTGTTCTTTGCTTTAGGCAGGGCTAAAGGGAAATGACAATAACAACAACAGAGAGCGTATGTGCGCGCGCACACACAGACACAAAATAGACAAGGTTCTCAGCTTCTCCTGCCTAGCCTGAGATTTTTCTGGTTTGTTCAGACTGCATTTGACAACCTGAGACAAAAACAAATGTCATGATAATCACCGTTCTAAGGATAATCGAAAAAGAAAACTATCTCCATAAAACTACCTCCATAAAACTACCTCCATAAAACTACCTCCCTTATGAAACCAGATTGCAACGCCTTGGTCTCTTCAGCCTTGAAAGACGGCGTTTAAGGGGTGACTTGATCGAAGTGTATAAAATCATGCATGGGATTGAAAAGGTGGATAGAGAAAAATTCTTTTCTCTATCACACAATACCAGGACAAGGGGGCACTCCCTAAAGCTCGTAGGTAAGAAAGTGAGGACAAATAAAGGGAAATATTTCTTCACCCAGAGGGTCGTTGGTTTATGGAATTCACTTCCAGGGGGTCGTGACAGCTGTCAGCCTTGACAGCTTCAAGGCAGGGCTAGATAAATTCATGGATGCAAAGTATATCGGTGGTTATTAAAACAGATGTCCATGTGCCGCCTCTATGTTGGTTGAGGCAGGCAGGATTCCCTTGAGTACCATTTGTTGGGGGTCAAGGGAAAGGGAGGGTTTTGCCTTCTCTTTCTGCTCAAGATCCCCATGTACAATTGGTGGGCCACTGTGTGACACAGAATGCTGGACTTGATGGGCTTTGGCCTGATTCAGCATGGCTCTTCTTATGTTCTTATGTAAAAGTATGTAGATCAGGGATCTTCAAACTTGGCCCTTTTATGACTTGTGGATTTCAACTCCTAGAATTCCTCAGCCTGGCTGAGGAATTCTGGGAGTTGAAGTCCACAAGTCATAAAATAGCCAAGTCTGAAGACCCCTGGTCTACAGCCATTTATTTAGTGACTGTTTGAAGTTACACCAGCACTGAAAAAAGTGACTTATAAAGCCAATCCTTGCACTTATGATCATTGCAGTGTTCCCATGGTTACATTATCAAAATTTGGGGGCTTGGACATGGGCATGTATTTATAACAGCTGCAGTGTCCCGGGGACACGTAATTGCCATTTGTGATTTTCCTAGCCAGCCTCTGACAAGCGACGTCAACAGGAAACAGATTCATTTAACAGCCCTGTAATTCACTTAACATCTATAGTGAGTCATTGGGACTGGAGGCTAAAACATATAAGGAACGGCTGCTGGAATTGGGTATGTCTATTTAATGAAGAGACGGACGATGGGGCACATGATAGCAGTGTTCCAATATCTTGAGGGGCTGCCCCAAAGAAGAGGGAGTCAAGCTATTCTCCAAAGCGCCTGAAGGCAGGACAAGAAGCAACGGATGGAAACTCATCAAGGAGAGAAGCAACCTAGGACAGTGATGGCGAACCTTTTAGAGACCGAGTGCCCAAACTACAACCCAAAACCCACTTATTTATCGCCGGGTGCCAGGTGAGCATGGCCCACTGGGTGGTTGTGGGTGTGGTCATGGCAGACTGGGTGGGTGTGGCTAAGGTGGGTGTGGTCACCTTGATGTTGCTCATGGGGAGGGATGTCTGTAAGGGCCGGGCAGGGTTGGGGGAGATCCAGGGGGTCTCTGGCAGGTGGGGTGGTGGGCAGGAGGCTGGGGCAGCTGCTGCCTGACACCATTGGCCCCCGCACACAGAGGCCAGTGAGTGCATGGGAGCTGACGGTGTCCATCAGCAGCCACAGTCTGCCGGCCCCTCAACCAGCGCACTCTGGGGTTCCGCAGCCCTCTGCCAGCAGTTCAGAGAAGCTGCCTCTGAACTGGACGGCTGGCCGACAGCTGAGGAGGCGATGCAGTGGGTCGTGCCCAGGAAAAGGAGAGCATGCGAGGCCAGGAGGGATGGGACGGGGAGGGGAGGGAAACCAGCAGTGCTGGGATGCATCTGGCCACATGGGGCCTCGGCGAGTTAGCGAGTGGCTAGTTGAAGAGGAACAGTTGCCATCTCTGGGGCATGGCATGCGTAGGTTCGCCACCACTGACCTAGGAGAAATTTCCTGACAGTTAGAACAATTAATCAGTGGAACAAATTGCCTTCACAAGTTGTGAATGCTCCAACACTCAAAGTTTTCAAGAAGAGATTAGATGACCATTTGTCTGAAATGGTATGGGGTTTCTGCCTGACGGTGTTGGGCTAGAAGACTTCCAAGGTCCCTTCCAACTCTTCTCTTCTCTTCTCTTCTCTTCTCTTCTCTTCTCTTCTCTTCTCTTCTCTTCTCTTCTCTTCTCTTCTCTTCTCTTCTCTTCTCTTCTCTTCTCTTCTCTTCTCTTCTCTTCTCTTTTCTCCTCTCCTCTCCTCTCCTCTCCTCTCCTCTCCTCTCCTCTCCTCTCCTCTCCTCTCCTCTCCTCTCCTCTACACTACACTACTCTACTCTACTCTACTCTACTCTACTCTACTCTACTCTACTCTACTCTACTCTACTCTACTCTACTCTACTCTACTCTACTCTACTCTACTCTACTTACTCTACTCTACTCTATACTGTAGTCTAGTCTAGTCTATTGATGCAGCAAAAAAGATAATAAAATAGAGTGTGACTCATTTAACAACTGCCTCGGTTAGCATAGAAGTTCTGGTTTCAGCTGCCATCGTAAATCGAGGACTCCTTGTAATGAATTAATGAATGTCATTCTGGATAACCAACAGAGTTTGAATTGAATGGAGTAATTTAGCTCTCTTGTAACATTCTGTTGACTCACATCACCATAGGCTACCTTTATTATATTCTAAATTAAATCTTGCCCAGGTAGTTATTACCATAGTTACCATTACAATTTGACTGGTGCTCTTTTCCTTTTAACACAAAACTATCTACCTGGTGATGAAAACTTAATAACAAAACTATGAATTTCTCATGGCAACAGAAATGCGTAGGAACCAAGCCAGAAGTGGACATGCTCTCGAAAGATAAAAGAATGAGAGCTGAGAATTGCAGTTATTTTTCCCCAACATATTTTAACTAAGAACAGAGTGTGGAATTTTAGGAGCCGAAAGATGCTTTAAGTTGGGGATGAGTGAGTTGCTGCCAACTACCATTCCTAGATCGGTGTTTATCTTGGCAACTTGGAGATGAGCAGACTTCAATTCCCAGAATTCCCTAGCCAGCCCTGCTGGTTACAGAATTCTGGGAGTCCACTCATCTTGAAGCTGTTAATGTTGAGAAACACTGTCCTAGATTCCTGAACTTACATAGCATCTGGACATCCAGATTTACACTGAAAGATCTTACTAGAAATACCCCTCTGAAAATGCTGACATTTATTGAGGCTACATCCCCTGTTGATACTGGCTTCGATTCTACCTGACAGAAGCATATCAAGACAGGGGCAGAAGGTTCCTTGGGAATTTTCAGGGCTGATGGAAGGAAAGAGAAAGAGGGTCAGGAACTTACTGTCTCCCAACTTCAGTGTAAATATTGAGAAAGATGCCTCCAATCAAGTAGCCAGCAGCTGGGCCCAATATGGCAGCAGTGTAGAAAACAGCTGAAAAGAGAAAGACATTGGCCAAAGTTCAACACGGAAGATTTTGGTCTTGGCTCAGGCTCAAATTTGGGCAAAGAAGGCCACTGCAGGAGCCTATAACTTTCTCCAAGTTTTGTTCAATTTTATTAAGTTGAAAGGGATCTAGGGATCTCCAAACTTGGCAACTTTAAGACTTGTGGACCAACTCCCAGAATTCTCCAGCCATCATGGCTGACTAGGGATTTCTGGGAGGTGAAGTCCACAAGTCTTAAAGTTGCCAGTTTTGGAGACCCTTGCTCTGATCCAACCTCCTGGACAATATATAAGGAACTACATGACCCAGAGGATTCATTCCCAATAGGTGGCCATCAACTGGAGAACCTTTACCAATATTTCTTCTCTTGTTCAATGAGGACTGCATTCCCTGATTAACCAGCAGGAATTCTAATTTTTTGTTGCCCAGGCCCAGATGGACTTCAGGAAGCAGCATCCACACAGGGAACTGGTTGTTCACATATTTGAATCCCACCACTGGATACAGATAGATAGATAGATAGATAGATAGATAGATAGATAGATAGATAGATAGATAGATAGATAGATAGATAGATAGATAGATAGATAGATAGACAGATACACACAGAGAGAGAGGGGGGAGAGAGAGAGAGAAGATAAGAGATGATAGATACAGTGGTGAGATTCAGCCAGTTTGCACCACTTCAGCAGAACCGATAGCTATTTTTTTGTTGTCAAGGCCCAGAATGGACTTCTGGAAGTGGCATCCAACAGAGAACCGGTTGTTTACATATTTGAATCTCACCACTGGATAGATAGATAGATAGATAGATAGATAGATAGATAGATAGATAGATAGATAGATAGATAGATACCATTGGATGACATCATCCTGCCCATTCCATCATTCTGTGAACCACAGGGCTTACCAATATACACAGGGGAATAGTTGGACTTGACATTTTCATCCAGATAGGTCACCCCAAGGGTATAAAGTGGCGTTGCTCCAATCCCATGTAGAAACTGACCGAGCATGAAGACAAACTGATAATTGGACAGTGTGGAGACACTTTCTGCACACCACGCAGTTTGATTGGAGGAACACGTGCCAATCTCCTCTGAAAAATGGACTTCGTATTGGCTGGTGGTGAAATGAGGCAAGGCAAAAATGAGGGAGCCAATCCCCATGATCAAAACTCCCCAGCCCAGCCACCGTGGTTTATGCCCATTGCCCCCAAAGTAACTGACAAACGTTAAACACACGCAGGCCGCGATGTCATAGGAGCTGGCAATCAAACCGCTTTGGTAGCTCTGAAGATCAAAGCGCCGTTCGATCGACGTAATGACGGTGTTGATAAAGCCGTTGACGGTCATGCCTTGCAAGAAGGAAGCCACGCACAGGAAGAACAGAACCCCTTTGGGGGTGTTGAAAAACTGTAAACAACTTGGGGTGAAGCCTCCCCATCCACACACCAGGACCTCCCGTTCAGTGGAGACATATTTAATGCTGCCATTGAATCCGTTTTCGTTTGAGGATCTCGCCTCACAGAGAGGCTTCATGCAGGAATCTGAAGGACTGTTTGTGTTGGAGTAGAACGTCCCATTGCTCAACGGGGTGGTGCAGGATTCCTCGGGACTGGGGCTATCAAAAGGAGGGCTGTTCTCCACGGAATTGAGTGTGTTGGAAAAAATAAGTTTGTGGCTGCAGTGGAAGCCATTTTCTCCCACCATCTTGTGAGACGTTTCCATCAAACAGGGCAGGTTGATGTTATCAGATGTCTTTCTGTCTCTCTCTGTCTCTGTCTCTCTTTTTTTCTTCTCGTCCTTCCACAAGCTGGCTTGGATCCTTGTGGTTGAAAGCTGAAATCTTGGTCTTCAGATGAAGGGATTTTGTGGGAACTAGATAAATTAATAGGTGGACCATAGAGAGATCCTGAAACACTTCATTCTGAAAAAGAACATAAGAGAAATCAGCAGAATATCATAGAATAACATAATAATAATAATAATAACAACAATAATAATAATAATGTTGGAAGGGACCTTGGAGGTCATCCAGTCCAACCCCTTGCTCAGGCAGGAAACCCTATACCATTTGGGACAAATGGCTGTCCAGTTTCTTCTTAAAAACTTCCAGTGTTGGCGCATTCACCGCTTCTGGAGGCAGGTTGTTCCACTGGTTAATTGTTCTAACTGTCAGGAAGTTTCTCCTTAAATAATAATAATAATAATAATAATAATAATAATAATAATAATAGTAATAATAGTCTTCCAGTAATTGAAGGGCCATCATACAGAACAGGGGATTGACTTATTCCCCAAAGCACCAGAGGGCAGGACAAGAAGCAACAGGTGGAAGCTTGTCAAGGAGAGATCCCACCTAGAATTGAGGAGAAATTTCCTGACAGTGGGAACAATTAATCAATGGAATAGCTTGCCTCCAGATGTTGTGGGTGCTCATCACTGGAATGGCATAGGGCCTCCCACCTTGAGCAGGGCGTTTGACCAGAAGACCCCCAAGGTGCCTCCCAGCCCTATGATTCGATATTCTATGTTCTAAGTAGCATTTATTCCTGTTTATTATACAGGAATCATAACATGTGTCATGGTTCTGATAGATGAAACCCCTCAAAGAACTTCAAGGCAAGGATTCTTCCTTAAAGAACATTTTATTCAGGAAACCAATTATCTGCACTCCACAGCTGAACCCAAAACTAAACTTCCCCCACCCAGATACAAAGTAACAAGTTGCAATTCCCACCCCCGTAAGGCAGTCATAAATCACATTCTCCAATTAACTTAAAACAAGGGCTTCCTCTCCACTCTCTCAGCCCACCAAACGTTATCAGTCTGTGTCCTTGAGTTCCCATGAAGCTGCGCTATTATTATGGCTAGCTGAGCTCAAGCATCCACCCCATCTCCCCCTTCTACATCTGTTTTCCTAAAGAGCAAAGCAAGCAAGCTAAAAGCAAAGTAAAATGGCTGCAATTTCTCTCAGTTGTCATAGCGGGAACATCCATTGTCACAGTGTTGACACATGTTCAGGCCAAATCACTGGTGGCCACGTTCTGCTTGAACACAGGACCTACTTTGGAGCATGATTGTGTCTGAGCCCTTTTTTGATGGCATAAGAAGGCAAGTAATTGTATCCCTTTCCATCATTCAAGATGCGGTCTACAGGAAGAGTCAAGATGGCTTTTTGATTGACAATTTTGGTCATCATCTGCTGTCCTCATATCAGCAGTGTAGTATCAAGGCCACTTAGTCATTCGGACAGCAGCCATTTTCTGGGGTCTCCCAACCTCTGCAAAGGAGGCCAAGAAATTGTCATTTTCTAGTTGTTTCTCCAAAAGGGTGAAAAAGAATCATAATACAGAATAACAGAGTTGGAAGGGACTTTCTAGGTCTTCTAGTCCTACCCCCTGCTCAAGCAGGAGAACCTATACCATTTGGGACAAATGGCTGTCCAATCTCTTCTTGAAAACCTCCAGTGATGGAGCACCCACAAGTTCTGGAGCCTAGTCGTTCCACTGATTGTTCTAACTGTCAGGAAATTTCTCCTTATTTCTAGGTTGCTTCTCTTCTTGATCAGTTTCCATCCATTGCTTCTTGTCCTGCCCTCAGGTGCTTTGATAACAGGTCAACCCTCTTCTCTCTGTGACAGCCCCACAAATATTAATAGACTGCTATCATGTCTCACACACACACCCCAGTCAGGACCAAGAGTGAAAAGTAGAAAAGAAACAATTATGGGGTGTTTAGAAAAGCCCTACTCTCCTAAATCTACTCTGGAATTTTTCTGTCTTTCAACCTTTGGGTTGATGCAGGCTTAATCAGCACCACACAGCTCTAGGGACTTTAAAGCTAAAATTAAATCCACCGACATACTAACCCAGTTCATGATCTGGTGAAGGATTTTGTTTGAACAGGGCCACCCAGGAACAATTGCCCTACCCTAAGGAACTAATCATCTTTGCGTTGGTCCATTAGGATATTGAGAGGAGAACCTTGATGAATTTTCGTGATTCGTGTGGCAACAGAGGCTCCCCGGTTTGCTGTGTTGGATCCTAGATATTCCCTAAAAGCCTTTTCCCAAATGGATACTGAGTGGGTTGCAAATGCTGGCAGAGATTTTATATTTTCCAAGATTTTTTGGGGGCAAGCATGAGGGCACCATGGCCTCCCGTGGAACGGCCTGCAATTGATATCCTTCCAGAGTCAGCTGGGCAATTGGCATTTATAAGATTAGGTAACCTCACTTTATGGTTATAAATAAATGCAACTGTATATACGTACAACTGGACAATCTAGACCAGGGGTTCTCAACCTTGGCAACTTTAAGACTTGTGGACTTCAACTCCCAGAATTCCTCAGGAATTCTGGGAGTTGAAGTCCACAAGTCTTAAAGCTGCCAAGGTTGAGAAACCCTGGTCTAGACAACTTGGACTACTTGCAACTTGAGCTGGGCTTCCTCCACGCCTGGTGGTTTTGAATTGAGTTGAGTTGGGATGGAAATTCCCAAAATCCCAGCCTATCTTCTTGCAGAAATTTCTGAGAATTGTAGTACAAAAGTGTGATTGCCGTATGTGGAATACTGCATTCAGTTCTGGTCACCATGTTGAGACTCTGGAAAGAGTGCAGAGGAGAGCAACAAAGATGATTAGAGGACTGGAGGCTAAAAACTATATGACGAATGATTGAGGGAACTGAGTACACTTAGTCTAGCAAAGAGAAGGACGAGGGATGACATGAGAGCAGTGCTCCAATATCTCAGGGGTTGCCACAAAGAAGAGGGAGTCAAGCTATTCCCCAAAGCACCCGAAGGCAGAAAAAGAAACACTAGATGGAAGCTTATCAAAGAGAGATCCGAACTAGAATTAAGGGGGAAATTTTGTCACAGAGAACAACTGATCAGTGGAACAGCTTGTCTCCAGACGTTGTGGGTGCTCCATTAGCAAAGGTTTTCAAGAAGAGATTAACAGCCATTTGCCCAGAATGGTGTAATGTAATAATAATAATAATAATAATAATAATAATAATAATAATAATAAGAAGAAGAAGAAGAAGAAGAAGAAGAAGAAGAAGAAGAAGAAGAAGAAGAAGAAGAAGAAGTTGTTGGAAGGGACCTTGGAGGTCATCTAGTCCAACCCCCTGCTCAGGCAAGAAACCCTATACCACTTCAGACAAATGGCTGTCCAGTCTCTTCTTAAAAACTTTCAGTGTTGGAGCATTCACCGCTTCTGGAGGCAGGTTGTTCCACTGATTGATTATTCTAACTGTCAGGAAGTTTCTCCTTAGTTCTAGGTTGCTTCTCTCCTTGATTAGTTGCTTCTTGTCCTGCCTTCAGGTGCTTTGGACAATAGCTTGACTCCCTCTTCTTTGTGGCAGCCCCTGAGATATTGGAACAGTGCTATCATGTCCCCCCTTGTCCTTCTCTTCGTTAAACTAGACATACCCAATTCCAGCCACCATTCCTTATATGGTTTTAGCCTCCAGTCCCCTAGTCATCTTTGTTGCTCTTCTCTGTCTCCTACTTGAGCAGTGGATTGGACCAGAAGACCTCCAACATCCCTTTCATCTCTATTATTTTGTATTTTGGTATAAACACATTAGGATAGGGAAGCCCAGTTTAGATCTTAAACAGAACTGAAATTTGGGGCCAAGGCAACCAATATCTGGTTTAGTCTTTCTCAGCCTTGGCAACATTAAGATGTGTCAGCTTCAATTCCCAGAATTCCCCTGTCAGCAACAATCAAGAATGAACAATTGAGACGATCCCAATATCCAAGTAACATATAGTCCAATTAGAAGCGACTAATGATAAGAAGTAGTACTGTTGTACAAATTTATTCATATTGAGGATCAACTATAGAGAGCCTTTCATTAATTCTCCTCTGGAACAGGACAATTCCTAGCGGAAAAGTTCTGAAGTCAAGGACATTCATAGTTGAAGCATTTTACTTTCTTCCTAAGAGGAAAAATGAAACTTGGCCAAAGAGGAAATAGAACAAATGCATTTCAGGATTTATTGTATTGCTGGAAATAAAGGGCTCTGAATAACGGATCTGTTTTGAGATTAGAGAACTAAAAACATTACTTCAGGAGAACATTTTGATTCTACAAGTAAAGTGGTGCCTCGGTACTCACCGTTAATTGGTTCCAGGAGGCACAATGAGTACTAAAAATGATGAGTACCAAACAAATTTTTCCCATGAGGATAGTGAGTCACAAGGCAGCTGACACCGACAAGTTCTAGCTTGTGCAATGAATACTAAACAAACGATGAGTACAGGGACAAGATTTTTGCATCAGAATGCATTGAGTACCCAATATGATGAGTTTCAAAGCAGTTGAGTACCAAGGTATCACTGTAATAAATTATTATCTTTTAGTATCATCTCAAAGGTGCGAAAACGGCAAATACACACAGCGTGGATTTTCACAATGGCACTAAAAGAAACCTGGGGAGAAAAAATTCAAAAGTGCTACATTTATTTATTTATTTATTTTAATTAAATTTATATGCCGCTCCTCTCCGAAGATTACATATCTAGGGATATGGACATGCCAGTTCAAATACACTTAGACAGCATTTCATATACTGCCCGAGGCAGCAATTAGGAGCCCTCTTCTTCTAAACAAATGAGGCAAATGTCACTGGAAGAGAATATTTGTAGCTCCGTGTTGAACTGAGAGGGTTCTGGGTGCTCTCTGAGCTTGGCTGTTTTCTTGCAGACATTCCATTACCCAGCTAGGTAACATCGTCATAGTGCTAGCATTGTGCACTAGCACTGCTCTCTAAAAGAATGCAAATGACCGGCTGTCTGCAAGGAATATAAATCCTTCCATTCCCTACCATCCAGGCAGGCCTGAAGAAGCTTCTGGGATGAGAAGCGAAACATCTACAAAGAAAAACAAGACAGTCCAGTTGCCTCATGAAAAAAGCATCTTTAGCAATAGCACTTAGACTTATGGTATATACCGCTTCACAGTGCTGTACAGCCCTTTGTAAATGGTTTACAGAGTCAGTCTCTTGCCCAAAACAATCTGGGTCCTCATTTTACTGACCTCGGAAGGATGGAAGGCTGAGTCAACCTTGAGCCAGTGAGATTCAAACTGCCGAACTGCTGGCAGCTGGCAGTCAGCAGAAGTAGCCTGCAGTACTGCATTCTAACCACCGTGCCACCAGGGCTCTTTGGGATAACGATGATCTGGATGACTGAGAATCTCCCTAATCCAGGGATAGGCAACCTTGTCTCTTTTATGACTTGTGGACTTCAATACCCAGAATTCCTGAACCAGCCATGCTGACTCAGGAATTCTGGGAGTTGTAGTCCACAAGTCCTAAAAGAGCCAAGGTTGCCTACCCCAGCCCTAGACAATCAAACTCAGATAGCACTGGGGAACCCTAAAACAACTGCTTCAGGAGGAAGCACTGGGGTCAGTGAGGCTCATCTTCATGAATTCTGGACTACTGTAATGTGCTCCTCATAGAGCTGCCTCTGAGGATTAGATGCTCAGCCTTAAGCATGTGTTCTGTCCCAGCCTACGTGAGTTATGCTCACAAGGAGAAACCCCTCTTCCAAGAAACAGGCGGGAACCACAAGAAAAAACCAACCCCTTTTATTATTCACAGACCTGAGTCAATGTCCAAGGCAAACAAACACAGTCCACAGAAACTCAATCCTCAACACAAACAGTTGCCTTCAGCAATCAGCACCTCCCACACCTTCCCTTTTATTATGCAGCCAAGGCATGGCTTCCTAATGCCTTCTCCTTTGCCTTTGGAGCCACCCCATTGCATTCCTCTGTCCTACTCGCTTCTCTTGCCTGCGCTTTCGTGCTTCCTGGATTTGTCCCAACTGTTCTTCATCATTGTCCAACTCAGGCTCCCAGCACAGCTGTGTCTCAGCCTGAGTGCAAGTAGAGGGGCCAGGGTCCTCATCCGATTGTAAGTCTTGGAGCTTCTCAGAACCTTCCTCTGACTCTAACGTCACTCCAGGCCCCTCCTCCTCATCTGATTCCTCAGACTCAGCTGCCGGATCCACTGGCTGGTGAGGAATCACAACACTATGCTACCCTATTATTCCAAGCCCTGCACTGGACTCTAATTTGTTTTTGGATGCAAGTCAAAGTGCAGACTGAACCTCTAATGCTCCTTCCTGGGTGGCTTGGTGCTGAAGTACCTTCAGGACTGTCTTCTCCAGCTGGAGTTAACTTGCTCACCTGCACATTCCTGCTTCTTATTCTTCAGTATTACAACATGGAGAAGACTGAAGTATGCTGCTATTGCTTTTCAGTAGTCATGTCCTCATTGTAAAACAGCCACCTGGTTGATATCAGTCTGGCCATGCATTGATGTCCTACCAGAAGAGAGACTTTTTTCAGAAGGCCTAGAGTAGGGGTGTCAAACTTCCGGCCCATGGGCCAGATGCGTCATAGCGAAACCACGCCCACCCCATTGCCAGCAATGGAAAAAAAGTCAAAATATGTTGTGACACGTCACGTGGCATTGCGGGTTTGACACCCCTGACCTACAGTAATTGAGATGAATCTGAGGTATTGTCAGAGGAAAGACCAGGTTCAATTAAACTGACTTATTAGCCTATGTACAGGAATCCTCTCAACTCAGCATCTGCTTACTTAGATAATGGTGAACAGCACTGGGGGAGGGGTAGGACTGAATTCACTTATGGCTATATAAGGATTCTACCATTGATCATAAGATTATCACAGAAATGGCAGGCTTCCATGAAAAAGTATCTCTAGAGGTGGATTACTATTCCAAATTTTCATATTCTTGGAGAACACAATAAAACTTCTCTTGTACCTCATACATCTACTTTTGCCAAGTGTGAAATCATTTGACAAAGTTATTCCTAATATCCAACTATGTTTAATTTGGTAGAATTTAGATGATTTGCCACTGCTGAGAACTTCACACCTACTTCTTTGAGTCCACATTATGCTCAGTGAAGTAGGATGTCAGAAAGAAGATTACAACATCTCAAGAAATAGTTAATAGAGAGTTTAAATTGGGTGAATCCAATTTGCACTTTTATCTTTTGGCTTAGGATAATGTTCAAATCGTTCACAGGATAACATTTGAGGACAAGGATACCGCTGAGAGAAATCCTATTAAAACTGGTAATTATGAGGGAGTGTGAAAGAGAAGTTGAGACAGAGACAAGAAAAGCAGAAACATTGTGATCTCAATGCCGAGACATTTCTTCCTTCAGAAGTGGGAGATAATATTCATGTTGGATAAAGTGGAACAGCAAAATCCCCTCACTTAATTCAGCTGCATAAATTGCTGTGACCTTATTCAGTTCAAACAAACGAGACAGTGTATACAAGGTAGTCCTTGAATGACAACCATAATGGTGCCTACCCATTACGGTTGTTACGTCATGATGGTGTAAATCAGTGGTTCTCAACCTTTTTCAGGTTGAGACCCCACTTGCGCCGCCCATGTGTGGTGCGACCATGGCGCGCGCGCACGTGCGCGCAACAGACCGATCCGCGCATGCGCGGCGTGCGCGCGACGGAAAACAAAACAAAAAACAAAACAAAAAACAAAATGGCGGACCGTGACGGGCCGATCCGCACATGCGCGGCACGCACACGATGGCCCGATCCGCGCATGCGTGGCACGCGCGTGACAAAAAAACCAAAATGGCGGACCGCGACGGGCCAATCCTCGCATGCGCGGTGCGCGCGCGACAAAAACAAAACAAAAACAAAATGGTGGACCGCGACGGGCCGATACGCGCATGCGCGGCACGCATGACGGCCTGAACTGCGCATGCGCGGCGCGCGCGACGAAAAACAAAACAAAACAAAAAAATGGCGGACCGCAGTGTCCTGCGACCCCCGCGAAACAGTCGTTCGACCCCAAATGGGGTCGCGACCCATAGGTTGAGAACCGCTGGTGTAAATCATCCCTTGACCGACCCAAATTTTTATGACCTTTTTTGCAGCGGTCATTAAGCGAATCACTATGGTGGTTAAGTGAAACTGTGTCTATTAAACAACAGCAAAGCTATTGTTCACTATGGGGCCTTAGTATGGAAGTAAATGCCATTTTTCAGCAAAAAATATTGTAAATCATAGCCATGCAATCATGGGATACTATAAATAGCTGTAAATGTGAGCCAATTGCTGAGCGCCCAAAATGTAGTCACGTGACTGCAGGGCGAAATGTAGTCACATGACCACAGGCCCACCTTCCCCGCAGCCATTGGAATTTCAGAATCGGGTCACGACGGAGGCCAAAATTTCCATTGCTAAGTGAGAAATTTGTTAAGTGAGTTTTCCTCCATTTTACCACCTTTCTTGCCACAGTTGTTAAGTGAATCATTGCAGTTGTTAGTAAGTTAGTAGCACGGTTGTTAAGTGGGTTTGGCTTCCCCATTGATTTTGCTTGTCAGAAGGTCGCAAAAGGGGATCACGTGACCCTGGTGTCAGGGTTCCAACAGAAGAAACTCTTCAAAGAACTTTGAGGCATTGTTTACCTTAAAGGATCTTTATTCGAGTAGCGTAATATCAGCACTTACATAATCAAAGCCAAAATTTGAATTCCCCTCCCCTGGACACATAGTATCAAAGCACAATTCCCTCCTCCAATTTACAGTCATAAATCACATTCCCCAATTAGCTTGAAACGGGCTTCCCCCTCCAGCTCTCCAGCTGCCAATTCCTTATCAGCTCTTATTTCAATAACCTTGATTCTCAGGCTAAGTTCAGTGTTGTTATGTCTAGCTCAGTGTTTCTCAACCTTGAGAATTTTAAGGCATGTGGACTTCAACTCCCAGAATTCCACAGCCAGCATTGCTGGCTGTGGAATTCTGGGAGTTGAAGTCCACATGCCTTAAAATTGTCAAGGTTGAGAAACACTGATTCTAACTCTAAAAGCGAAAGGGAAAACAATGGCTACATTTCCATCTGTTGTCAATGCAAAAACATCCAATGTTAGCAGCATTGACAGCTGGGGCACAGTAGTGGTCATAAGTATGAACCAGTTGCCAAACAGGTAAAATGAGATGTGACTCACTTAACAACTGCCTTGCTTAGCAATGGAAATTCTGGTCCCAATTGGGATTGTTAATCGTGGACTATCTCAATTAACAGGCAGTCCTCGACTTAGGACTTCAATTGAGCCCAACATTTCTGTTGCTAAGCGAGATGCTTGTTAAGTAAGTTTTGCCCCATTTTACAATTTTGCTTGCCACAGTTGTTAAGTGAATCACTGCAGCTGTTGAGTTATTAACACAGTTGTTCAGTGGGTACGTCTAGTTTAATGAAGAGAAGGATGAGGGGGAACATGATGGCAGCCCTCCAATATCTCAGGGGCTGCCACAAAGAAGAGGGAGTCAAGCTATTCTCTAAAGCGCCTGAAGGCAGGACAAGAAGCAACGGGTGGAAACTAACCCAGGAGAGAAGCAACCTAGAACTAAGGAGAAACTTCCTGACAGTGAGAACAATTAACCAGTGGAACAACCTGCCTCCAGAAGCGGTGAATGCTCCAACACTGGAAGTTTTTAAGAAGAGACCGGACAGCCATTTGTCTGAAATGGTATAGGGTTTCCTGCCTGAGCAGGGGGTTGGACTAGATGACCTCCAAGGTCCCTTCCAATTTATTATTATTGTTGTTGTTGTTGTTATTATTATTATTATTATTATTACTATTATTACTATTATTATTATTATCACTGCAGCTATTGAGTTAGTAACACAGTTGTCAAGTGAATCTGGCATCCCCATTGATGTTGCTTGTCAGAAAGTTGCAAAAAGGGATCACGTGATCCCCCAGGGACACTGCAACCGTCATAAATATGAACAATTTGCCAAACATCCGATTTCTGATCACATGACCATGGGGATGCTGCAATGGTCATAAATGTGAAAAATGGTCATCAGTCCCCTTTTTCAATGCTGTTATAACTTTGAACGGTCACTAAACGTTGTAAGTTGAGGACTACCTCTCTTATCCTCCCCTAATATCCCTACTCCTTAACAGCAGTAAAGAGAGGATTTGCCTCTTACCTCTTGTTAAGACTGGGGTTAAGGTGTCTACAATAACCACAAAACAATTTTAAACACTAGAGCTATCTGTACCACTCTGAGCCACCAATCCTCAAATTAAAAAAAGAAAAGGAAAAGATAAAAGCAGGTCTAAAAAGAGATTAAAGGATTTCAGGAACCCACTAAAAGCATAAGTGAAACTAATTTATAACAGTTCTCATCCCCACTCATGATATATTGTTAATGCCCTAGATAAGCAAAACCTCAAATGAGATGCTGGCTTTATTTTTCAAATGCTTTTCTGTTTATGCTTCGCTAAGAGCATTTTGGCAACTGGCATAGTAATAGCAAAGGACTCAAAATCCATTCCTGGCTTGATTCCATAGGAAAAAAAAAAAGGCAGCAGGCTCTAAATGGGGTTTTATATCTGCATCCATCAATGCAACAGTCAGTTATGGTTTTAAAGAAAAAGCTGAGCAACTTGAAAAAGGTGGGCACCTGCTTTTGTGGGAGTAAAAATCATTTAGGTGGTTTTATTTTTTTTTTTCCTGCCCTTCTCTTTCACTTTGCTTTAAGAAAGCTTTTTACACATTTAGAAATCACAGATAAAACACTGGAATTGTTTGAGTCACTCTTTGGGGCAATCCTGTCGGGAATATAAAGTAAATTGAAGGTTGAAGAGTCAGCAGCAAGACTCACCTCTTAATAAATGAAATAATGTTGTACAGAAATACTTAATGGACTTTTAGTGGCATCAAAGACTGAACTGATGATATTTTATTGATTTGTTTGTAGATAAAGAGATAGGATATGGGATGAAGAGATAAATGTTTATAAGAGTCACTAAATTTGTTTAACTTGTGATAACATTTCTTGCTTGCTTGCTTCCTCCCTCCCTTCTTCCTTCCTTCCTCTCTCCCTCTCTCCCTCTCTTCTTTCTCCCTCCCTCCCTCCCTTCCTCTCTCTCTTCTTCCTTCCTTCCTCCCTAACTATTCTTTCCTTCCTTCCTTCCTTCCTTCCTTCCTTCCTTCCTTCCTCACTTCCTCCCTCCCTCTCTCCCATTTCATTTTGGTTTTGGAATTAACTGGTTATCTTTCGAGTACAGTGTCTGACGTTCAAATCACCCAAATATTTTTTTTCTCTAAAGTCATGCTAAGATTTCACAAAAAAGAAACAGATAGGATTGTTAAGTACAAGAACTGGAAACATTTTTGCTACATATATTAGCAGCAGGCTGAACATTTTGCACAGGATTTGTGAAGGGAAACATTTGCACAACATCCTGACCTTGTGGTTAGTGATAATCTAGGTTCATTGTGTGTTGCTCTGTGTTGCTCTTACTGTTTTCTGTTGCACACCTGTTGTGTGAACTGAACCCATTTGGTTATTTTATGTTTGAACATATTGGGTAGATCCAGAAAACTGATTATTCCACTTCTTCTTTGCCTCAGGCCCCTAACCTCAGAAAGTGGGAAATCATAAGCCATTTCCCCCCCACAGTGTTTGAACTGAATAACCTTTATTGTCATTTTCCTGAATACACAATGGCACATTTTAAAATTCATATGTATCCGATGAATCAATTCTGACTGAAGGAGATGATCTTGAAACTAAGTTGGCATCAAGCTGTAAATTTATAGTTCAGTGTGTTTTGCGACCTTGGACAATTAGATACATTCAGACAATCACTATACCTTTAACTACAGGATTATATTTTATGTGAACAGGGCTCCCGCTTTGGACACCAGAAGATCAAAACCAGTCAGACTAAACAACACACAATGGGATGAAACAATATACTCACCTATTGTATAACAGCCTTCTAAAAACTAATTTGAACTAAAGACACTAAATCAGGGGTTCTCAACCTTGGCAACTTTAAGACTTGTGGACTTCAATTCCCAGAATTGAAGTCCACAAGTCTTAAAGTTGCCAAGGTTGAGAACCCCTGCTAAATGAAGGCTGATTCAAAAGTAGATTATACTAAGGACAAGAATAAGTTTGGGGGAAACTTACTCCCCAGCTTCAAGGTGCCACTGGAAAGCAAAGGGAATGTTGGTAGAAAAGTCTTCATCACGGTTCAGTCCAAGCCGGGGATAAACAACACGGCAACTGCTTTAGAAAGAAGGTTGCAGTTTATTGAAGAGGAGAGCCAGACAGAAAGATGGTTCTGGCAGGAAAGAGAAAAAAAAAAGGGCTTAGCACATGTAGGGAGTGGGTTTTTATACCCTCTGGAGCCTTTTGTTTGGACTTGTTTCCTGTTCCTGTTTTGAGGCTTTGTATTTCCTGTGTCATGTATTTTGACCTATGTCCCTTTGGCTTATGTGAGTTAATCCTACTATGCCCTGTCTTAGACTTTGGGTGGGGTATGTAGATTTTAGGTGTCTTTGTCTTCCTAAGCTTCTAGCTTCAACCTTCCTGATGGTTTAGATCTGCATATCTATAGAGCTGGTTTCTGCTTGGGGAAGGGAGACTTGGCGCTATTAAGAAAAACTGGGCATGCTTTTCTGCCTCTTTAAGATCCTTTGAGGAAATATATTTTCCTGCTCTTTTGATATTTCCTTGTCTGGAGCGGGGCTGACTTCCCACAGGAGCTTGGAAATAATTCCCTGGTCCAACAACAACAACAACAACAACAAATAAATAAAACATGGTCAAATGGAAGTACCATTTCTTTCCAAAATAAAGGGCAAAAAAAATAAGATCATGTTACCATTATAGGCCTAAATGCCAGGAGCAGTTTATTTCCTGCCAGGAGAGATTCAGGCCATTAACAAATCAGCTCTCTGAGTTGGCAGGGCAGCTGTCCCCAAGAGCAGGCTGTGGGATAGGTTTCCTGGGAAAGTGCAAATCCCTCAAAAGAGGCTTGGAGGCCATGAAACTGAGAACGCCTTCAGTTCATGCTTCCTCTACATCAGCGGTTCTCAACCTGTGGGTCGCGACCCCATTTGGGGTCGAACGACCATTTCATGGGGGTCGCCAAACACCGCAGTCCGCCATTTTTTTTGTTGGCCATTTTTTTTGGTCCGCCATTTTTTCCCCTTTGCGATGCGGGCCGTCGCGCCGCGCATGCGCGATGCGGGTCCGCCATTTTTTTTTGGGTCGGCCATTTTTTGGGGGGTCCACCATTTTTTTCTCCTTTGCGATGCGGGCTGTCGTGCCGTGCATGCGTGATGCGGGCCCGCCATTTTTTTTTGGGTCAGCCATTTTTTTGGGTCCGCCATTTTTTCCCCCTTTGCGATGCGGGCCGTCGCGCCGCGCATGGGTGATGCGCCCCGTTGCGCTGCGCATGCGCGGTGTGGGCCGGGGTCGAGCCCCGGAAAAGGTTGAGAACCGCTGCTCTACATATTGCTGTTTCGCCTCTTAGGCCTCGTCTCATCTTAGCTCTGCCAGTAGGAAACAGGCTTGTGATCAGCCGCAGTCACAAAACAGAAGGAAGGGACAGAGTTCAGTAGGATGGTGTAGGGTAGGGTTGCAGTTATGGTGTTGGACCTGAATCAAGGAGACCCAGCCATGGACAAATATGGTTATCACCTTCAAAGCCTTACATGGCATGAGGCCAAGTTATTTCAAGGACTATCCCAGAGATGCTTTTTCAGGAGACAACTGGACTTCCTTGTTTTTTCTTTTCTTGGAAGAATTTTGCTTCTCATCCAAGAAGCTTCTTCAGCTTTGACCAGATCAGGGGTAGGCAACCTTGGCTCTTTTATGACTCGTGGACTTCAACTCCCAGAATTCCTGAGCCAGCTATCAAAGAGCCAGGGTTGCCTACCCCTGGACTAGATGGTGGGGAACGGAAGGATTTATACTCCTTGCAGACAGCTGGTCATTTGCATTCTTTTAGAGATGATCAACTGTCTGCAAGGAATATAAATCCTTCCATTCCCCACCATCTAGAACATAAGAACATAAGAAGAGCCATGCTGAATCAGGCCAAAGCCCATTGAGTCCAGCATTCTGTGTCACACAGTGGCCCACCAATTGTACATGGGGATCTTGAGCAGAAAGAGAAGGCAAAACCCTCCCTTTCCCTTGACCCCCAAACAAATGGTACTCAAGGGAATCCTGCCTGCCTCAACCAACATAGAGGCGGCACATGGACATCCATTTTAATAACCACTGATACACTTGGCATCCACGAATCTATCTAACCCTGCCTTGAAGCTGTCAAGGCTGACAGCTGTCACGACCCCTTCTGGAAGTGAATTCCATAAACCAACGACCCTCTGGGTGAAGAAATATTTCCCTTTATTTGTCCTCACTTTCTTAGCTATGAGCTTTAGGGAGTGCCCCCTTGTCCTGGTATTGTGTGATAGAGAAAAGAATTTTTCTCTATCCGCCTTTTCTATCCCATGCATGATTTTATACACTTCGATCAAGTCACCCCTTAAACGCCATCTTTCAAGGCTGAAGAGACCAAGGCGTTGCAATCTGGTTTCATAAGGGAGGTGCTCCATTTCCTTGATCATTCTTGTTGCCCTTTTTTGCACCTTTTCCAGTTCCATTATATCCTTCTTGAGTCAGTCTAGTCAGAGCTGAGGAAGCTTCTTGGATGAGAAGTGAAGCATCCTCAAAGAAAAACAAGAAAGTCCAGTTGCCTCCTGAAAAAGCACTTTTGGGATAACCATGACCTGGAGGACCGAGAATCTCCATAGATATTACAAGGACTATTTTTTTCTCAATTACATGTACTCAAACCACCAGAGCAAAGAGGCAGCAGATATTACAGGTCCCCTGTCTTGAGGGGAGGCCTCTTAAGAAGGGCCTTCTCTGTGGTGACTCCCTTCTTGTGGACCATCATGCCTGCAGAAATAAGATTGGCTCCAACCTTGATACACTTTCAAAGAGGCCTGAGGACATGGTTCTGCCAACAGGCCTAGGGACCCCCAGGGTGACATGGAGCCCATCAAGTAGCTGGTTTGATTGTTGTCACCAGGTGTGGTGGGGGTTTATTGGGATGTGTATCTGACATTTTACTTCCGTAAAGTAAATGATTGAGTTGGGTGACAGTATCACTTTTCTAAATAAATAAATATGGGTTGATTCAGTGGCCAGTCCCACATTTTCAGCCCATCTTACTTGGGGAGAGGTAATTAGGCTTTGTAATTAGTAACTACTTAATAATTAGACCTTGAGCTTCCAGAGCAGCATTTCTCAACCTCAGCAACTTCAAGATGGGTGGACTTCCAGAATTTTCCCAAACATGGGAATTCTGGAGTTGAAGTCCACCCATCTTGAGGAACACTGTTCCAGAGGAAAAATGGAATATAAATACAAGGACCAACTATATGATGGCTTAAAGGTAGAGGCTTCTTTATGTGCCTGCTCAGGCAAAGTAACTGCCCATCACCACCACCTGTATTCTACCTTTTTTGAGAGGCTGTCAGTTATTCCATGACCTTCATGAGTCAATACAAGAATGCACCAGTTTTATCTTAAAACTGGGGCATGTTCACTGCCTCTTCTGTGTTCCTGAGGACTTTTTCTACCTCAGCTTCACATCTGTGATGTGATGGTGACAGTGGAAAGTTTCTGAAATTCTGCAAAGGTTTGTGATTAGTCATCAAATTAGCCATCGGTGGTTGTAGAGCATCATGAAAGAGGCGATGAAAAGGTTCTGTAAATACCCATATTAACTTAACACAGAGGTCTTCAAACGTGGCCCTTTTATGACTTGTGGACTTCAACTCCCAGAAGTCCTCAGCCAGCATGTCTGGCTGAGGACTTCTGGGAGTTGAAGTCCACAAGTCATAAAAGGGCCACGTTTGAAGACCCCTGACTTAACACCAGATTTAAGGGTGGTGAGGGAGAAGGCAGCAAGTGGCCGGGTCACATCCTTCTCCTTGTGGATCACCACATTTAACTCCAGAATACACAGAATTGAGACCTCATAGGACAGCATTTATTTATTTCTTCCTTTTTTATACCTCATTTCCTCTGTAATCTCTTAGGGTTAATTAACCAGGTTCCCACAACATGGTAGATTAGGCAAAAGGGGGAATTAAGTTATTTATGGTTCAGTGTGTTGTGTGAATTGGCCCACTTTTGTGCAACCACTTCAGTGGTTACAGCACCTTATATTAAGAGAGCCGCTGTGGTTTGATTTGTTAATCTGAGAGTTGTGTGGTGCAGTAATTGTGACATTTTATGTTCTGCTATTGACACCAAGATCATCTTTATCCTTAGACTGACCTCAGAGATACCAACTGGCTCAAAGTCATTTTTCTGAGCTTTGCAGTTGAACTTGGACTTTTCCCAGCCATATTACATGACTTACATAATCTTTTGGAACTGAGCAAAGAGAAAAGTGATTTTTGCTGGAAAAGAAACTAGAGTGAAGAACGTAGAAGGCAAATAAAGGGTTGGCTTTTCTTCCTTTCTCAATATTTCCATGTTTTAAATGGTGCTTTACCCCCACAAAAAGAGGAGGCAAAATCAACACTGTTAGGGTTTGGATGGGTGCTAACAAGCTCAAACTCAACCCCGACAAGACGGAGTGGCTGTGGGTTTTGCCTCCCAAAGACAATGCAATCTGTCCGTCCATTACCCCGGGGGGGGCAGTTTCTGACCCCCTCAGAGAGGGTCCGCAACTTGGGCGTCCTCCTCGATCCACAGCTAAATTTGGAACATCATCTTTCGGCTGTGGCGAGGAGGACATTTGCCCAGGTTCGCCTGGTGCACCAGCTGCGACCCTATTTGGACCGGGAGTCTCTTCTCACAGTCGCTCATGCCCTCATCACCCCATGCTCTCTACATGGGGCTACCTTTGAAAAATGCTCGGAGACTTCAGGTAATGCAAAATGCAGCTGCGCGAGCAGTGTTGGGCTTGCCTAGAAATGCCCATATCTCGGCATCATTCCGCGAGCTGCATTGGCTGCCAATTGGTCTCCGAACGCAATTCAAAGTGTTGGTTATGACCTATAAAGCCCTACATGGCACCGGACCAGGTTACTTATGGGACCGTCTGCTGCCCCATGAAACCCAGAGACCGGTTAGGGCCCACAGAGTCAGCCTTCTCCAGGTCCCGTCAGCCAGACAGTGTCGCCTGGCGGGGCCTAGGGGAAGAGCCTTCTCTGTTGTGGCCCCGGCCCTCTGGAATCAACTCCCCCCGGAGATCCGTATTGCCCCCACCCTCTCCGCCTTTCGCAAATTACTTAAGACTCATCTTTGCCGACAGGCCTGGGGCAGTTAACACCTGGCCCCAGCCAGTGTATGTATGTTTGTATGTTTGTTTTGGATGATTGGTCTTTTAATTGAGGGGTTTTATAAATGTTTTTTTATATATTAGATTTCTACATGTAGTATTTATGTTGTGAGCCGCCCTGAGTTTTTGAAATAGGGCGGCATAAAAATCTAAGTAATAAATAAATAAATAAATAAATAAATAAATAAATAAATAAATAAATAAATAAATAAATAAATAAATAAACAAACACCTCTTTACACGCAATTGTTATGTGATTATGCATCTAGATCTGTTATTTCGCAAACTTGGCGCAACTTTAAGATATGTGTACTTCAACTCCCAGAATTCCCCAGCTAACTCTAATCTCAGCTCATACCACTAGAAGGCAGCCAAGTGTTGGGAGTCTTTCCACAAGACTTTTCTGCCCTCTAGTGGTCATCTGCAGATTGCAAATCATATAATCCAAATCAGTGGCCGTAGCATAAACTAGACTGCGCTGCGGATGTGTTGTATATTCACATATAAAAAGCAGTCTCACAAATGTAGCAGTTGGTATAGCTCACATTTCTGGACCCTAAATTCATTCATTCGTTCGTTCGTTCATTCATTCATTCATTCATTTTCATTGTATAGATTACCTCACAATCAAACATCTTGGTAGTGAATATCAGAGCAAAACCAACAGACAATCCAAATGATAAACTCATTATCATAATAAAAAGGGTACTATCACAATAAAAGCATAATGGAGCCTAAGGATAACCAACTCAATATACACAAGCACAGTCCTGGTCAAGGAAAATATAATTAAGACTGATGGGCTTACCCAACTTTCATGTCCCATGTCTGAGGATCATTCATGTCTTGGAGGACTTACGAAACACCAACTGAACTAAATGAAGTTGGGGAGGGGGATGATGTCGCAAAAGGCTATCTGTATAAAGTCTGTTTGTCTCAACATGTTGGAAGACCCAGATTCCAATCCCCTCTCATCCATGGGAGCTCTCTGGGTGACTTTGGACCTTTTCTGGAGATGGAATGAAGATGATGAACATCTTGCATTTTAACCTAAACAAGTGCAAAGTTATGCACATCGGGGCAAAGAACCCCAATTATACTTACCAACTGATGGGGACCAAACTTTCTGAGACAACCCAAGAAAGGGATCTTGGGGTTTTGGTGGACAGCTCGATGAAGATGTCAACCCAATGCGCAGCAGCAGTAAAAAAGGCAAATTCCATGCTTGGCACGATTAAGAAGGGAATCAAAAATAAGTCAGCAAGTGTTGTATTGCTTCTGTACAAATCGATGGTGAGACCACACTTGGAGTACTGTGTACAGTTCTGGTCACCGCACCTCAAGAAGGATATAATGGAACTGGAAAAGGTGCAAAAAAGGGCAACAAGAATGATCAAGGAAATGGAGCACCTCCCTTATGAAACCAGATTGCAATGCCTTGGTCTCTTCAGCCTTGAAAGACGGCGTTTAAGGGGTGACTTGATCGAAGTGTATAAAATCATGCATGGGATAGAAAAGGCGGATAGAGAAAAATTCTTTTCTCTATCACACAATACTAGGACAAGGGGGCACTCCCTAAAGCTCATAGGTAAGAAAGTGAGGACAAATAAAGGGAAATATTTCTTCACCCAGAGGGTCGTTGGTTTATGGTATTCACTTCCAAAAGAGGTCGTGACAGCTGTCAGCCTTGATAGCTTCAAGGCAGGGTCAGACAGATTCATGGATGCCAAGTGTATCGGTGGTTATTAAAACGGATGTCCGTGTGCCGCCTCTATGTTGGTTGAGGCAGGCAGGATTCCCTTGAGTACCATTTGTTGGGGGTCAAGGGAAAGGGAGGGTTTTGCCTTCTCTTTCTGCTCAAGATCCCCATGTACAATTGGTGGGCCACTGTGTGACACAGAATGCTGGACTCGATGGGCTTTGGCCTGATTCAGCATGGCTCTTCTTATGTTCTTATGTTCTTATGACTAAAAGTCATCCCAGGTCTAGCCCCCACCCCACCCCCAACTTTAGTCACATAGGTTTCCTAGAGGATTTGGACCCTTCATCTTCTTCCATTCCTAACCTGAGAAGTTGAAAAACATCTACGAGCCCTGGCAGGCCCGTAACGTTCAACAAAGTGGCCTTTAAACTTCACTGGATTGATTTGGGTTGAAGCACCCACCGTTAAATGCAAATGTACAGGCAGCCCTGGTCAAGCCATATATTTCAATTGCACAGAAGCTGATACAGCCTCTCCGTGGCACAAAGGCAACCACAAAGTTAGTTATTTTCAATACATGTTAGGCAGTTATCCCAAAGGTGCTTTTTTCAGGAGGCAACTGGACTTTCTTGTTTTTCTTTGAAGACTTTTCACTTTTTGTCCAAGAAGCTTCTTCAGCTCTGACTGGATGGTGGGGAACGGAAGGATTTATACTCCTTACAGCAGACATGTCGAACACAAGGCCTGGGGGTCAGATGCGGCCCACGAATTGATTTCAGGTGGCCCGCGAAGCCATCCTGGAAACAGTGAGGGAACGGCCCCCGCTGCCTTGGCCCTGTCCCAGGCTGGCCGGGAGCCAATGTACAATTTTATGGTGGCCATCTATGCTGAAAGGCATTCAGCTCCACAAGGCAGTCTGGAAACAGCAAGGAACCAGCCCCTGTCGCGTTGGCCCCGCCCCCTGGGTGCATGCTGGGGAGGGGTCACCCTTTGTGAGGAATGAAGAAATGGACCATGCCTTGGCGCTTGCCCCGGTCCCACCCCCTTCTGCCAGAGACCCTCAGATTTCTCCCACTCCTGCCCAGGCCCCCCCAGGCACCCTTGACACAAATGATGTAGAGCTGGCCATGCCCACCCAGTAGGCCACACCCACTCCATCCACACCCACCCAGTAGGCCGCACCCCCCCCCCACCCCCACCCCCACCCAGGGCAACCTCAATGCTGATGCGGCCCTCAATGAAATTGAGTTTGACACCCTTGCCTTACAGACAGCTGGTCATTTCCATCCTTTTAGAGAGTCCTTGAGGCACTTGGAGGTTTATCTGTGTCCTCAGAGTCATCTTAGTACTGCAAATGACTCTCTAAAAGGAAATGACCAGCTGTCTGCAAGGAATATAAATCCTTCCGTTTCGCTACCATCTAATCAGAGCTTGAAGAAGCTTCTTGGATGAGAAGCGAAACATCTTCAAAGAAAAACTAGAAAGTCCAGTTGCCTCTTGAAAAAGCATCTTTGGGACAACCATGATCTGGAGGACTGAGAATCTCCATAGAGGGTTAGGCAGCTGTTTACAGATTCAAAACAAGGAAACAGAGACAAGGGCAGGTGCCAACACTTAAACACTCACTCAAGCAATGCCCCGTGAGACCTCCCAGCAAAAATAACAGCTTCCAAATGTTTCTTGTAACCTGATAATTTTTCTATTCTTAATTCTGGAAATCCCCCTCATCTTCTTTGCAGAACTCTTCTAACTGAGAACTACTTGTAGGTAGGTCTCTTTGCATAGAGGGCAGGTTTTAGATCAGACATGTCAAACACAAGGCCCGGGGGCCGGATATGGCCTGCAAAGTGGTTTCATGTGGCCCACGAAGCCATCCTGGAAACTGCCTTGGCCCTGGCCCAGGCCGGCCGGGAGCCAATGTACAATTTTGTGGTGGCCCTCTATGCTGAAACGCATTCAGTCTTAGCTCCATAAGCCCGCCCCACATGGCCTGAGAGGAACAGCGAGGCTCCTCCAGTGGACCATGCCTTGGCACTTGCCCCGGTCCCACTCCTTTCTGCCAGAGACCCTCAGATCTGTCCCACTCCTGCCCAGGCCCCAACAGGCACCCTTGACGCGAACGATGTAGAGCTGGCCACACCCACCCAGTAGGCCACACCCACCCTGGCCACACCCACCCAGCCCCCTGAGGGCAACCACAATGCTGATGTGGCCCTCAATGAAATTGAGTTTGACACCCCTGGTTTAGATCTTCCCACAGGTTTAGGACATATTCAATTACTTTTCAGCTTCAATTTCTTCACTGGCTGTGAGACGTTAACGTCATGAAAACCATGAAGGATCTCTGCTAGAAATGCCGCAGATCTGGCTAGATTGGCAAATAAGAATCCAATAAAGGAGAATATTAGTAGCTCAGGGTTGAAATGAGGTCCTTGGTAATCTCTAAGCTTGGTTGTTTCCTTGCAGACATTGCATTGCCCAAACTAGGGAACATCATCAGGGCTAGTGACTTGTTTAGGTAATGAAACATCTGCAAGAAAACAAGCAAGCTCAGAGAGCGCCAAGGAGTCCTCAGTTCAGAATCAGAAAATCAGTACAAATCACCTGCTAAAAAAAAAAAAAGTAGCCAATCCCGGCATAGTTATCCACAGATCCACTGCACAAGATTGTGCATCACGGCAACAATGTACGTGAGAGCATGGTGAGAAGGAGTCTTTTTCGCTGATCCCATCACAGAAGCTATTGTCTAAAGACAAGCTTGACGAGCCTGCAACAATTTGGAACAAAAGCCTCAGGGCTGATGTGGGGGGGGGGAAATGAATAAAATACTTTGGGAGTAAAAAATTTGAAGGCGAAGGAGAACAGAACATCTTGCTAACTGATAAGCATGGGAAGGACTGCCTTGTGTTTGGGGGTTGTGTGACCGCCCAGAAAATTATGTGCAGACTTGAATATGTCAAGTCTTATACAGCAGGAGGAGGTAACAGAATAATAGAGTTGGAAGGGACCTTGGAGGTCATCTAGTCCAACCCCCTGCTCAGGCAGGAGATCCTATACCAGTGGTCCCCAATCCCTGGTCTGTGGACCAGTACCGATCTTCACAAACAAGCAAAGCCCCATCCGTGGGATGCAGGAAGCACACAAAACTACACACTCTCCAGTCCATGGAAAAACCTTTCGCCACTGAACCGGTCTCTGGTACCTAAAAGGTTGGGGACCTCTACCCTATACTATTCCAGACAAGTGGCTGTCCAGTCTCTTCTTAAAAGCCTCCAGTGATGGAGCACCACACCTTCTGGAGGCAAGCCGGTCCACTGATTAATTGTTCTAACTGTTAGGACGTTTCTCCTTAGTTCCAGGTTGCTTCTCTCCTTGATCAGTTTCCATCCTTTGCTTCTTGTCCTGCCTTCAGGTGCCTTGGAGAATAATTTGACCCCCTCTTCTTTGTGGCAACCCCTGAGAGACTAGAACAGGGGTCTTCAAACTTGGTCCTTTTATGACTTGTGGACTTCAACTCCCAGAATTCCTCAGCCAGCGTGCCTCCTGGCTGAGGAATTCTGGGAGTTGAAGCCCACAAGTCATAAAAGGGCCAAGTTTGAAGACCCTTCTACTAGAAGATTGCTATCATGTCACTCCTGGTTCTTCTTTTCACTAGACTAGACATACCCAATTCCTGCAACCATTTTTCGTATGTTTTAGCCACCAGCCCCCTAATCATCTTTGTTCTTAAATGTTTTAGGACTTAGAAGTCCAGAATCTTGGAAACTGCGATAGGGTCCCCCAGCCTTCATTTACTAGTGACTTCATTAAGGTGGAGTTTCTGTTTGAAAATTTGGCATTTCTTCTTTCAACCTTTCCATAGCTTGGGTTAAGCTGCTAATTCTTAGAAAAGCCATCTTCTTCCCTTATCTCTCACCCAAAGTGTTTAATGAAGTACAGGTAGCCCTCGACTTATGACCTCAATTGAGCTCTAAATGTCTGTTACTAAATGAGACAGATGTTAAGTGAATTTTGCCCTGTTTTACAACTCTTCTTCACTGCAGGTTGGCTACCCTTGACCTAAGATATAGATGCTTGAAGACCAGTTGCCAAGCATCCAAATTTTGATCATGTGACCACAGAGAATCTGCAACGTTCATATAAGTATGAAAAATAGTTGCTCGGACATTACTCCTGGTCTACATCTGAAGAGGGATGAGAGGGAAGAAAGAGTGAAAGAGGGGAGAAGGAAGTAGGAAGGTTGGAGGAGAAGAGGAGAAGTGGAGAGAAAGGGAAGGAGAGGGGTGGAGGAAGAGGGAAGTAGGAAGAGAAGAAAGGTAGAAAGAAGGTAGAGAAGAAAGAGGGCAGATGTGGTGAAGGGGGAAATGGGCGAGCAACCCCAAAAGTTATGTGTAGGTATTTATCTCATTTCATTTATTGACTATATGAATGTTAAAGAATGTATGCTAGCATCTTATAAATATTATGATATATGTCTCGGGGAGAGTTTGGAATGAAATTGATAAAGTCTTAAAATAGGTTTAATAGAAATTTATGATAGAAATGGAATATATTAAATTTATATGTTTTTGGTTTTTTATTTTTTATTTTCTCTTTTTTTTTCTTTCTGTCTTGTGTGGGAGAGGGAAATAGAAAGATGATAAGTGAATGTATTAAGTTGAGTTGTTTATGTATGTTTTTATTTTGGAACTTTTGTTCACCCAATCAACATGGTGTGTTTTAAGCATTTATTGTTAAAATCATAAAATCAATAAAATATATTTTAAAAAAATAGTTATCGGTCCCTCTTTTCAGTACCATTGTAACTTCCAACAGTCACTAAACAAATGGTTGTAAGTCAAGAACTATCTGTGATAGGTTTCTGCATGCAGTCAAGTAAATCAAAAGTGAATCTCCAACTAAATTTGAAGGTTCTTCATACCATTGATAATTTGCGGGCAGATACAAAAGTGTTTTAGGCGAAATAGTCTTTTTACATCTCTCAATCTACCCATTCTAACTTTGCAAGATAACATGGAAGGTAACTGGAGGCCTCTGAATGTATAGATAAGATAAGGTTTAAGCCACAGAGGCTGTCGCTGAAAGCAAGATGAAATAATTGCCTTATCTTGCCCAAGAAAGTAGGTTGGGTTGTACAGATATTATTCTGTGTATGCTATTTCCATCTTCAAGTTTTAGCTTTTGAGAGGTCAATGTTCTTTCTAGTTTCACTGAATATTCTGATGCGTTTTTTTTTATTAAATAGATTTTTTTTTACTGCTTTCCTCAAGCTAGCATTCTTCAGAAGCGTGGAGATGACAACTCCCAATTTCCTAGTCCTGCATCTTACACATGTGATTGTTCCACTCACTATTACTCACACCACAGATGCATCACAATCTGAGTTACTATTTTACCAGACTTACGAACTCATCTCCTTCAAGGATCAGGGCTTTCAGTTTGAATGAGAAAATTCTGCTTGAGTCATCTCTGATTCCTACTAACTATGAGCCACAAACAACAACATAAAGAATTGATGTGGGTGGGGAATACCCCACCCTCCCAAAAGGGGCTTGCATGATGAATCTCACGAGTTTTGTTCTAGAATAGGAGAGGTCAGTAAAACCCCACCTGATGGAGAGCTACGTGGCGTTTAATGCACAGGCTTAACCTGCCCTCAAAACATCTAATTCTGCAGAACGCCTTTGATTAAACTGCACCATAAATAAATATCTCAGGGGTTGCCACAAGGAAGAGGGAATCAAGCTATTTTCCAAAGCGCCTGAAGGCCGGACAAGAAGCAACGGATGGAAACTAATCAAGCAGAGAAGCAACCTGGAACTAAGGAGAAACTTCCTGACAGTTAGAACAATTAACCATTGGAACAACCTGCCTCCAGAAGCGGTGAATGCTCCAACATTGGAAGTTTTTAAAAAGAGACTGGACAGCCATTTGTCTGAAATGGTATAGTGTTTCTTGCCTAAGCACGGGGCTGGACTAGATGACCTCCAATGACCCTTCCAACATCATCATCATCATCATCATCATCATCATCATTATTATTACTATTATTTACAATTGCAATTAAAAAAAAACAGAAAGACACCAAAAGCAGCCTGCTCCTGAAACTGAAACATACACAAAAATATTGAAAATAAACTCATTTTTCTATGCGCTCTTACCCTACCTGACATTGAAATTAAATGGCAGAGGAAAAACTCTATCCTTTGCTTTTTTTTTTTTTTTGTTTACAAGAAGAGGCAGTCTTAAAGACAAACAGCACAAAAGGGAAAAATGGGCAGCTTTAACCAGGTGCCTTTTACACTGGCTTCACACGGACCACAACTCCCATTATCCACAGCCTAGGTGGGGCTAGATAGATTCATGGATGCAAAGTGTATTGGTGGTTATTAAAACAGATGTCCATGTGCCGCCTCTATGTTGGTTGAGGCAGGCAGGATTCCCTTGAGTACCATTTGTTTGGGGGTCAAGGGAAAGGGAGGGTTTTGCCTTCTCTTTCTGCTCAAGATCCCCATGTACAATTGGTGGGCCACTGTGTGACACAGAATGCTGGACTCGATGGGCTTTGGCCTGATTCAGCATGGCTCTTCTTATGTTCTTATGTTCTTATGTGGACATGATGGAAGGCAATATCCAAATGTTGTACAGGGCCCAAACCCCATTTCTGAAAAACTGAGGGCGTGCCACACCCTTTTTCCCGCGTGCCTTTCTTTTTTTCAAACAAACAAACAAACAAAACAAACTTCATTTATTGTAGAAATAACAGGCTGAGTCTGATGGTGGGGGAAGGGGGTCAAACACACCAGCAATCTGGAGTCCCTGTGATCCCTTATTAAGTCCACCTGCCCCTTAGATTCCACTGACTCTTATCTGGCATTAATTCTCCTTGATGGTTAGTCTTTCAGATTCTTGAGTATGCCTCAAAATTGCTTTTTCAAAAGGCAATTGGACTCCCCCCCCTTGAGGAAGAAGAACAAAAGGATTCCTTTCTTATCCAAGAAATTTCATCTGGGTTTTTTTCCAACTGATCAATTTTAATTGAAATTGAAAAAAGCAACTATGAGACAACTATCACCTGAATGATTGAGGATCTCCACAGACACTCTTGTATATAAGTAACATGAAATACATTTTGAGCACTTTCAAATTCAGTGTATGGTCCTGATTCCATGCCTGACGTGCACTTCCATTGGAAGACCTGACAGACCAGGTTAGGGACAGATCATCATGTAGAAAATCTATCCCTGTGGCTGCTAAGAGCTAACACTGACTTGACAGCATTCCATCCACCCATCCATCCACCACCCACCCACCCATCCATCCATCCATCACCTACCCATCCATCCACCCATCCACCGACCCACCCACCCATCCATCCATCCATCCATCCATCCATCCACCCACCCATCCATCCATCTTTTGTTTTCTTTGCTTAAATAAATTGCTGAGAATCGTGATGGTAGAGGCATGGGGAATAAATCAGTAAAGAAAAGCATTGTGTAATGAGAAGTTTTACATTACAACCCAGATTAACATTAGTTCCAGAAAATGTGACCATCTGAGGGTTTCCCCCCATTGCACAAAAACTAGTCTCAACTTTTCCCCAGGGTTTAAAAGAGAGGATCTAGTACAGGGGTTCTCAACCTTGGCAACTTTAAGACTTGTGGACTTCAACTCCCAGAATTCCTCAGCCAGCAAAGCTGGCTGAGGAATTCTGGGAATTGAAGTCCACAAGTCTTAAAGTTGCCAAGGTTGAGAACCCCTGATCTAGTAGCACCTTTCCCATAGAAGAAAATTTATTGAAAGGCACAAGCTTTTCTGAGCTGCAATCCATGACATGACTAGGTCACTCCAGAAGTTTATTTTTGATCTCTGGGAAGTTGGGGGTGGTTACTCACTCAGCTAATCAATGATCAAGGAAGCAGGCCTGTACCCGGATCTCCAACCAGAGGACAACTGTTAGCCAGGTTACAAACTCAGCAGGAGAGCCACCATTCAGACAGCCCAATCCCTGGAAAGCTCTCTAAACCACCCATTCCTTCACACATTTAGCCAGGTTATTCTTTATTACTTTATAAGAAACTCAAGGTGATGAAAGTATATAATACTCCTTCTCTTTCCTATTTTCCCTACAACAACCCTGTGAGGTGGTTGCGCTGAGAGAAAGGAACTGGCCCAAAGTCATCCAGTTGACTTTCATGCCTAAGGAGAGACTAGAATTCAGTCTCCTGGTGAATGACCTAAGGTCATTGGCTTTCACATCTAAAGTGGGACTGGAACTCCCAGTCTCCTGGTGATTGGCTCAAAGTCACCCAGTTGGCTTTCATGTCTAAAGTGGGACTAGAACTCCCAGTCTCCCGGTGATTGGCCCAAAGTCATCCAGTTGGCTTTCATGCCTAAGGCAAGAGCAGAACTCACACTCTCCTGGTTTCTAGGCCAGCACCTTAATTACTACACCAAACTGGCTTTCTAAGATTAGTTGCCACCTTAGCTGTCACATTCACACAAGGTCACCTTATCTAGGTTTTGGATGATTCCCTGCTCCTACAGGTTGGGTTCTGATTGGTTGCACTCCACCAGCTCAGAGAAGGGTTAACCCAGTCACCAGGGCCAGCATGTCCTGTGAAGGCAGCCAACAAGCGTCTGTTGGTGCATTAAGACCCCCGAGGGCTGCAATCTCCTCAATGCCACTTTGTTCTGCGGTCCGCCAGGGGATTAGATTAACCCCCCTCTCCTCGCCCTGCTCCTCTAGCCTACGGGATCCCCTCCGCAGCGCGCCTCCTGCCAAACCAGCAGCTCAAGAGCCCCGGCGGCGTCGGCGGCGGGGAGGGGGAAAGCGCTGCGGCTGCTCCCACGTTGTCAAGCAGCGTGGGAAGAAAACCCGTCTCCCCAGAGCGGCGGTGGCAAGTAGTTTCTCTGGAAAGGGGCGAGTCTCCCTCTGCCTGTCTCTATCTCTGAAGGAGAGAGGAGGGGGAGGGGGAGAAGGAAGGAGGGAAGGAGGGAGAACGGGAAGGAGCGAGAGAGCGAGGCATGGAAGGAGAGAAAGGGGGAGGGAGGGAAAGAGAGAGGGAGAACGAGAGAAGAAGGGAGAGCGAGAGGGAGCGAGAGAGGAAGGGAGGGGAGAGAGAGGGGGAGGGGGAGGGGGAGGGAAGGAGAGGGGGAGAGGGAAGGAAGGAGGGAGAACTAGAGAAGAGAGAGCAAGAGGGAGGGAGGGGAGAGAGAGGGGAAGGGAGAGGGGAAGAGGGGGAGGGAAGGAGCGGGGGAAGGAGAGAGAACGAGAGCGAGCGAGAGGGAGAGGGAGGCATGGAAGGAGAGAAAGAGGGAGGGAGAGGGAGAACGAGAGAAGAAGGGAGAGCGAGAGAGGGAGGGAGGGGAGGGAGAGGTGAAGGGAGAGGGAAGGAGAGGGGGAAGAGGGGGAGGGAGAACGAGAAGAAGCTAGAGAGCGAGAGGAAGAGGGAAGCATGGAAGGAGAGAAAGGGGAAGAACGAGAAGAAGCGAGAGAGCGAGAGGAAGAGGGAGGCATGGAAGGAGAGAAAGAGGGAGGGAGAGGGAGAGCGAGAGAAGAAGGGAGAGCGAGAGAGAGCGAGAGAGGGAGGGAGGGGAGGTGAAGGGAGAGGGGGAGGGAAGGAGAGGGGGAAGAGGGGGAGGGAGGGAAGGAGGGAAGGAGAGAAAGGGGAAGAACGAGAAGAAACGAGAGAGCGAGAGGAAGAGGGAAGCATGGAAGGAGAGAAAGGGGGAGAACGAGAGAAGAAGGGAGAGCAACAGGGAGGCATGGAAGGAGAGAGAGAGATGACCGGACGTAACCCTGAGTAGCAGACGCCCGCTCGCCTCTCCGCCCAACCGGGACGGTTGTCCCCGCTTGACAACCAACTGAGCCGGCCACATCCTGCAGGCGCGCCTCCGCCACTCCCTCCAGAAGACCAGCTGCGCCCGCGAAGCCGGAAGGAGAAGGCAGGCCGCCTCGCACAACCCCGTCGGCGGGCTTCATTCATTGTTCGGCTTCGCACGAGACGCGGGGAAAGGAACTGAAGGCAGGGCTGGCTTTCTCTCCAGAGCTAAGCCGGCCTTCCCTTCGCCATCAACCAGCCCAACCGGAGCTGGTTGGGAAGAACCTCGAGCCGAGAGGTTTGCACCTGACCAACTTAAGTGGGTCGTGTGAAGACAACACAAGATCCGCTTTTTTCTCTCTCGGGCAGGAAACGTGTTTTTCTCCTGTCTGGGGTGTGTGTGGCGGGGGGAGGGGAAGAGAACGACTCCTTCTCGGTTTTAGATCAAGAGTCTTGATTTTTTTTGCAAATCACTCTTGACACCACCCCAACTTGGCCATAACCTGGTTTCCGGACAAGAGCACGCGCGTTTCCCCACTGCCAGCCAAGCTGCGTTCCCTAAATTCCCGCTTTGGAGGCTCCTGGGAAGAAGTGGAACAGCTTGCCTCCAGAAATCTCCATCACTGGAGATTTTTAAGAAGAGGCTAGAAGACAGTCACTTGTCTGAGACTGTAGTGTATAGGTTCTCCTGCTTGAGCAGGGGGCTGGACTAGAAGACCTCCAAGGTCCCTTCCAGCTCTATTCTATTCATCCTTCGCTCCTCTCTTTTCTCTCCTGGGCAAACCCCTCCCCCGAACCTGCAGAAGGAACCCCGAGAATTTCAAGAAAAGCACCGGCCGAATCTCCCTCTCCACGCTAAACGGCACCCGGACCACTGATGGTGTTACCTAGTTTGGGTAATGAAACGTCTGCAAGAAAGCCACCAAGCTCCGAGAGCACCAGGGACCCCTGAGCTACGCCTATTCTCCTTTATGGGTGGCACAAAGAACGGAAAGGCGGCGTGGAGCATGGGCAGAGTGCAATCAGTTGAGCGCGGGCAGAAGCCCCGCGCTGAAGAATAGGGGAGGGGGATGGCAGAGGTGCGACGATCAGACTAAGTCAAGCGCCCCCCCACCCCCGTTAATTTTTCCTTAACGGGCCTGCACTCCGGTGCCTGGTTTTTTTTTTTCCTTCAGCAAATACAGCCAACATGCTTGGCCGCCAAGGAGACGTTTGTTACACACAAAGGAAGTTGCTTGCACGCGCGCCCACACAAACCCACACCCACCCACCCACACACACACACGCTCCGTCTCGTTGCCAAGGGCTTTTCGCGCCGTTCTGCATCACCACACCACACCACACACACACAAACACACACATCCGCGCGTCCCCATTCATCTACCGCCGCTGGGTCGCCAGCAGCCACAATCGGTCTCAGCTTTTAACGCCGAATCCTCTCGGCTCGTTTCGTCTGCAGCCTCTTCTCTTGCACCAGGGGAAGAAAAAAAAATAAAATAAAACAGCTGTTCCCAACCGAGACGTAACGGATGTTCGGCGGGAAACTGCAAAGCAGAATCTAACCGGCCGAGTTGCCTTTGATACACCTGGGTTTTCCAAATCCGGGCTTGTAGGGTGGGGGTTGCCGTTTAAAATGTAGCCTCCCCCTCCGCCCCGGCCCCTTGCCCCCAACAGCAGCCCGGATTCCCTTCCAATTCTTACCTAGGCTCCCGTTCCCACGACTGACTGTATTCCACGTGTCGTCCGCTCACAGACGCGGTCCGGGGCTGGGGCGGACTCGCACCGCGCGCGCCTTTGATCCTGACAAACCCAGCGGGGAGAGGCGCCCATCAGCCGAGCGCTGCACGAAAAGCAGCATAACGTAAACTCGTGTCCAGGTACAGATCCTTTCCTGACGTTCCTTTCCGTCCCCCACCCCCCACTGGATTTTCCTTCCTTCCAAGCCTCGTTCCGCCCCTCTAGGACTCGCTTCCGCCCCGCTGCATCTGGCTTCACATGTACCTGTTTTTATTTTGCACTGGGCGCTGGAGCCTCTCCCTTCCTCCGTCCTTCCTTCTCTCCCCCCCTCCGCCCTCCGCCTTTCTCCCTTCCCATTCAACCTCCCCCTCCACCCCGGGTAAAACCCGCCTCCTTCGCCGGACTAGGATTTGGCCGGACCAACCCAAGCGCTCCTGACGTGATGGTCTTATCTGGGATTAAGCCAATGGGCGAGAAAACCGGGCCAGCAGCCCAAATGACAGCCACGAGATTGACGGGAAGGGGAGGGAAAGGGTTAAAAGAAAAAAAAAGCAAATCCGGGAAGGCGTGTCAAAGGCGGGGCGGGGCGGGGCGGGGTGGGGGAGAGGAAGACAATGAAAAGAAAAGAGAGAGAAAAAAATAGGGGAACAATAGCAATCGGATAAGATAAAGATGGGTAAGCTTTATTGTCACTTTTTATTATGAGCACACTGGCCCACATTAAAAATCAAATGCTGTTGCCTGCTCTCAAAGAAATCCTGGGCGCTCCATCACTGGAGATTTTTTAAGAAGAGGCTGGAGTCCACAGTCACTTGTCTGAGAGGGTATAGGGCAGGGTTTTTCAACCTTTTCACCCATTGTACCACTTTTAGGATATGGCAATATTGGAGTACCACCAGTCGCCTAGCAAGGGGTCAAAAACTTGATGAATCCCCCCCCAAAAGGAAAAAAGTGATAAAGTAGAGGTAGTCCTCGACTTACAACGGTTCGCTTAGTGACTGTTCTAAGTTACAATGGCACTGGAAAAAGTGTCCCTCAAGGCACAGCCGAGCAAGACACCTGCCTGCCCGCCCGGCGGCGCTCTTCCTCCTGTCCGAGGTTTTCATGGTTTTGAGCATTTCTGTTGAGGATTGGCAGCGGAGGTGGAGTGGGGGAGTGTTTGCTTTTTATTCCCCCCGTCTGTTGGGTGGTTGCAGCAGGTTTTGGTCACTTCACATGACCCTGGGACACTGTGACCGTCACAAATATGAATCAGTTGCCAAGCATCTGAATGTAAATCACAAGAGCCTGGAGATGCTGCCGCATTCCAGCTGATCGGCGCTTCTTCTGGGCTCAGCAGAAGCGCCAGGATCAGCGCTGAGCTCCAGCTGATTGGTGCTTCTTCAGGGCTCAGCAGAAGCACCAGGATCAGTGCCAAGCTCCAGCTGGAGCCTGGCGCTGATCCTGGTGCTTCCACTGAGCCCTGACAGCCTTGCAGCTCCAGCTGTCTCTTGCTCAGGCTTGTGCGGTGCTGCCACCAGTTCAGCTCATTCCCCTCCCCTGCTACCATTTTTCTAGGATGGTTACATACCATCTGCCAGGTGCCAATGTACCACATGTGGTACCCGTACCACTGGTTGAAAAGCCCTGGTATAGGTTCTCCTGCTTGAGCAGGGGGCTGGACTAGAAGACCTCCAAGGTCCCTTCCAGCTTCTATTCTATTCTATTCTATTCTATTCTATTCTATTCTATTCTATTCTATTCTATTCTATTCTATTCTATTCTATTCTATTCTATTCTATTCAAAACAGGCATTGCTGAAAGAAAATCAACATGGTTTCTGCAAAGGCAAATCATGTCTTACTAACTTGTTAGAATTCTTTGAGGGTGTAAATAAATACATAGATAAAGGGGCCCCAGTTGATATTGTATATCTTGACTTTCAAAAGGCTTTTGACAAAGTTCCTCACCAAAGGCTCCTAAAAAAGCTCTCCAGCCACGGAATTAGAGGACAGGTCTTGTCCTGGATTGGTAACTGGCTAAATTGTAGGAAGCAAAGGGTGGCAATAAATGGACAATTCTCCGGATGGAGAGAGGTGAGAAGTGGTATGTCCCAGCGTTCAGTTTTAGGACCTTTACTTTTTAGTTTATTCATCAATGATCTGGATGCAGAAGTTAATAGTGAGGTAGCCAAGTTTGCTGATGACACTAAATTGTTCCGGGTTGTGAAAAGTGAAACTGATTGTCGGGAGCTCCAGAAGGATCTCTCGAAATTGTGTGAGTGGGCAACAAAGTGGCAAATGCATTTTAACCTAAACAAGTGCAAAGTTATGCACATCGGGGCAAAGAACGCCAATTATACTTACCAACTGATGGGGACCAAACTATCTGAGACAACCCAAGAAAAGGATCTTGGGGTTTTGGTGGACAGCTCGATGAAGATGTCAACCCAATGCGCAGCAGCAGGAAAAAAAGCAAATTCCATGCTTGGCATGATTAGGAAGGGAATCGAAAATAAGTCAGCAAGTGTTGTATTGCCTCTGTACAAATCGATGGTGAGACCACACTTGGAGTACTGTGTACAGTTCTGGTCACCGCACTTCAAGAAGGATATAATGGAACTGGAAAAGGTGCAAAAAAGGGCAACAAGAATGATCAAGGAAATGGAGCGCCTCCCTTATGAAACCAGATTGCAACGCCTTGGTCTCTTCAGCCTTGAAAGACGGCGTTTAAGGGGTGACTTGATCGAAGTGTATAAAATCATGCATGGGATAGAAAATGTGGATAGAGAAAAATTCTTTTCTCTATCACACAATACCAGGACAAGGGGGCACTCCCTAAAGCTTATAGCTAAGAAAATGAGGACAAATAAAGGGAAATATTTCTTCACCCAGAGGGTCGTTGATTTATGGAATTCACTTCCAGAAGGGGTCGTGACAGCTGTCAGCCTTGACAGCTTCAAGGCAGGGCTAGATAGATTCATGGATGGTTTTGCCTTCTCCTTCTGCTCAAGATCCCCATGTACAATTGGTGGGCCACTGTGTGATACAGAATGCTGGAATCGATGGGCTTTGGCCTGATTCAGCATGGCTCTTATTATGTTCTTATGTTCTTATTCTATTCTAGAGAGCACAGCATTAAGAATATGGAAAAAAAATTCAGTTTCTTTTAGAATGGATTCCAGCATTTTAACTTAAGTAGCTAATTTAAATAGCTTTGATGTAAATTTAAATAGCTTTGATGTAAATGGCACATTTTAAAAACATTCTTCCTTCCCTCCTTCCCCCCTCCCTTCCTTTCTTCCTTTCCTCTTTCTCCCATTCTCTCTCCTTCCTTCCTTCCTTCCTCCCTCCCTCCCTCCCTCCCTCCCTCCCTTCCTTCCTTCCTTCCTTCCTTCCTTCCTTCCTTCCTTCCTTCCTTCCTTCCTTCCTTCCTTCCTGGCCCACATTAAAAAATCAAATTCTGTTGCCTGCTCTCAAAGAAATTGTGGGGGCTCCATCACTGGAGATGTTTAAGAAGAAACTAGACATTCACTTGTCTGAGATGGTATAGGTTCTCCTGCTTGAGCAGGGGGCTGGACTAGAAGACCTCCAAGGTCCCTTCCAGCTCTATTCTATTCATATCCACCCATACACAAATAGGTAGTCCTCAACTTACAACAGTTTGTTTAGTGACTGTTCAAAGTTACCACGACACTGAAAAAAATGACTTATGACCATTTTTCACAGTTACGACCTTTGCAGGAGCTGGCTTTCATGGCTAAAGCAGAACTAGAACTCACACTCTCCTGGTGATTGGCCCAAAGTCACCCAGCCAGTTTTCATGCCTAAAGTGGGACTAGAACTCACAGCCTCCTGGTTTCTAGCCTGGTGCCTTAACCACTGGACCAAACTGGCTCTTTGACACATCAACCCAGCAACTCTTGAAAACCTCCTGACACATAGCCCCTACTTGGCATCTGTATTATGGACAGAAGAAACTGAGGCTGTGAAGGCAATGTAGAAGATTGAACACACTGAGAAACCATACTTAAAGTGTAGTCCTCAAAGGAACTACATCCCCATGGAGGCAGGTAAGTAGTGGGGTACCCCAAGGTTCCCTTTTAGGACCAGTACCCTTTAATATCTTCATAAATGATCTAGATCAGGGGTCTTCAACCTTGGCAATTTTAAGACTTGTGGACTTACATAAGAACATAAGAAGAGCCATGCTGAATCAGGCCAAAGCCCATTGAGTCCAGCATTCTGTGTCACACAGTGGCCCACCAATTGTACATGGGGATCTTGAGCAGAAAGAGAAGGCAAAACCCTCCCTTTCCCTTGACCCCCAACAAATGGTACTCAAGGGAATCCTGCCTGCCTCAACCAACATAGAGGCGGCACATGGACATCCCTTTTAATAACCACCGATACACTTGGCATCCATGAATCTGTCTAAGGCTGTCAAGGCTGACAGCTGTCACGACCCCTTCAGGAAGTGAATTCCATAAATCAACGACCCTCTGGGTGAAGAAATATTTCCCTTTATTTGTCCTCACTTTCTTAGCTATGAGCTTTAGGGAGTGCCCCCTTGTCCTGGTATTGTGTGATAGAGAAGAGAATTTTTCTCTATCCACCTTTTCTATCCCATGCATGATTTTATACACTTCGATCAAGTCACCCCTTAAACGCCGTCTTTCAAGGCTGAAGAGACCAATTCTGGGACTTCAACTCCCAGAATTCTTGTGGACTTCAACTCCCGGTTGCCAAGGTTGAGGACCCCTGAATTCTAATGAAGGAATAAAAGGGGAACTCATCAGATTTGCAGATGACACTAACCTGGAAGGAATAGCCAAAGCCCCAGGAGACAGGCTTAAAATCTAAAAGGCTCTTGGCAGACTTGAACACCGGACCCTATCTAACAAAATGAAATTCAATGTAGCTGTTGTGCACATTCAACTATTTAAACTTTCACCAACCTGGCTAGGCACAATGCACAAGCACAGCTGCTGAGGATGTGTGAGAGAAAGAGACCTCTCTATCCACAATCATTGTTCTGGCTCTTTTGCAAAATAGTCAGACACAAAACATAGGAGACCTTAATAATAAATTCTGGGACTTTTATGTCTATTTTGGCCTTGAAAGGCTATGCTCAGTTTATTCTGGTATATTGTGAGTGATAAGACAAAGATCTCAGGGGCTGCCACAAAGAAGAGGGAGTCAAGCTATTCTCTAAAATACCTGAAGGCAGGACAAGAAGCAACGGATGGAAACTAACAAAGGAGAGAAGCAACCTAGAACTAAGGAGAAACTTCCTGACAGTTAGAACAATTAATCAGTGGAACAACCTGCCTCCAGAAACTGAAGGTGCTCCAACACTGGAGGTTTTTAAGAAAAGATTGGACAGCCATTTGTCTGAAATGGCATAGGATTTCTTGCCTGAGCAAGGGGTTGGACTAGATGACCTCCAAGGTCCCTTCGAACACTACTCTTCAGTTATTCTTTTTATTTTTTTATTCTTTTTTATTTTTCCAAACTCTCCCCGATACATGTACCATGATATTTATGAGATGTTAACATACATTCTTTTTACATTCATATATAAGATACTTTTAATAAAATGAAATAAATACATACACATGACTTTTGGAGTTGCTCGCCCATTTCCCCTTTCACCGTATCCACACTCCTTCTCTACCTTCTTTCTCCCTTTCTTCTCTTCCCTACTTCCCTCTTCTCCTCTTCTCTTTCCTTCACCACTCTCCTCCCCTTTCTCCCCACTTCTCCTCCTCTTCTCCTCCAGCCTTCCTACTTCCTTCTCCCCTCCTTTACTCTTTTCTTTCTCCTTCCAAAAAACAGGCCAAAGCATTTAGGGATGAGGGTGGTGGTGATCAGTAGGTCCCTAAATGCTTAAGATACTAACAAGAACTTTCTCTTCTTCTGTTTAAAATTGCTCTTTCTAAAATCACACACGATGATAATGAATAAAGAAACAAGAAGGAAAACAGAACATAAAGAGGAAAAAAATCTACTTCAGTTCTTTTTTATATATATATACATAGTTTAAAAGTGGAGTTCCATGCAGGTGTCTGTTAGATATCTGAAAAGAAGGATAGGGGAGTTCCCAGCCATGAGCAGATTGTTTTGTTCAAGGACTTTTTGCAAAATTAAACTCTGCAGGTTTCTTAATCTATCCTAGGCAGAGAGATAAAATAACTGCTCCCATGGAACCAAAACTATGAAAAGGACAAATAAAAAATTGAGGTTTGCAGGAGTCACTCTGTATTCAACAACAACCCATGAAGAGGATAAAGTGTCTCGTTTCTTTCCCCATCTCCAATTCTTAGTTTGTTCTAAGGTTGAAAAAGTGACTGGGGAGATTACTTCTCATTTTACCACTTCATGTATCAGTTTACGTATTTCTCATGTTTGATGTTCGTTTTAATCAAAGGCCAGAGTTCAAGAACAAAGAAGCTGGAACTAATGTAGTGTTTACTTTTGCTTTTGTTTTTCTTCAACTGTTATTCCCCTTAGTTCTGTGCCCATCTCTCTCTCTCTCTAGTGTCTTAGCACCAGCCTGAAGATGACGAATGAGACTTCGTCGAAACGTTGCCAAGACACTTCAAATTCTACACGGGAGAAAACCCGAATAACCAAAGACCTACATACAAACACCCGCGAAAACCTCAGAAAACACACACACACACACACATATATATGTATGTATGTATGTATGTATGTATGTATGTATGTATGTATGTGTATCCAAATTTCTTTTTTGTTGATAAAGAAATCTGGATTTGTAATGTATCGCAATAGTAACTTGAGCCTGCTTAACGCCCATAGTTTTGGGGGCTGCAAGGCAAAAGTGATTATAAGTAGAAGTACAGTATAGCAGTCAAAATACTAAGGTGCATCAATCAGACCAGTCTGTCTGGAAAAAACTTTCTATATGTATATGTATATGTATATGTATATGTATATGTATATGTATATGTATATGTATATGTATATGTATATGTATATGTATATGTATATGTATATGTATATGTATATGTATACTGGACAGCCATTTGTCTGAAATGGTATAGTTTTCCTGCCTGAGCAGGGGGTTGGACTAGATGACCTCCAAGATCCCTTCCAACTTTATTATTATTATTGTTATTGTTGTTATATGTATGTGTGTGTTTACTGTTTCTTTTGCTTTTCTTCAACTGTTGTTCCCCTTAGTTCTGTGCCCATCTATGTGTGTGTGTGTATATGTGTATTGGATTGATGATTTTAAACAAGCAAGATTAAAAACTAATACAAGTAAAGTAAGAAAAAGTAAAGAAAAAGAATTCAAAGAGAAAGCTAAAAGGGCAAGAAAGGGAATCACAGAATAATAGAGCTGGACGGGACCTTGGAGATCTTCTAGTCCAGCCCCCTACTCAAGCAGGAAATCCTACGGTATATGCCATTTCAGTCCAATCTCTTTTTTAAAACTTCCATTGTTAGAGTACCAGCAACATGGCTGGAAAAAAGTAAAAGGACAGACAGAAAGAAAACAATACAAAGAAGTACAGTAGCTTTTGATCTTCATTACTGTAAATTATATTTACAGTTATAAATGTACCTGTTCTCTATGCTTGCAACGTAACTCCGGAAGGGGTTTCCAATCAGCAATAAATGTATGTTTTTCTCTGATCAAGGAAGTCAAGTTAGCCATCTCAGCAAGTTTCATCTCCACCTAGTCCTCTATTTGTGGGTAATGCTGAATCTTCCCATCTGTACCAGTAGTCCCCGATTTACAACAGTTCATTTAGTGACCATTCAAAATTACGACGGAACTAAAAAAAGGGACTTATGATCATTTTTTTTCACACTTACAACTGTTGCAGCATCCCCATGGTCACCTGATCAACATTCGGATGCGGGGCCACTGACTCATATTTACGACGGTCGCAATGTCCCTGGGTCACGTGATCCCCTTTTGTAATCTTCCAACAAGCAAAGTCGATGGGGAAGCCAGATTCACTTAACAATCCTGTTACCAACTGAATAACTGCAGTGACTCATTTAATATCTGTGGCAAGATATTTTACGATGGGGAAAAACTCACTTAATGTCTGTCTCACTTGGCTACATAAATTTTGGACTCAGTTGCAGTCATAAGTCAAGGACTACCTGTATTTTCAAATAAGAGAACATTTGTAACTGTATCCCATTACCGGCAATTCTTCTCTTGATTTTAACAGGAGAACAGAATAACAGAGATGGAAGGGATCTTGGAGGTCTTCTAGTCCACCCCCTGCTCAAGCAGGAGCCCCTGCACCATTTTATTTTAATTCCCCTTTTGCTTTGAGGATCTTTAAGCCTTCTGTTACAACAAACCCTTCTCAGACGACAGAATCGTGCATTTAGGCTTGTGTGTTTACATGTGTTTTGAAGATAATTGCCTTGGAAGACTACACCCAAATATTTTTATAATTTTACCTCATTTTCCTCAGTTAACAGGCCTGTGAGAAATCACCAGAACTCAGCCTTGATTTTTCTAAGGTGATTCTGTTCAGCCCCACCCTCATTTAAGTCATTATATACCGCCGTAGGGGAATTACTTTTAATTATGTGAACATTTTAAAAATCCAATCCCTTGGAAACAAACACGGAAACTCCCGAAAGCTGAAAGAAGAGTATTTGAAAGACATTGTACAGGTCGTCCTCGACTTACAACAGTTCATTTAGTGACTGTTCAAAGTTACAGCAGCACTGGAAAATGTGACTTAGGGCTGTTTTTCACAATTATGACCTTGGTAGCCTCCCCATGATCATGTGGGGGAAGGGGAGGACAGGAGACGGGAGGGGAGAAGAATTGAGGCAAAGAGTCAAAGAGTTAGATCTAAACCAGGGGTAGGCAACCTTGGCTCTTTCATGACTGGTGGACTTCAACTCCCAGAATTCCTGAGCCAGCTTGGCTCAGCTTGGAAACCTCTCCCTTTCCCCTCAGCATGGCTGGCTCAGGAATTCTGGGAGTTGAAGTCCACAAGTCATAAAAGAGACCAGGTTGCCTACCCCTGCTCTAGATAGTATAGGGCTCTTCAAACTTGGCCCTTTTATGACTCGTGGACTTTAACTCCCAGAATTCCTCAGCCAGCATGGCTCAGCTTGGAAACCTCTCCCTTTCCCCTCAGCATGGCTGGCTCAGGAATTCTGGGAGTTGAAGTCCACGAGTCATAAAGGGGCCAAGGTTGCCTACCCCTGATCTAAACCATATAAAAACCCCAAGTTTCAGTATGAGAAGGCAGAAGAGGAGAGGAAGAATGATGAGTGTCAAAAGGCGAGAACTCCTCCCTTGCTGATGGAAAGAATATGAGTCAGAAGTAAAAAGAGAGAAGACACAAGCCATGGCCTCTTTGTGGGTGGAATGAGAGAGCATCTTGGGCTGCACAGAGAATTTGGAGGAACAGCTAGTCCTCAACATGCAGTCACAAAGTTTCTGTTGCTAAGCAAGACATTCGCTAAGTGAGTTTTGCCCCATTCTACGACCTTTCTCGCCAAACCTGTTAAGTGAACCCCTGCAATTGTTTAAGTCAGCAACATAAGAACATAAGAACATAAGAACATAAGAAGAGCCATGCTGAATCAGGCCAAAGCCCATCGAGTCCAGCATTCTGTGTCACACAGTGGCCCACCAATTGTACATGGGGATCTTGAGCAGAAAGAGAAGGCAAAACCCTCCCTTTCCCTTGACCCCCAACAAATGGTACCCAAGGGAATCCTGCCTGCCTCAACCAACATAGAGGCGGCACATGGACATCTGTTTTAATAAGCCACCGATACACTTGGCATCCATGAATCTATCTAACCCTGCCTTGAAGCTGTCAAGGCTGACAGCTGTCACGACCCCTTCTGGAAGTGAATTCCATAAACCAACGATCCTCTGGGTGAAGAAATATTTCCCTTTATTTGTCCTCACTTTCTTAGCTATGAGCTTTAGGGAGTGCCCCCTTGTCCTGGTATTGTGTGATAGAGAAAAGAATTTTTCTCTATCCACCTTTTCTATCCCATGCATGATTTTATACACTTCGATCAAGTCACCCCTTAAACGCCGTCTTTCAAGGCAACACGGTTGTTAAGTGAATCTGGCTTCCCCATTGGCTTTGCTTGTCAAGAAGGTCACAAAAGGCAATCACATGACCCCCCAGGACACAGCAACCATCATAAATATGAGCCGGTTGACAAGCGTCTGAATTTTGGTCCCGTGACCATGGGGATACTGCAATGGTCGTTAAGTGTGAAAAATGGTCATCAGTCACTTTTTTTTCAATGCCATTGCAATTTCAAACGGTCACTAAATGAACGGTTGCAAGTCAAGAACTGCGTCTATTGACCCTGGGCCAGTAATGTTCAGCATCCTGCCCGCGGTTTCCTAAGGACAAAAGTAGAAATTATAAAAAGATTTAGCACTGGCAGATCAAATTAATACCACGGACACCGAAAGGGATTGTCTTAGAGCAGGGGAACCCAACTGTTGGCAAAACTTTAAACTTTAAACATGCTGGCTGAGGAGTTCTGGGAGTTGAGGTCCACAAAATCAAAGTTGCCAAGGTTGGAGAACTTAAGGGTTTCAGCTCTAAAATCCAGGATTAGCTTCCGAGGCTTTATAGTTTCTTGGAACAATATAGCTTTCATCCTACAGTACGGTTAGCATCTCTACTGCCAGAGATGTTTATTATCTTTCTAAAACCCAAAGTTATTGCTTTCATTACCAACCGAGATTAGGAAGCATCTTTGGGTTGTCTTTGGCAAAACAGAGGTTGTGTAGAAATGCAGAAGAAAGCCTATCCCTCACAAAGCCTTTTGTTAATAAAAAAACAAGGGGGGCAAATCTGCTTATTTGGTTTTCTTATCATAACTACAAGTGAAACTATGTTAAACAAATTGGACATTGTAGTAACATCCATTCTCATCCAGCAAGCCAATCTAGCTACATTTGATGAATGCTATAGTACTTAAGAAAACATTAAAGCAAACAAAATTGCTAACCCAAGAATCCTGTATAGGCCTTTGGATTCCAAAAAGACCAACACAGTGATGGGCTGCATTAACAGAGGGATACAATCAAGATCACCTGAAGTGTTAATACCACTTTACAATGCCTTGGTAAGGCCACGCTTGGAATACTGCATCCAGTTTTGGTCTGTTTACAGAAAAGTCTCCATGCAGTTGTGGTTCATGTTCTGGAATGGGGTTCTATAAACCTCGATAGAAATTTTGCAATCTGCATCCTTACAAGCAGCTCTGCTCCATCGTTATGGCTTGCCTCTCTCCAGAGGTTGTAAGTGATCCATCAATGGAGGTTTTAAAGAAGAGATTGGACAGCCACTTGACCAGAATCAAGATCACGCGAAATATTAATACCACGCTACAATGCCTTGGTAAGGCCACACTTGGAATACTGCATCCAGTTTTGGTCACCGCAATGTAAAAAAGGTGTTGAGACACTAGAAAGAGTACAGAGAAGAGCAACAAAGATGATTAGGGGACTGGAGGTTAAAACATATAAGGAAAGGTTGATGGAATTGGGCATGTCTAGTTTAATGAAGAGAAGGACGAGGGGGGACAGGATAGCAGTCTTCCACTATCTCAGGGGCTGCCCCAAAGAAGAGGGAGTCAAGCTATTCTCCAAAGCACCCGAAGACAGGACAAGAAGCAACAGATGGAAACTAATCAAGAAGAGAAGCAACCTAGAACTAAGGAGAAACTTCCTAACAGTTAGAACAATTAACCAGTGAGACAACCTGCCTCCAGAAGCGGTGAATGCTCCAACACTGGAAGTTTTTAAGAAGAGACTGGACAGCCATTTATCTGAAATGGTATAGGGTTTCCTGTCTGAGCAGGGGGTTGGACTAGATGACATTCCAACTTTATTATTATTATTATTATTATTATTAAGAGAATGGGATGCTTGACTGATGTTCCCATTTTCTGTTGTCTGCTTATATGGGTAGTCCTCAGTTTATGACCACAGCTGGCCAAACATTTTTGTTGCTAAGCAAGACAGTTGTTGTGAGTCATGCCTCATTTTAGGGACATATATATATGTGTGTGTGTTTGTGTTTATTAAAATTATTATTTATAAAATACAAATGAAAATAAAGATGATAGGGAAATGGAAAAAGAGGGGAAAAGGAAAGTTAGGGATCAGGCAGAAGGGGGAAAAAAAGCATTGACTTCCAACATGTTTCAGTGCAGTGCAGCACAAAATTAAATTTACAGCCATGACTTTTTACTTTTACCAACTTAGTGAGTACTATCCATTTCTCTAACAACAACTAATTTAAACAGCAAAACCCAAAGTCAAGATTTCATTTTTTTTTCCTGCCTCGAGCACAAAGTCCAGAAGGGGTTTCCAAGTAGAGACAAAACTGGAGGTATTTTTTTCCTCTAATTAAAACAGTTAATTTTGTCATCTCTACTAGGTCCACCATGTTTTCTATCTATTCTTCCAGTCTGGGGATTGCTGTCAAACAAATTTAACAACACAAAATAAAGAAATAAATGCTTCTTTTTTTAAAAAAAGAAAAGGTATTAAAGTGTTCTGTTTTGTCCCAAGCTTGGAAAAAAACTCTGCAACGCTTTTGGATGTGTTCCCAGCTTGGAATTCTTGTTGTTGGAAGAAAAGTCTTCATCGTGGTTCAGTCCAAGCTGGGAATAAACATGGTGACTGCTTTAGAAAGAAGGTTGCAGTTTATTGAAGAGGAGAGCCAGACAGAAAGATGGCTCTGGAAGAAAAGAGAGATAGCACATGTAGGGAGTGGGTTTTTATACCCTTTGGTGCCTTTTGTTTGGAGTTGTTTCCTGTTCCTGTTTGAGGCTTTGCATTTCCTGTGTCATGTATTCTGACCTGAGTCTGGGTGTGCCCTTTGGCAGCTGTGGGTTAATCCTATTATGTCCTTTTTAAGAGTTTGGGTGGGGTATGTAGATTTTAGGTGTCTTTGTCTTCTTAATCTTCTAGCCTTCCTAGATTATTTACATCTGCATTTCTACAGAGCTGGTTTCTACTTGGGGGAGGGAGACCTGGGGCTATTATCTGGGGGGGGGTCCTCCAAGCCGCACAGACTTCACTTCCCAGGGTCCCCCTGAAATCCTGCTAATGGGGGTCAGAGGTGAGGCAGTATAAGCCGTCCTCAACTTAGTTCATTTAGTGACTGTTCAGAGTTAACACCGGTGCTGAAAAAAATGTGATTTAGGGCTGTTTTTCACCCTTAGGGCCGTTGCAGCATCCCCCAGGTCACGTGATCCAAATTCAGATGCTTAGCAACTGGCATGTACTTGTAACTGGCCTAGAGCTCCTCGGGTTTTTTATGTAAATTTTAAATAAAGTAGTTAGGGTTTTAGTATGAGATTTTAATTGGTTTTTAGTAACAGCCTAGGTAATTTAATTCAGTTTTAAATATTTATTATTGTTATGTTTTAATTTGGCTGTAAACCGCCCCGAGTCCTACGGGAGAGGGGCGGTATAAAAGTTTACAAAATAAATAAATAAATAAATAAATTAAGAAAAACTGGGCATGCTTTTCTGCCTCTTTAAGATCCTTTGAGGAAATATATTTTCCTGTCCTTTTAATATTTCTTTCTCTGGAGGGGGGCTGACTTCCCACATTGTAATACCTGGACCAAACTCAACGTAAGGTGAAGTTGCAATGCTTTGCATGAGTTCTTATTTTTCATTGCTTTCTTTTCTAGAATCTTCCCACTGTAACAAAGAATTTCTATGACTTCCTGGTCACTTTCTTCTGAATGAAGCTCTCAAGGCTGCTATACCTCTCATAGTTCACTTTTATACTGAAAGTGTTGCTGTGGTTTGGGTTAACCAATGCACTATTATTAAATTTCCACTTTGCAATGGAAAAAGCTGACGCATAAACAGGCGCCGAGTTGCCTTTGCTATACAAAAAAAAAAAATGTAAGAGTAATTCTTCTGTTGAATGCTTGTCATGCAAAGAAGGTAAACAGATCTATTATCTGTGCCCACACCCATGCAAATAAGATTTGTAAATGGTGTATTTCCTAATTAAGGACCATGCCTCTCAAACTGGTCAGTGGATCAGGCCACCAGCTTTATATGTTTCCTCCAGGCACATGGAATTAAGTATGACTCAAATTTCCTGCTGACTGCCGGCTGCCAGCAGTTCAGCAGTTCAATTCTCACCGGCTCAAGGTTGACGCAGCCTTCCATCCTCCGTAGGTCGGTTAAAATGAGGACCCAGATTGTTGGGGTCAGTAGGCTGACTCTATAAACCACTTAGAGAGGGCTGTAAAGCACTGTGAAGCAGTATATAAGTCTAAGTGCTATTGCTATTGCTATATCGGGAGCGATGGCTCAGTGGTTAGACACTGACCTTGTCAGCTGGAAAGCTGACAGCCTGGGTTTGAGACCCGAGTGCCGCGTGACTAGGTGAGCTCCTGTTCCTTGCTCCAGTTCCTGCCCACCTAGCAGTTTGAAAGTATGCAAATGTGAATAAATAGGTACCGCTTCAATGGGAAGGTAACAGTGTTTGGTGCGCTCAGCATACAGTCATGCCAGCCATATGACCAAGGAAGCGTCTTCGGACAACGTTGACTCCCTCAGCTAAGAAACGGGGATGAGAACCGCCCCCTAGAGTTGGACACAACTGGACAGGGAAACCTTCTGTCTCTCTCCTCCCTCCCTCCTCCTCCTCCTCCTCCTCCTCCTCCTCTCCCTCTCCCTCTCCCTCTCCCTCCCTCTTGCTCTCCCTTCTTCTCTTGTTCTCCCTCTCCCTTTCCCTCCATCTCCCCTCTTTCTCTCCTTCCATGCCTCCCTCTCTCGCTCTTTTGCTCTCCCTTCTTCTCTCATTCTCCCTCTCCCTCCCTCTTTCTCTCTTTCCATGCCTCCCTCTCCCTCTCGCTCTCTTGCTTCTTCACATTCTTCCTCCTTCCTTCCCTCACCCTCTCCCTCCTTTCCTGTCCCTCTCCCTCTCCCCCTACCTCTCCCTCTCCCTCCCCCCCTCTCTCTTCCTCTCTGTCATCTTCCTATCGTCTGTCTACCTATTTTGTGTGCCACGCTTCACATATTTTATTTCCTACCCTGCTGGTTTGAAGAACTAGTCCAACCAAATCCCTGAATCATAGGGCTGGAAGGGACCTTAAAGGTCTTCTAGACCAACTCTCCATCTCCACGGTAAGGAGTCCTTATACCCATCTGGACAAACATTTGTCCATTTTTTTTTTGATCTTTTCTAATCTGCCCAGCAATGGAAAGAGGCCTGCACTTATTTCGAATGCTTGCTGTAAATGCCAGACACCTTTGTGCTGAAAGCTGGCTCCTGAGCCTGGGAGACCAGCGAAAATGCTGCTTTGTGTTAATTGCCTTTGGCAGCCGTTCACCAAACACACCCTTTGGGAAAAAAAAGTTCAGCAGGCAGAGCCACTTGTTATAGGAAGGTCTCACTACTCCACCAAGCGGTGAGAAAGAGGCAAAGACGGGGGGGGGGGAAGAATTTCCAGAAAATGGGTTAATTCAATCAGGAGGTTAAGCCTATTGCATTAATATGACAGAAAGTCTTAACCATTTCATCAGCGACAACTTCTCCCAAAAGTCCACACAAAAGAAATGCCAGAAGTAAATTTTCCATCCGCCCGTGGGAAAACATGCAAGAGAATTTCCCATTTGCAGCCTCGTAATAAGTCGTCACCACCTGATTTACGCATCATAAGCCCTTATCTTATGAACATTCATTTAGAGTGGCGGTAGGCAACCTTGGCTCTTTCATGACTCGTGGACTTCAACTCCCAGAATTCCTGAGCCAGCGTGGCTCAGCTTGGAAACCTCTCCATTTCTCCTCAGCATGGCTGGCTCAGGAATTCTGGGAGTTGAAGTCCACACATCTGAAAGCTGCCAAGGTTGAGAACAGAACAGAACAGAACAGAACAGAACAGAACAGAACAGAACAGAACAGAACAGAACAGAACAGAATATAATAGAATAGAATAGAATAGAAGCTGGAAGGGACCTTGGAGGTATTCTAGTCCAGCCCCCTGCTCAAGCAGGAGAACCTATACCATCTCAGACAAGTGACTGTCTAGTCTAGGTGTAGGCAACCTTGGCTCTTTTATGACTCATGGACTTCAGCTCCCAGAATTCCTGAGCCAGCGTGGCTCAGCTTGGAAACCTCTCCCTTTCCCCTCAGCAGGGCTGGCTCAGGAATTCTGGGAATTGAAGTCCACGAGTCATAAAAGGGCCAAGGTTGCCTGCCCCTGATTTAGAGTATTTGCAGTCACAATAGCACTGAAAAATAGGGGTGGATTCAGGAGACAACACAGTTCAGATGTGGATCAGGGGAAGTGGAATATACAGGTAGTCCTTGACTTACAACAGTTTGTTTAGTGACCGTTCAAAGTTACAACGGCACTGAAAAAAATGACTCATGGCTGTTTCTCACACTTAGGTCCATTGCAGCATCCTCCAGGTCACGTGATCAAAATTCAGACGCTTGACAACTAACTCATATTTATGACAGTTGCAGTATCCCGGAGTCACGTGATCCCATTTTGTGACCTGACAAGCAAAGTCAATGGAGAAGCCAGAATCACTGAACAACTGTTGTTGTTGTTGTTAGTTGCGAAGTCGTGTCTGACCCCATGGACAACGTTCCTCCAGGCCTTCCTGTCCTCTACCATCTTCTGGAGTCCATTTAAGCTCACACCTACTGCTTCAGTGACTCCATCCAGCCACCTCATTCTCTGTTGTCCCCTTCTTCTTCTCTTGCCCTCCATCTTTCCCAGCATTAAGCCCTTCTCCAATGAGTCCTTTCTTCTCATTAGATGGCCAAAGTACTTGAGTTTCCACTTCAGGATCTGGCCTTCTAAAGAGCAGTCAGGGTTGATCTCCTCTAGGACTGACTGGTTTGATTGCCTTGCAGTCCAGGGGACTCTCTGGAGTCTTCTCCAGCACCAGAGTTCAAAGGCCTCCATTCTTTGGCACTTAGCCTTTCTTATAGTCCACCTTTCACAGCCATACATTGCAACTGGGAAAACCATGGCCTTGACTATACGCACTTTTGTTGGCAGGTGATGTCTCTGCTTTTTAGTATGCTGTCATAATACAACTATATTACTAACTTAACAATTGCAATGATTCCCTTAACAACTGTGGTAAGAAAGGTCGTAAAATTGGGCAAAATTCACTTAACTCACTTAGTAACAGAAATTTATGGCTCTGTTGTGGTCATAAGTCAAGAACTACTTCTAGTCCTTCACATCAGCTCTCCCTCTCTGGGGCATCGTCACTCACACTAACCCAGGGGTAGGCAACCTTGGCTCATTTATGACTCGTGGACTTCAACTTCCAGAATTCCTGAGCCAACATGGCTCAACTTGGAAACCTCTCCCTTTCCCCTCAACATGGCTGGCTCAGGAATTCTGGGAGTTGAAGTCCACGAGTCATAAGAGAGCCAAGGTTGCCTACCCCTGCTGTAGGAGAACAGCAGACTGACCTGGGGGCAGAGTTAATGGTTAGGACTGGCACCAGATAAGGGTCAACAGAATTCAAGAGAAATAGGACTTGGACCATTTGTGACAACGTATGAACTGTAGGCTGATGACCCATTTAACATGCTCTCATGCTACATAGCAGCCAAGGGAAATGCAAGAATCAGTGATCATTAGAATAACCAGGAGATGGGAGCCTTCATACAGGCGTTCCCCAATGTTTCGGACCAGCAGGGGGATAAGGGATGGCTGCTCTCTCAAATGGAGCGTGCACGTGCACGTGCTCAAATGCTGCTCATGCAATTGAGGATTCATGTGTGCATGTGCATACTCACTGGCTGTTTGTGCAGCCCAGTTGCAAACCTCTCACGGCCCCACTAGTGGGCCGGCCCACAGGTTCAGGACCCCTGCTTTATACATTCAGAGCCTTAGATCCAAGTCCATCTTTCATCTCATTCATTCATTCATTCATTCATTCATTCATTCATTCATTCATCCATTCATTCAATTTCTATAGCCACCCATCTCAGCAAACGACTTTGGGCAGCTCACAATATATATATAGAAATAAAATAGTCCGAGCACCAGGATAATATTAAAACAAAAACTGTTTAATACAAAATCTAAAGTTAAGCTTTCGGCGCCCAACGCTGCCGACATCATCAGAGCACAATACAAGATTAGTGGGAGTCCTTTTTATATTACTGGATGGCTCTGCACCCGGCTTCTCGATCTAGTCATTGGTCCGTCCATTTTCTCTACTTGGTTTGTTCTTAAAGGGCATGCGTCTCTTGCTGTGTTGGTCACTTCCGAGGTTACTATTTTCTTTTTCCTGGGCTCAATCAGGATTGAGCCCAGGAAAAAGAAAAAAAGAAAAAAAGAAAAAAAGAAAAAAAGAAAAAAAGAAAAAAAGAAAAAAAGAAAAAAAGAAAAAAAGAAAAAAAGAAAAAAAGAAAAAAGAAAAAAGAAAAAAAAGAAAAAAAAGAAAAAAAAGAAAAAAAAGCACAAAGCCGAAGACTCCAGCCTGAAGATGATGAGTGGGAACTCGTCGAAATGTCACCAAGATACACATACATACATGTTTTCTGAGGTTTTCGTGGGTGTTTGTATGTAGGTCTTTGGTTCTTCGGGTTTTCTCTCACGTAGAATTTGAAGTGCCTTGGCGACGAAGCACGAAGCCGAAAGCACCAGCCTGAAGATGACGAATGGGACTTCGTCGAAACGCCGCCAACACACTTCAAATTCTACGTGGGAGAAAACCTGAAGAACCAAAGACCTACATACACACACACACACACACACACACACACACACACACACACACACACAAACATATATATATTTGGGGGTGAGCAGGATATGAATAATTCAACTTACTTTGGAATATGCAGAAGGGAATTTCCAAGGGTTAATTATCTGGTTATATTGATTGCATGCAGGGAATTTAGGCAAATCTTTTGATACGAGGGCTTCAGAAAGCACGGGAGCCTTCTGATCCAGAATGATTATGCTGGTTTTCTAATATTACTTTCATAGATTTTGTTTCTAAGGCCTTCTTAAAGACCTAGAAAGTGTTATGGTTCTGAATATAACATGAGAACATTGAAAAGGCTGCCCACCCAAAATCACCCATCTTTGATTTTTTTGCCCAATAAGTGACAGCAGCAAGTGAACATGAGAGGCTCAAGAGGAGTGGCCAGTGGAACAGGCTGCCACATGATGTGCTGAGTTTTGCTTTGGTGGGAGGTCTTAAAATAAAGGCTAGGTGGGGATCTAGCAGAGATGGTGCAGTGGATTCTATATAAAAGCCAGTAAGAGGGGTGACCAATTTTTTTAAAAATAAATGATAGATATAATAATAATAATAATAATAATAATAATAATAATAATAATAATAATAATAATAATAATAATAATAATAATAATAATAATAATAATAATAATAATAATAATAATAATAATAATAAAGTTGGAAGGGACCTTGGAGGTCATTAGTCCAACCCCCTGCTCAGACAGGAAACCCTATACCATTTCAGAGAAATGGCTGACCAGTCTCTTCTTAAAAACTTCCAGTGTTGGAGCATTCACCGCTTCTGGAGGCAGGTTGTTCCACTGGTTAATTGTTCTAACTGTCAGGAAATTTCTCTTTAGTTCTAGGTTGCTTCAGTTCTCTCCTTGGTTAGTTTCCATCCGTTGCTTCTTGTCCTGCCTTCAGGCGCTTTGGAAAATAGCTTGATTCCCTCTTCTTTGGGGCAGCCCCTGAGATATTGGAAGACGGCTATCATGTCCCCCCTCGCCCTTCTCTTCATTAAACTAAACATGCCCAATTCCAGCAACTGTTCCTTATGTGTTTTAGCCTCCAGTCCTCTAATCATCTTTCTTGCTCTTCTCTGTACTCTTTCTCAACATATTTTTTACATCGTGGTGACCAAAACTGGATGCAGTATTCCAAGCGTGGCCTTACCAAGACATTGTAAAGTGGTATTAATACTTCACGTCATAGATATAGATAGATAGATACATGATAAAGATAGATGATAGATAAATAGATAATGGATAATAGAGAGAGAGATGATAAATGATAGATAAATGACAAGAGTATAGATAGAGATAGATGATAGATAGATGATAGATGATAGATAAATGAGAGCATAGATATAGATGATAGGTAGACAGATATTTTTTTCCAGTTTCGAGTACAAAATCCAGAAGTGGTTACCGAATGGAAAAGAAAGATTAGATAAATCTGGTGCGGAAGAGATATCTGTTAGAAGGATGGTTGCAGAGGTTAATTCCAATGTTGGTAACCTTATTTAGAAGACATCCCACAGAAGCAAGCACTGCACTAAATGGAATCTTGAGGTATTATAGGATTATAAATATTTTTTACTGGTCTTTGCTCTTGTGCTTTTGATAAACAGCTTGCACTGCAAATATTGATCTATAGATAAGGCTCAACTTTAAGTAGTGGAAAATGTAGTCCCTAAATTTTCAGCAGTAAATGTCATCATTCTTGGAGAATAATCTCTTCAGGAATAATAATAATAATAAAGACTTCAGGGAAGACTGGTGCCTCTTCCTTTCAAGTACAATTTTATCGTTGTGGATTTGCATTGTATTCAAGAAATCCAATGGCAATAGAATGCCAGAGAATTTTGCAGCAGGTGTCCAAATGAAGTCATAAATGCTGACACGTAATTTTATATTAGATAACCTTTATTGTCATTTTTTTGCTGTGGGCACAACGGCACACATTAAAAATGAAATTTAGTTGCTTGCTTTCAAAGTGTACACATACATAACACACATTTAAACATATTATATACAACATATGTATAGACCAGGGGCTGGCAACCTTGGCTCTTTTATGACTCGTAGACTTCAACTCCCAGAATTCCTGAGCCATCCAGCTACAAGTCATAAAAGAGCCAAGGTTGCCTACCCCTGGTATACACCTACACCCTTACATAAAAGTAACATATAACTATTAATCACTGTCCATCTTGAATACATAAAGGAAGGAGGAAGCTTTAGAGTTCACAAGGTTGATACTGTATGGAACAGAACTGTGACTGTATCTGGATGTTCTGCTTCGGATACCCCGGAGCCCCCTCCTCCCAGAAGGGAACAAGGAAAACAAGTTGTGAAGAGGATGTGTAGTGTCCCGGACAATCTTACGGACCTTGCTCAAGTAACGCTTCTGTGCTATGTCCTGGATGGGAGGGAGGGAACTGCCAATGATCTTTTTGGCCATCCTCACCACTCTCTGCATTGTCTTCCTGTCTGAAGCAGGGATGCTTCCAAACCAGACTGTGATGCCGTATGACAGGATGCTCTTGATCGTCCCTCTGTAGAAAATGGTAAGGACAGGGGAAGGAAGATGTGCTTTCCTCATGGAATGCAGAAAATGCAGGCACTGCTTTTCCCGCTTCATCAGTGTCTCACAGTTGAGCGACCAAGCCAGCCTACTTGCCAACTGCACTCCCACGAATTTGGTGCTGGTAACCATCTCCACAGGTGAATCATTCATGCACAGAGGAGTGTGGCTGTGCCTGCCTTTTCTGAAATCAATAATGATCGCTTTGGTTTTTCCAGTATTTAAAACTGGTGTTTTCCTTACACCAGTTCACCAAACCCTCAACCTCCTTGCGGTAAGCACCCTCATTGTCATCATGAATAAGGTCCACTACTGTTGCATCATCTGCAAACTTCACAATATGGTTGGTGGCAAACCTAGCTCAACCCCTCCAAGACCGAGTGGCTGTGGTTACCGTCATCCCGGTACAACCAGCTGACTCCATCGCTGTCTATCGGGGGCGAGTCAGTGGCCCCCACGGGAAGGGCTCGCAACTTGGGAGTCCTCCTAGATTCACGGCTGTCCCTTGAGGACCATCTGACGGCCGTGGCCAGGAGGATGTTTTACCAGATTCGTCTGGTACGCCAGTTGCGACCCTTTCTAGATAAGGACGTGCTACGCACGGTCACCCATGCCTTCGTCACTTCCAGACTGGACTATTGTAATGCTCTCTACATGGGGCTCCCCTTGAAGTGCACGCGGAGGCTTCAACTGGCACAGAATGCGGCCGCGCAGGTGGTAGTGGGGGCACCCTGGCGGGCACAAATGGCCCCCATCCTGCGCGAGCTGCACTGGTTGCCGGTGGCTTTCCGGGTGCGCTTCAAGGTACTGGTTACCACTTTTAAAGCACTCCATGGCATAGGACCCAGTTATTTACAAGACCGCCTTCTGCCAGTAAATACCTCCCATCGACCAGTTCGCTCCCACAGAGAGGGCCTCCTCAGGGTGCCATCGGCTAAGCAGTGTCGGCTGGTGGTGCCCAGGGGGAGAGCCTTTTCTGTGGGGGCACCGACGATGTGGAACGAGCTCCCCCCGGAACTCCGGACGTGTCATGATCTCCGCACCTTCAGAAGAGAGTTGAAGACTCATCTCTTCAATCAAGCTGGCCTGGCCTAGATCTCCTCGGGTTTTAAATTTTTAAACAAGGCTGTTCGGGTTTTAGAATTGGGTTTTTAACAGGTTTTTAGTAACAGCCTTGTATTTATTTAATTTAATTTAATTTTAAATATTTATTGTTTTATATGTTTTTATTGGGTTGTAAACCGCCCCGAGTCCTACGGGAGAGGGGCG
>JARGCV010000266.1:0-10000 GCA_034064705.1 Bothrops alternatus | reverse complement strand
ACAATCGCTCTCAGAACAAATCTGTCTCTCTCTCTGCATTTGCGTATCTGTGTTTGTGTGTGTATGGGTTTATGTGTGGTGTTATATGTCTCCCCAAATCAACAAAAAGAGGTATGAAGATTTGCCCCTCCCATTTATATTAAGCACTGATGAATGAAAACCTTGATTTGTATGTACTCGAATTAGACACTTTGATATTTTTTTTAAATCATTTTAATTTTTTTACCGTTTTTATTGTTCTAAAGTATTTGGAGGTTTTAATTGTAGAGTATGCTTTTGAATTGTGAGTTGCCTGTTTATTGAGATGGGTGGCTATAGAAATTGAATGAATGGATGAATATTATTATTATTATTATTATTATTATTATTATTATTATTAATAAAAGTTGGAAGGGACTTTGGAGGTCATCTAGTCCAACCCCCTGCTCAGGCAATGGCTGTCCATTGTTGTCCATTGATAACAAAATGCCTAAGGAACAAGAACTGTTACCTGTTCAGCCAGATGCCGATCCCTTCAAATATTTGCATGGATCATCACATTTTCCATGTTTCTGGTTTTTCCGGGCTTTTGCCTCCTCCAGCCAGAGCCCAGTCATCCCTTGATAAGAAAGAACATTTTCTGCTCATTGACATCAGCCATCTGGGAGGCTGAGTCAAGTGTTTCATTGTTAATTCAAGAAGCAACCACTCCTGAACTGTTGGAAGCTGAAAAACAACAAACCTTCGGTGGGCTTTGATGACAGGTTAAACACATTGGCTTTGTGACAGAAATAATCTATTTCCATGAGGATGTGAAAGGAGGATCACCAACTAATACCGGAACGAAGGCCTGCCTGACAGCTTCCCATTGAAAAGTTCCAAAAACGCTTAGCTGCATTCACAAGGTGTCATTGGGAAAAAAAGAAAAAAAATCCATATTGCAATATAGTTAAAACTTGAGCTGTTTTGCATACCAAGTATGGCTTTTTTGGTCTTAGAACTTGAATACTAAACTTCAACCAGTTTTTCAGAAGGATCAAAAAAAAAAAAAAATTCAGATGGGCAGTTGCACATTTGGGGCCATCTAGACCAGAGGTCCCCAACCTTCTGAGCACCAGGGACCGGTTCCGTGGAGAGAGGTTTTTTTCGCAGACCAGAGGGTGTCTGGTTTCATGTGGATGGGGCTTGGCTTGTTTGCATGGACCGGTTTCTGGCATGCCCTGCCCAGTGCCAGTCCATGAACCGGGGGTTGGAGAGCCCTGATCTAGACTGTTTAATCCTCCTGCAGACGTCACTGCACTCAGCTTGTTTAGCTCTCTATTGTTCTGGGACAGAAGAGAATATCTGTAACTGAATTCTGGAAGCCGGGATGCTCTCTGAGCTTGGCTGCTTTCTTGCAGATGTTTCATTAATCAGTTAGGTAAAATGTTCAGTGCTAGCAGAGAATGGGGTTTGTGGAATGGAGGAGGAGGAGGAGGAGAAGAAGAAGAAGAAGGAGGAGGAGGAGGAGGAGAGAAGGAGAAGGAGGAGGAGGAGAGAAGGAGAAGGAGGAGGAGGAGGAGAAGAGGAGGAGGAGGAGGAGAAGAGGAGGAGGAGGAGGAGGAGGAGGAGAGAAGGAGAAGAAGGAGGAGGAGGAGGAGGAGGAGAAGGAGGAGGAGAGAAGGAGAAGAAGGAGGAGGAGGAGGAGAAGGAGGAGGAAGAGAGAAGGAGAAGGAGGAGGAGGAGGAGGAGGAGAAAGAGAGAAGGAGGAGAGGAGGAGGAGGAGGAGAGAAGGAGGAGGAGAAGGAGGAGGAGGAAGAGAGAAGGAGAAGGAGGAGGAGGAGGAGGAGAAGGAGGAGGAGGAGGAGAAGAAGGAGAAGGAGGAGGAGGAGGAGAGGGGGAGGAGGAGAGAAGGAGAGGAGGGGGAGGAGGAAGAAGGAGGAGGAGGAGAAGAAGAAGAAGGAGGAGGGGGAGGAGGAGGAGGAAGAGGAGAGGAAAGTCAATGAGGAAGCCAGATTCACTTACAACCATGTTACTAACTTAACAACTGCAGTGATTCACTTAACTGTGGCAAGAAAAGAGTAAAAGTCACTTAACAACTGTACTGCTTAACAACAGAAACTTTGGGCTTAATTGTTGTTAAATTGAGGGCTACCTTGTACTGGTACTGATTATATATATTTATATATTTTTAAAAAGGTTTCAAAGCCTGTTTCCTTACTGCTTTTTGTCATTCATTCATTCACTTCCCATCTTTTCTGGTCAATGAGTAGTTTAATCACTTTTTTTTCTTCTCATCCATTTTACCTCTCTGAAAATAAATATTATTATGCGCCAGCTCCCTTTTATGTATTTCTAATTATTTTCCACCCACGGGGTTGCTCCAGTAAGGAGGCAGTCAAACCATGCCAGCTCCAGTTTCTCATTCATCACGGCATTTGCTCTGCTTAGTTAGAGCCTACAATTTCTTTTGCCTTATAATTTGAAATAATTCAGGATAGATGGAATCTGAATGGGGAGAGAACCAATAAAGATTGACATTAGATTAGGAGGACAGCCAAGGAGCCCCCAAATTTTCTTAAAAACAGATGGTCTCGGGAAGAGAAACTGACACTTATTTAGCAATTGAAATAGAAGATATTAAAGACTCTAATTAGGAGACATTGTAAAGCTGTCTCCATGGGAATCATCCTAGAAAGCTCCTTAAGGGGTCAACATATTTTACCAGTTGCTTCCCCGAGTTTGGTGCAATGGTTCTGGTCTAAAAACCAGGAGAGTGTAAGTTCTAGTTCTGCCTTAGGCATGAAAGCCACCTGGGTGACTTTGGCTCAGTCACCAGGAGACTGTGACTTATAGTTCCACTTTAGGCCAATCACCAGGAGAGTGTGAGTTCTAGTCTCACCTTAGCCAAGAAAGCCAGCTGGGTGGCTTTGGGCCAATCACCAGGAGAGAGTGAGTTCTAGTCCTGCCTTAGGCGTGAAAGCCAGCTGGGTGACTTTGGGCCAATCACCAGGAGATGGTGAGTTCTAGTCCTTCCTTAGGTATTAAAGCCAGCTGAGTGACTTTGGGCCAATCACCAGGAGCGACTGAGTTCTAGTCTCACCTTAGCCAAGAAAGCCAGCCGGGTGACTTTGGGCCAATCACCAGGAGAGGGTAAGTTCTAGTCCCGCCTTAGGCGTGAAAGCCAGCTGGGTGACTTTGGGCCAATCACCAGGAGCGACTGAGTTCTAGTCTCACCTTAGCCAAGAAAGCCAGCTGGGTGGCTTTGGGCCAATCACCAGGAGAGAGTGAGTTCTAGTCCTGCCTTAGGCATGAAAGCCAGCTTGGTGACTTTGGGCCAATCACCAGGAGACGGTGAGTTCTAGTCCTTCCTTAGGTATTAAAGCCAGCTGGGTGACTTTGGGCCAATCACCAGGAGATGGTGAGTTCTAGTCCTTCCTTAGGTATTAAAGCCAGCTGAGTGACTTTGGGCCAATCACCAGGAGACGGTGAGTTCTAGTCTCACCTTAGCCAAGAAAGCCAGCCGGGTGACTTTGGGCCAATTACCAGGAGAGGGTAAGTTCTAGTCCCGCCTTAGGCGTGAAAGCCAGCTGGGTGACTTTGGGCCATTCACCAGGAACTTTGAGTTCTAGTCCAATCTTAGGCACGAAAGCTGGTTAAGAGATTTTGTGCCAATCATCAGGAGATCGTGACTTCTAGTTTCATTTTAGGCATGAAAGCCAGCTGGGTGACTTTGGGCCATTCATTGTCTCTCAGCCCATCCCACCTCACAGGGTTGTTGTGGGGAAAATAGGAGGAGGAAGGAGTATTAGGTAGGTTTCCTGCTTTGAATTACTTACAAAGTAATAACAACAGGACGGAAAGTTACTAAATAAAATAAAAAAAATCCCTCACCAAAAATGAGATGTCATCGATTAACTCAGCAATTAAAAGCAGAGGAATCTGAAGCCCGATTCCCGTGCCTACTTTTAATCTGATCAATTAATTCCCGCCTCAAGTGTAAATTGAATTCACCCTCCAAATAGGGGTGCAATCGCCCTGATTTGATGCCCTCCTAGAAATAAGACTCAGAAATAAATCTCACTGTCAGTTCTTGCACAACATAACTAACCCAGTCGTTGAAAGGTAACAGCTGCATTCGCTCAACAAGCAAAACTCAGTTACTGTAAATCGGGTTTAGATTTTTTTAAAAAATGGCTTAGCTTCCAGTGCAAATCCAGCAGGTTGGATTAATTTATGGGTTCCGTGTATGGTGTGAATCCAGAAAAAAAGTGTGAATTTGCTATCCAGATTAGCCAGAGGTAGACAGTCTTTAAACTCTTGAGAGTTTTAATCAGAAATTTGCCTTTTTGTTGTGATTGTCCCAAAGGTGCTTTTTCCAAAGGCAAACTGGACTTTGTTTTCCCTTGAAGATATTTTGCTTCTCATCCAAGAAGCTTCTTCAGTTCAGAAGTAAAGGAGCTTCTTGGATGAGAAATGAAACAACTTCAAGGAAAAAACAAGAAAGTCCCGTCGCCTTTTGAAAGTCTATGGAGATTCTCAGTCATCCAAGTCATAGTTATCCCAAAGATGTTTTTTTTTTTTTTTTTGCAGGAGGCAACTGGACTTTCTTGTTTTTCTTTGAAGATATTTTGCTTCTCATCCAAGAAGCTTCTTCAGCTCTGGCTCAGCTCAGGTCAGCCCAACATCCAGTCAGAGCTGAAGAAGCTTCTTGGATGAGAAGCGAAACATCTTCAAAGAAAAACAAGACAGTCCAGTTGCCTCGTGAAAAAGCACCTTTGGGTTGCCTTTTGAAAAAACACTGTTGAAGGGAAAGTCTTCATCATGGTTCAGTCCAAGCGGGGATAAACAACATGGTGATTGCTTTAGAAAGAAGGTTGCAGTTTATTGAAGAGGAGAGTCAGACAGAAAGATGGCTCTGGAAGAAAAGAAAAGAGAGAGAGCACATGTAGGGAATGGGTTTTTATACCCTCTTCAGCCTTTTGTTTGGAGTTGCTCCTGAGGCATGAACTTTGACCTGAGTCTGAGTGGTATCTGTGAGTTAATCCTATTATGTCCTGTCTTAGACTTTGGGTGGAGTATGTAGATTTAGGTGTCTTTGTCTTCTTAATCTTCTAGCTCGGGGCCTTGAACCTTCCTGGATTATTTACATCTGCATTTCTACAGAGCTGGTTTCTGCTTGGGGGAGGGAGACCTGGGGCTATTAAGACCTGGGACTGTCTTCTGCCATATACTTCCCTTCAATCAGTGAGAGCGCACAGGGTTGGCCTCTTCCGGGTCCTGTCAGTGAAACAATGTCGTCTGGTGGGTCCTAGGGGGAGGGCCTTCTCTGTTGTGGCGCCCACCCTCTGGAATCAACTGCCCCCTGAAGTCCATGTTTCTCCCACTCTCCCGGCCTTCCGAAAGGATCTTAAGACCTATCTTTGCCGGCAGGCCTGGGGATGATTGTGACTGTTGTGTGAATAATGAATGAGTGTTGGTTTTTATCTTTAAATGTTTTTTTTTAATTTGGATTTGATATGAATATTGTTTGTATATGTTGTAAGCCGCTCCGAGTCCCCGGAGAGGAGCGGCATATAAGTGTAAACAATTAAATTAAATTAAATTATTAAGAAAACTGGGCATGCTTTTCTGCCTCTTTAAGATCCTTTGAGGAAATATATTTTTCTGTCCTTTTAATATTTCCTTCTTTGGGGGGCTGACTTCCCACAACACCTTTGGGACAATTATAACCTGGATGACTGTGAATCTCCATTCTTCATCCAATCTTCCTCATGTAACTTTCAACAGGACTCAGACATGAACATGCAGTAATATGTCATACGTGCAGCAGCTTCTTGTGTTTTTGTATTGAGGGTTAGAATTTTAGTCAGATTTAGGGATTTTAGATTCAGAAACATCTGGAATTTTACGTAAACCTTTTCCTAATATTCCAAGGTGGAAGGCTAGACTAGGAAGTCAACAATGACTCCAACAATGGCAACCAAATTAGACCTGTCTATGAAGACATTCAGATTCAAGCTTGGTGCAGGGGAATTTTGAGCTGTCCCTAAACAGAGGCCAGAAACCAATGGTATTACAGGTAATCCTTTTCTTATGACCACAATTGAGCCCAACATTTGTGTTGTTAAGTGAAACAGTGGTGACGTGAGTGGGCACCCATTTTACAAACTTTCTTACCACAGTTGTTAAGTGAATCACTGCAGTTGTCAAGTTACTAACATGGTTGTTAAGTGAATCTGGCTTCCCCATTGACTTTCGTTGTCATAAGGTTGCAAAAGTGGATCACAGGATCCCAGGACACTGTGACCATCATAAATATGGGCCAGTTGCCAAGCACCAGAATTCTGGTCACCTGACCATGGGGATACTGCAACGGTTGTAAGTATAAGAAATGTACATAAGTCACTTTTTTCAGTGCCGTTGTACCTTTGAACTGTCACTAGATCAGTGGTTCTCAACCTTTTTCAGGTTGAGACCCCACTTGTGCCGCACATGCGCACTGTGACCCCGACCTGGGCGCGCGCGTGCGCGCAATGGGCCGATCCGTGCATGTGCAGGGCGCGTGTGATGGAAAAAAAAAACAAAATGGCGGACCACGACGGGCCGATCCGCACATGCGCGGGGCACGCGCGACGGAAAAAAAAATAAAAAAACAAAAAAAACAAACAAAAAAACAAAATGGCGGACCGCGGTGTCCGGCGACCCCCGCGAAACGGTTGTTCGACCCCAAATGGGGTCGCGACCCATAGGTTGAGAACCGCTGCACTAGATGAATGGCTGTAAATTGAGAACTACCTGCATGCTTGTTGCTGAATGACAACTCATAACAACAGAGATCCAGAAGGATCTCTCGAAATTGTGTGAGTGGGCAACAAAGTGGCAAATGCATTTTAACTTAAACAAGTGCAAAGTTATGCACATCGGGGCAAAGAACCCCAATTATACTTACCAACTGATGGGGACCAAACTTTCTGAGACAACCCAAGAAAGGGATCTTGGGGTTTTGGTGGACAGCTCGATGAAGATGTCAACCCAATGCGCAGCAGCAGTAAAAAAAGCAAATTCCATGCTTGGCATGATTAGGAAGGGAATCGAAAATAAGTCAGCAAGTGTTGTATTGCCTCTGTACAAATCGATGGTGAGACCACACTTGGAGTACTGTGTACAGTTCTGGTCACCGCACCTCAAGAAGGATATAATGGAACTGGAAAAGGTGCAAAAAAGGGCAACAAGAATGATCAAGGAAATGGAGCGCCTCCCTTATGAAACCAGATTGCAACGCCTTGGTCTCTTCAGCCTTGAAAGACGGCGTTTAAGGGGTGACTTGATCGAAGTGTATAAAATCATGCATGGGATAGAAAATGTGGATAGAGAAAAATTCTTTTCTCTATCACACAATACCAGGACAAGGGGGCACTCCCTAAAGCTTATAGCTAAGAAAGTGAGGACAAATAAAGGGAAATATTTCTTCACCCAGAGGGTCGTTGATTTATGGAATTCACTTCCTGAAGGGGTCGTGACAGCTGTCAGCCTTGACAGCTTCAAGGCAGGGCTAGATAGATTCATGGATGCAAAGTGTATTGGTGGTTATTAAAACAGATGTCCATGTGCCGCCTCTATGTTGGTTGAGGCAGGCAGGATTCCCTTGAGTACCATTTGTTTGGGGGTCAAGGGAAAGGGAGGGTTTTGCCTTCTCTTTCTGCTCAAGATCCCCATGTACATTTGGTGGGCCACTGTGTGACACAGAATGCTGGACTCGATGGGCTTTGGCCTGATTCAGCATGGCTCTTCTTATGTTCTTATGTTTTTATGTATGATCAGCGGCGGGGCCTTTGGGAACAGTATTTAGCCTCAGGTTTTACATGAATTTTTTCAAGGATCTTTTCCAAGAAATGATTTGTGCCTAAACAAGTGTCAGGCCTCCAAAATTATGAAAGACAGTTGTGAATCTTCCAAGCAGATTGCTTTATTCTTCCTCACTTTATTTCTTACTTTATTGTTCCTTACTTATAGAGAGAATCTTGCCAGTCTGCTGCCTATACCAAGTATATACTCAGGGAACTATTAAGGAGGGTCTGGCTTCACCCTCTTTCTCTCATACAAGCTCTCTGAGCTGCCTCTTACTCCTCTGGAATGCAGCCCCTCCCTCCTGGGAATCCAGACTACATTCCATCACATCAGATTGTGGCAGAAATGCAGCTCAGCTCAGCTCTTTCCCCAGACAAAATAAATGTGATCCCTTAGTACACAGGTGTCAAACTCGATCACATCATGTGATGTATCATGACATATTGCGATGTTTTTTGCCTTTGCAGAGCCAGGGTGGGTGTGGCCTATGCATGATGCATCTGGCCTGCAGGCCACCATTTTGACACCCCTGCCTTAATGGCTTGTCACCTGTCCAGTAAACTTTCTAGGAGGGAACTGTTTTTCATGGGGACTCTCCTATTGCTGTAACCAAGGGGAAGGGAGAAGAGGAGAGACTTTCGATGTGCAAAGAAAGAAAAATCCAAACGTTGGAACTCTGTCATCTCTTATCAGAAGTAAGTCCAGCCACAGCCGCTCCTAAACAGACAAGTCAATTTATGTTAGGGTACTTTCTTAAAAATTTGGAAATAAAAACTTGCCCTATAAAGAGAGCAGTAAAATGAATCCAATTTACACTGATCCTCACATTTCTAGATCACCCTATCCTTGGTATAATTAAATTTCGCCCCCAGTGAGCACAAGAGATACCAAAATCTGCCTGTGTTTCTGGAACCCAAAGGAACCACCCCCACCCCTGATTTCTTTGTTTAAAACCTATTAAGGCCCTCTCCTTGATGGCATATGAGATGTTGGAGAGAGAGGGGGGGAGAGAGGGGGAAGAGACAGAGAGAAGAAAAAAAGGAGGAAGAGAAGGAGAAGGAGGAGAAAGGGAGGCAGGGAGGGAGGGAGAGATGAGAGGGAGAGGGAGAGGGAGAGGGAGGGAGGGAGGGGAGTAGGGGAGGGAGGCAGGGAAGAAGAAGGAGGGAAGGAGAGGGAAGGAGGAAGGGAGAGGGAAGGAAGAGAGAGAGAGGGAGAGAGAGGGAGGGAGAAAGAGAGAGAAGGAGGAGGAGAAAGGGAGGCAGGGAGGAGAGGGGGAGAGAGGAGAGGGAGAGAGAGGGAGGGAGGGAAGAGGAGGAAGGGGAGGGAGGCAGGGAGGGAGGGAGGGAAGGAGGGAGGGAGAGAGAGGGAGGGAGAAAGAGGGAGGAAGAGAGGGAGGGAAAGACAGGGGGAGGGAGGAAGAGAGAGGGAGAGAGGGAGGGAGGGAGAGAGATGCTAGTCTCTTTGAAAGATGCCTTTGTGCATTCAAGCAACCTCACTCACCCAGGGTCTGTCTGCCAACTTGGAAAATGTAGGATGCCAGATGCCCCCAGAGAGAAGCAGACCCACTAGGCAGTCCAAGTCTCAAGACTACAAAGCAGTTCAGTGACATTGTTTAATAGGTTGCAATGATGCTAAACAGAAAAAGATGAATTTTGATGGAAAAAATGCTGACATGCGGAACTGGCTTAGGTAAAGGTGGGGGTAGGGGGAGATAGATAGATAGATAGATAGATAGATAGATAGATAGATAGATAGATAGATAGATAGATAGATAGATAGATAGATAGATAGATAGATGAGAGAGAGAGAGAGAGAGAGAGAGAGAGAGAAGGGAAGGAAGGAAGGAAGGAAGGAAGGAAGGAAGGAAGGAGATAGGGAGGGAAGGAAGGAAAAGAAAACAGGAGTGACTCTCTGTTGCAAATCTATAACCAGTTTCCTGGTCTAGCGTTTCATCAACTGTCAACCCACAGAACTAAAACAGCCACGCTATTAAGGCTCTGCTTTTCTTTGCCATCCCATTAAAACAGACACTTCCATTTGCATTGACTTATTCAGCAATATGAATTGCTGTGAGTCCATCCTGCCCCTTTGTCCTAAGTCCAAAACAACATTGTGCCAACTTTTAAATAAGATACATTTAGGCAAATTGCAGTGTAGTATTGAATAGGAATGGAGGATTGCAGGGCCATTT
>JARGCV010000265.1:592500-673536 GCA_034064705.1 Bothrops alternatus | reverse complement strand
CCACAGCGGGGTTAGCCTCTTCTCACACCTTGGAGCATCAGAGACACAATAGTTCATAGATGGACTATCTATCTATGTAGATGGACTAGATAGAAAGATAGATAGGGAGATAGATAGATAGATAGATAGATAGATAGATAGGGAGATAGATAGATAGATAGATAGATAGATAGATAGATAGATAGGGAGATAGATAGATATAAATAATTTTTATAAAATAACATTCTTTAGTATTTAGCTCCATTCACATGCACATATGCTCCTCTCCGGCTCCACTCACAGGCAAATATTTCAGGCTCAGGCTCCGTTCACACGTGTAACTAGGGTCAGGCTCCATTCTTACCTGCACACCCGCCCATCTCAGGCTCCCTTCACACACACAGACACACCCATCTCAGGCTCCCCTCCCTCACGTGCCTCTGTATCAGGCACCCTTCACACGTGCAAACCCATCTCAGGCTCCACTCGCACGCATATAACCCCAGGTCACGCTCCACTCCCACATGTTACACAGGTCAGGCCCCACTTCCCGTGTACATGTATCTCAGGCTCCCTTCACACGTGTCCACAGGTCTGGCTCCATTCACACGCATGTATCTCCAGCTCAGGCTCCACTCACACATGTACCTGTATATCAGGCTCCATTCGCACGTCTACACAGCTCAGGCTCCACTCACATATGCATATGGGCCCGGCTCAGCTTCCTTTCACACCTATACACAGGTCAGGTTCCCCTCATAGGTGCATCCACCCATCTCAGGCTCCCTTCACACGTGCAAGCATCTCAGGCTCCCTTCTCATGCATCTATCCCCAGCTCAGGCTCCATTCACACCTGTACACAGGTCAGGTTCCCCTCATAGGTGCATCCACCCATCTCAGGCTCCCTTCACACGTGCAAGCATCTCAGGCTCCCTTCTCATGCATCTATCCCCAGCTCAGGCTCAAGAACATGAGAACATAAGAAGAGCCATGCTGAATCAGGCCAAAGCCCATCGAGTCCAGCCTTCTGTGTCACTCAGGGGCCCACCAATTGTACATGGGGATCTTGAGCAGAAAGAGAAGGCAAAACCCTCCCTTTCCCTTGACCCCCAACAAATGGGACCCAAGGGAATCCTGCCTGCCTCAACCAACATAGAGGCGGCACATGGACATCCGTTTTAATAACCACCGATACACTTGGCATCCATGAATCTATCTAGCCCTGCCTTGAAGCTGTCAAGGCTGACAGCTGTCACGACCCCTTCAGGAAGTGAATTCCATAAATCAACGACCCTCTGGGTGAAGAAATATTTCCCTTTATTTGTCCTCACTTTCTTAGCTATGAGCTTTAGGGAGGGCCCCCTTGTCCTGGTATTGTGTGATAGAGAAAAGAATTTTTCTCTATCCACCTTTTCTATCCCAGGCATGATTTGATACACTTCGATCAAGTCACCCCTTAAACGCCGTCTTTCAAGGCTGAAGAGACCAAGGCGTTGCAATCTGGTTTCATAAGGGAGGCGCTCCATTTCCTTGATCGTTCTTGTTGCCCTTTTTTGCACCTTTTCCACTTCCATTATATCCTTCTTGAGGTGCGGTGACCAGAACTGTACACAGGACTCCAAGTGTGGTCTCACCATCGATTTGTACAGAGGCAATACAACACTTGCTGACTTATTTTCGATTCCCTTCCTTAATCATGCCAAGCATGGAATTTGCTTTTTTTTTTTTTTACTGCTGCTGCGCATTGGGTTGACATCTTCATCGAGCTGTCCACCAAAACCCCAAGATCCCCTTTCTTGGGTTGTCTCAGAAAGTTTTGGTCCCCATCAGTTGGTTAAGTATAATTTGGGGTTCTTTGCCCCGATGTGCATAACTTTGCACTTGTTTAGGTTAAAATGCATTTGCCACTTGGTTGCCCACTCAACACAATTTGGAGAGATCCTTCTGGAGCTCCCGACAATCAGTTTCACTTTTTACAACCCGGAACGATTTGGTGTCATCAGCAAACTTGGCTACCTCGCTGTTTACTTCTACATCCAGATCATTGATGAATAAACTAAAAAGTAAAGGTCCCAAAACTGAACCTTGGGGTACATCACTTCTCACTTCTTTCCATCCAGAGAATTGTCCATTTATTGCCACCCTTTGCTTCCCACAATTTAGCCAGTTGCCAATCCAGGACAAGACCTGTCCTCTAATTCCGTGGCTGGAGAGCTTTTTTATGAGCCTTTGGTGAGGGACTGTCAAAAGCCTTTGGAAAGTCAAGATATACAATATCAACTGGGGCCCCTTTATCTACGTATTTATTTACACCCTCAAAGAATTGTAACAAGTTAGTAAGACATGATTTGCCTTTGCAAATCAGGCTCCACTCACACGTGTCCAAAGGTCAGGCTCCCCCATGTACCTCAACATCAGGCCCCATTCACATGTGTCCACAGGTCTGGCTCCATTCACAGACATGTATCTCCAGCTCAGGCTCCACTCACACGTGTCCATAGGTCAGGCTCCACTCCCCCATGTACTTCTATTCACACCTGTCCACAGGTCAGGCTCCAACCCCACATCTCCACACCTAGGTCAGGCTCCCCTCCCTCATGTACCTCTGTATCAGGCCCCATTCACACGTGTACACAGGTCAGGCTCCCCTCCCACACATATATCCCCAACTCGGGCTCCCTTCACACATCTCCACATCCAGGTCAGGCTCCCTTCCCTCATGTACCTCTATATCAGGTTCCATTCACACGTGTCCAGAGGTCAGGCTTCATTCCCCCATGTACTCCTATTCACACCTGTACACAGGTCAGGCTCCAATCCCACATCTCCACACCCAGGTCAGGCTCCCCGCCCTAGTGTGCCTCTGTATCAGGCTCCATTCACACTGTCAGGTCAGGCTCCACTCCCCCATGTACCCCTATATAAGGCTCCATTCACATATGTATACAGGTCAGGCTCCCCTCCCTCATGTACCTCTGTATCAGGCCCCATTCACACGGGTCCACAGGTCAGGCCCCACTCCCCCATGTACTTCTATTCACATATGTACACAGGTCAGGCTCCATTCCCATGTCTCCCTACCCAGGTCAGGCTCCCCTCCCTCATGTACCTCTATATCAGGCTCCATTCACACGTGTACACACCCAGGTCAGGCTCCCCTCCCTCATGTACCTCTATATCAGGCTCCACTCACACGTGTCAGGCTCCATATATCCCCAGCTGAGGCTCCCTTCACACATCTCCACACCCATCTCCGCCTCCCCTCCCTAGCGTGCCTCTGTTATCAGGCTCCCTTCACACGTGCAAGCATCTCAGGCTCCACTCACACACGTATATGCCCAGCTCAGGCTCCCTTCACACGTTGAAGCATCTCAGGCTCCCTTCTCATGCGTATATCCCCAGCTCAGGCTCCATTCACACGTGTACAGACCCAGGTCAGGCTCCCCTCCCTCATGTACCTCTATATCAGGCTCCATTCACACGTGTACAGACCCAGGTCAGGCTCCCCTCCCTCATTTACCTCTATATCAGGCTCTTCACATATGTACACAGATCAGGCTCCATTCACACGTGTCCACAGGTCAGGCCCCACTCCCACGTCTCCCCACCCACGTCAGGCTCCCCCCCTCCCTCATGTACCTCTATACCGGGCTCCATTCCCACGTGCAGGCTCCCTCCCCCCCACCCCCCCGTGTCCACAGCCCAGCCCCCCCTCCCCCGTCTCTCTCTCTCCCCTCAGGCGGAGGCACTCACCCCACCCGGGAGCTGCGCTGAGGCCCGGGGCCCGGCTGGGGACCCTCGCTGTCGTCGGAGGAGGAGGAAGAGGAGGCCGAGGAGGAGGAGGAGGCGGACGACGACGAGGAGTTGCCCAGCGAGGAGGCCGACGAGGAGGAGGCCGAGGAGGAGGAGGAGGAGGAAGCGGCCGAGGCGCTCTCGGTGGCGTCCGAGTCGCAGCCTCGCTGGGCGGCGCGGAGGCGGGCCGAGGCGCCGGCCGCCAAACGCCTCAGCTCGGGCCCGCCGCTCCGACTAGGCCGCAGCGGCGGCGTCGGGCTTCTCCGCCCGCCGCCGCCGCCGCCCAGCCCGCCCAGCTGCTGCCGGACGTGCCGCTCCACCTGGCGGGCCTGCAGAGCCCGGAGGCGGCGGCAGAGGCTCCGAGCCCGGCTCCAGAGGGCGGCTTGGCGGGCACGGGCGGCCGCCCGGCGACGGCGGAGAGTCGCCTCAGCCGCCTCAGCCGCCGCCATTTGCGGTGGCGCCAAAAATTTCCCCCCTCAGGGCGGGCCGGGACTCTCCATGGCTCGCGCGGGACAATGCCAGGCCAGGCCCCGGCGGCAGGGCGCATGCGCCGCGCTGGACGGCGGAGGAACGCCCGAGGTAGGGGGGAGGCGCCCGATTGGGGGCGGGGAAGTGGAAGAAACCCAACCCCCCCACCCACCACCCCCCAAAAAAGAGGCGCCAAACTGCGCCTGCGCTCAACGCCAGGGGTGGGGAGACGCCCGCCCCGGGTTTGGCGCACGCTCGCTTGACTGCACTTCGGGGAGGTCGGGCGGCTGCGCACGCGCGCGGAGAGGGAGGGAGGAAGGGAGGGAGTAGGGGGGGGAAAGGGCCTTTCTTGTCCTTCTCCTTTTCCAGGAATCTGAGATTTCTCTTGTCAAAGGGGCCAAACCAAGTTTCTAGTCCCTCCCTCCCTCCCTCCCTCCCTCCCTCCCTAAAGGCTCCGGGAAGCGGAGCTGAAGGTTGAATCCTTCCCGACTGATCAAAGCCAGGATGTCATTTGGCCCGACGATTGTTGAGTCTGCACCGGAGGGCTTCAAACTTGCATGACTGGTGGACTTCAACTCCCAGAATTCCTCAGCCAGGCACGCTGGGGGGAGGAATTCTGGGAATTGAAGTCCCCCCAAGTCATACAAGGGCCATGTTTGAAAAGACTCCTGACTTAAAGCCTCCCGGCTGAGGAATTCTGGGAGTTGAAGTCCCCCAGTCACAAAAGGGCCCAGTTTGAAGGCCCCTGTCTGAAAGCCTCCCGGCTGAGGAATTCTGGGAGTTGAAGTCCCCCAGTCACAAAAGGGCCCAGTTTGAAGGCCCCTGTCTGAAAGCCTCCCGGCTGAGGAATTCTGGGAGTTCAAGTCCCCCAGTCACAAAAGGGCCCAGTTTGAAGGCCCCTGTCTGAAAGCCTCCCGGCTGAGGAATTCTGGGAGTTGAAGTCCCCCAGTCACAAAAGGGCCCAGTTTGAAGGCCCCTGTCTGAAAGCCTCCCGGCTCAGGAATTCTGGGAGTTGAAGTCCCCCAGTCACAAAAGAGCCCAGTTTGAAGGCCAGTCTGAAAGCCTCCCGGCTGAGGAATTCTGGGAGTTGAAGTCCCCTAGTCACAAAAGGGCCCAGTTTGAAGGCCCCTGTCTGAAAGCCTCCCGGCTGAGGAATTCTGGGAGTTGAAGTCCACCAGTCACAAAAGAGCCCAGTTTGAAGGCCCCTGTCTGAAAGCCTCCCGGCTGAGGAATTCTGGGAGTTGAAGTCCCCTAGTCACAAAAGGGCCCAGTTTGAAGGCCCCTGTCTGAAAGCCTCCCGGCTGAGGAATTCTGGGAGTTGAAGTCCACCAGTCACAAAAGAGCCCAGTTTGAGGGCCCCTGTCTGAAAGCCTCTCGGCTGAGGAATTCTGGGAGTTGAAGTCCCCCAGTCACAAAAGGGCCCAGTTTGAAGGCCCCTGTCTGAAAGCCTCCCGGCTGAGGAATTCTGGGAGTTGAAGTCCCCCAGTCACAAAAGGGCCCAGTTTGAAGGCCCCTGTCTGAAAGCCTCCCGGCTGAGGAATTCTGGGAGTTGAAGTCCCCCAGTCACAAAAGGGCCCAGTTTGAAGGCCCCTGTCAGAAAGCCTCCCGGCTGAGGAATTCTGGGAATTGAAGTCCCCCAGTCACAAAAGGGCCCAGTTTGAAGACCCTGTCTGAAAGCCTCCCGGCTGAGGAATTCTGGGAGTTGAAGTCCCACCACTTTTACAAGGGCCATGTTTGAAGACTCCTGTCTTAAAGCATCTTGGCTGAGGAATTCTGGGAGTTGAAGTCCACCGGTCACTAAAAGAGCCCAGTTTGAAGGCCCCTGTCTGAAAGCCTCTCGGCTGAGGAATTCTGGGAATTGAAGTCCACCAGTCACAAAAGGGCCCAGTTTGAACACCCGTCTTAAAGCCTCCCGGCTGAGGAATTCTGGGAGTTGAAGTCCCACCACTTTTACAAGGGCCCAGTTTGAAGGCCCCTGTCTGAAAGCCTCCCGGCTGAGGAATTCTGGGTGTTGAAGTCCCCCAGTCACAAAAGGGCCCAGTTTGAAGGCCCCTGTCTGAAAGCCTCCCGGCTGAGGAATTCTGGGAGTCGAAGTCCCCCAGTCAGAAAAGGGCCTAGTTTGAAGGCCCCTGTCTGAAAGCCTCCCGGCTGAGGAATTCTGGGAATTGAAGTCCCCCAGTCACAAAAGGGCCCAGTTTGAAGACTCCTGTCTGAAAGCCTCCGGCTGAGGAATTCTGGGAGTTGAAGTCCACCAGTCACAAAAGGGCCCAGTTTGAAGGCCCCTGTCTGAAAGCCTCCCGGGTGAGGAATTCTGGGAGTTGAAGTCCACCAGTCACAAAAGGGCCCAGTTTGAAGGCCCCTGTCTGAAAGCATCCTGGCTGAGGAATTCTGGGAGTTGAAGTCCACCAGTCACAAAAGGGCCCAGTTTGAAGACCCTGTCTGAAAGCCTCCCGGCTGAGGAATTCTGGGAGTTGAAGTCCCACCACTTTTACAAGGGCCATGTTTGAAGACTCCAGTCTTAAAGCATCTTGGCTGAGGAATTCTGGGAGTTGAAGTTCACCGGTCACAAAAGGCCCAGTTTGAACACCCGTCTTAAAGCCTCCCGGCTGAGGAATTCTGGGAGTTGAAGTCCCACCACTTTTACAAGGGCCATGTTTGAAGATTCCTGTCTTAAAGCATCTTGGCTGAGGAATTCTGGGAGTTGAAGTCCACCGGTCACTAAAAGAGCCCAGTTTGAAGGCCCCTGTCTGAAAGCCTCCCGGCTGAGGAATTCTGGGAGTTGAAGTCCCACCACTTTTACAAGGGCCATGTTTGAAGATTCCTGTCTTAAAGCATCTTGGCTGAGGAATTCTGGGAGTTGAAGTCCACCGGTCACTAAAAGAGCCCAGTTTGAACACCCGTCTTAAAGCCTCCCGGCTGAGGAATTCTGGGAATTGAAGTCCACCAGTCACAAAAGGGCCCAGTTTGAACACCCGTCTTAAAGCCTCCCGGCTGAGGAATTCTGGGAGTTGAAGTCCCACCACTTTTACAAGGGCCCAGTTTGAAGACTCCTGTCTGAAAGCATCTTGGCTGAGGAATTCTGGGAGTTGAAGTTCACCGGTCACAAAAGGGCCCAGTTTGAACACCCGTCTTAAAGCCTCCGGCTGAGGAATTCTGGGAGTTGAAGTCCCACCACTTTTACAAGGGCCCAGTTTGAAGGCCCCTGTCTGAAAGCCTCTCGGCTGAGGAATTCTGGGAGTTGAAGTCCCACCACTTTTACAAGGGCCATGTTTGAAGACTCCTGTCTTAAAGCATCTTGGCTGAGGAATTCTGGGAGTTGAAGTCCCCGCTGCAGTCCTCGACTTAACAGCGGTTCATTTACCGACAGAAGGTAGAACAGCAGAAGAAAAAGCTGACGGGTTTTCAGCCTTAGCGACCGTCGTCGCGGCATTCGACACGGTCCCGTGATCAAACTTTGACCACTTGGCAACTGCTTTGTATTTACGACGGGGAGGCCGTGGGATTCTCCTTTCCCGACAGTCCCACCAACAAACTCAATGGCGGAAGCCCGATTCACTTAACGACTGTGCTCTCAGCTTAACAACTGCCGTGATTCGCTTCAACAACTGGGGCCAGAAAAGTCCTAAACTGAGGCAAAACTTCACTTCACAGAGTCTGGTCGTAACCCGAGGACTAGCGAGATGGACGTTAAATCTCTGCATTCCACTCATGACCATTTGCAAAAATGATACGCGTCGTCCTCACGTTACGACCACATTTCCTTGGCTAAGTGAAGCATTGGCTCAGGGAGCTTTGCCCCCGTTTAGGACATTGGCTTGCCACGGTCGTTAAATCACTGCGGTTGATCGGTTAGTCGTTAAATGAAGCCAGCATCCCCGTCAACTCGTCGGGAAGGTCGCAAAAGGGGATTCGGGGGGACCCAGGGGCTCTGCGACCGTCATAAATAGGAGTCCGTTGCCAAGCGTCCGAAGTTTCATCGTAAAACCATGGGGACGCCGCGACGGTCGTTAAGGGCGAAAAACAGTCCCACGTCGCTCTTTTCGGTGCCGCTATGACTTTGAACGGTCGCTAAATGAAGCGATAAGTCGAGGACTAACGGCAGCCAGCTCTGCTCCGAGAGTCATGATCGGAGCTTCTGCCCATTTGCAAAAAAAAAATAAAAAATGATCTAAACTGTATACAGCCAGTCCTCGACTTACGACCCAAATTTCGGTCGTTAAGCAAAACCTTTCTTCAGGGAATTTCGCCCATTTCCCGAACTTTCTTTCCGCGGCTGTCCAGCGGATCCCCGCGGCTGTTAAGCTTGTACGGGCGGTCCTTGACTTACGACCGCAATCGAGTCCCAAAAAATATATCACTCAGCGAGAACCTTTGTTCGGTCGGTTTTGCTCCATTGTACAACTTTTCTTGCGGTTGTTCAGTGAAGTCACACGGTTGTTAAGCGAATCTGGTTTGCGTGTCAAAAGGGGGAAATCGTGCGCCCGTCATAAATGCGAGTCCCCGGCCAAGCGTCCAAATTTTGGATGCTGCAATGGTCGTAAGGGTGAAAAAACAATCCGAAGTCCCTTTTCCCCATCTCCTTGTAACTTTGGACCGTCGCTAAATGAACAGTTGGAAGGCGAGGACTGCCTGTTGTCCGAAAAGTAGACTTCACCTGGGCTGCAATACTCCATTGTGTCCTGTAGGGAGCAGTGTGATTTAATGTTGTTTGCTTCTTGCTGCCATCTAGTGGTGACTCTAATGGTTTGCAGCTCAGATCCGGAGCTTTTTAAGAACCGGGACCATCTTTTCTATCTTAAAAAAAAAAGCCACGCAAGTAAAGGGGCAACACCTCCGTCGTTCACACACACACACACACACACACCAACTGTTCTAGCTGGAAGTCCTCGACTTACAACGGTTCGTTTCGCGACTTCAAATTTACAACGGCAGTAAAAAAAAAGGCATTTGCCTTCTCTTTCGCACTTACAACTCTCACGATAACGCAGCGGTTCTCAACCTTTTCCGGGGCTCGACCCCGGCCCGCATCGCGCATGCACGGCGCGACGGGGCGCATCGCGCATGCACGGCGCGACGGGGCGCATCGCGCATGCACGGCGCGACGGGGCGCATCGCGCATGCGCGGCGCGACGGCCCGCATCGCAATAGGGAAAAAAAATGGCCGACCAAAATAAAATAAAAAAAAATGGCCGACCAAAATAAAAAAAATATGGCGGGCCCGCACCGCGCATGTGCGGCGCATCGCGCATGCGCGGCACGACGGCCCGCATCGCGATAGGGAAAAAAAATGGCCGACACCCCCCAAAAAATGGCCAACCAAAATAAAAAAAAATGGCGTACTGCGGTGCTTGGCGACCCCCGTGAAATGGTCGCGACCCACAGGTTGAGAACCGCTGCGATAACGGGATCAAACTTCCGACGCTTGGCAACCGATTGGTATTTACGACGGTCACCGTGTCTGGGTGACCTTCCGACGAGCAAAGTCAAAGGGGGGGATCCGGATTCACTTAACACCCGTGTGGCTAGCTTAACGACAACAGTGCTTCGACGTCACAAGTTAACAACCGTCAGGATTCACTTAACCGGTGTGGTAAGAAAAGTCCCAGAAGCTTCTTCAGCTCTGCCTGGATGGTGGGGAATGGGAATATTTATACTCCTTTCAGACAGCTGGTCATTTGCATTCTTTTAGAGAGACATTGAGGCTGCTTGGAGGTTTATCTATGTCCTCAGGGTCACCTAAGTGGTGCAAATGGATGTGGAGCCTTCTTGGCTGCAGGTTGTTTTCTGCCCTGGGTCCCTCCTGCAGCCAAGAAGGCTCCGCACAGATTTGCACCACTCTGGTGACCCTAAGTGGCCTCAACGGCTCTCTAAAAGAAGGCAAATGACCAGCTATCTAAAAGGAGTATAAATCTTTCCATTCCCCACCGTCATTTTTTTCCCTTGAAGATGATTCCCTTGTCATCGAAGAAGCTTCTTCAGCTCTGATCAGATGGTGGGGAAATGGAAGGATTTATATTCCTTTCAGACAGCTGGTCGTTTGCATTCTTTTAGAGCAGCGGTTCTCAACCTGTGGGTCGCGACCCCATTTGGGGTCGAACAACCATTTCACGGGGGTCGCCTAACACTGCAGTCCGCCATTTTTTTTGGGTCGGCCATTTTTTTTTGGTCGGCCATTTTTTTCCCCTTTGCGATGCGGGCCAGCCATATTTTTTTTTTTGGGTCGGCCATTTTTTTGGGGGGGTTGGCCATTTTTTTTTGGGTCGGCCATTTTTTCCCCCTTTGCGATGCGCCCCGTCGCGCCGGCCATGCACGATGCGCCCCGTCGCGCCGCCCATGCGCGATGCGGGCCAGGGTCGAGCCCTGGAAAAGGTTGAGAACCGCTGTTTTAGGTAATCGTTGAAGCCACTTGGAGGTTTATCTGTGTCCTCAGGGTCACCTGAGTGGTGCGAATGGGTGTGGAGCCTTTCTGCCCTGTGTCTCTCCTTGCATTACTCAGGGGATCTTAAGGACACAGGTAAACCTCCAAGTAGCCTCAACGACTGTTTCAAAGAATGCAAATGACCAGCTGTCTGCAAGGAGTATAACACCTTCCATTCCCCACCATCCGGTCGGAACTGAAGAAGCTTCTTGAGGGAGAAGCAAAAGGTCTTCTTTCAAACCTTGAAGCCCTGCTCATTTAATCCCTACTGATTCACAGGCAGTCCTCGACTTACAGCCGTTCATTGAGTGACCGTTCAAAGTTACAACCGCACTGAAAAAAAACCCGAATTCGGACCATTTCTCAGAATTATATCCACGGTAGCATCCCCACGCGATCAAAAGTTCAGACTCTTTGCCAACTGACCCCCGTTAACCCCCAGATGTCGGCGATAGACAAGTAGTCGTTAGAGAGGAAGAAGCTCCAGCAACCCTCAGCGTTATAGACTGGGAAAAGAGCGCAACCAGCCGTCGTGTCTCTCAAACAGAGCGCCGAAAAACCGGAGCCGCAGCCAGCGAACTTCAAAGAGATACTGAGAGATTGCCCCCTACCGGAGACCGAAGACCCGCTGCGCAGTGAAATTGGGGAAGGCGACGGAAGCCGAGGACCCCTTATGGCACGAGGGAGTCCACGTCATCCGAGGGACTAAGTGGAAGGCAAGATGACCGGTCGGGTGGGATGAGCCAATTGAGTGGAAGCTTCCCGTTGCTGCCTGCCGCCCTTTGGCAGGTTAAAGATCGAGGGACTGATGTCAGCGGGATCTACGGCAGCGGTGACCGAGACTGGTGGAGAAACGAAGTCTGTAATCGCCCCGTCTGCTACCATCCTGTAGCCGATGGTGCCAACGAACGCCGAGACTTGCGTTGCCAGCCGGAGCCGAGGTAGTGAGCTCCGCCACCTTTACCCCGGCTTAGCACCAAGCGATCCCTGTGGGTTTACCATCAGCATCCGCCAGGATACATCGTGGTAACAGACAAATGGACATTCCATTTCGATGGGGATCCAGACAGGCTGGCTGACTTCTTCCTGGCCCAGACATTGCACCACATGGAGCGCTACAGGGGAAGGTGCCCAGACGATGCCGTGGAGGTTCACACACAATCTGGAAGGTGGTGTTGCCGGAGGGCTCGTGTCCCTGCACAATGGAGGAGCGCCGGAGCTGGCCTAGCTGGATGTGTTCACGCCGATCCTACGAGTTGTGGTCGGGAGACCCCGTGGAGGCCTGAAGCGCAGAAGCCTGTACCCACGCCATCAAGCAGGGGAAGTGGTTGGTGATGGAATACACTTGACGGACCGGTCCGAGCGCATGCTGGTGTGCTACTTCTGAGAAGGGCTGAACCGAGGACGACACCAAAACTGCATACCCCAAATGGGCGCCGGCCAAGCTACAAGTGCGGTTCTGAGTGGCCGGCAAAGCGGAGATCGACCCGTGGGAGCATGCCATGCAAGAGAGCCGATCCCGCAGGGCACCCGAAAGACGGCTGGGGGGGGGACAAAGAAGGCGCAACCCCCAGCCAGAGGACGTGAGCCTCGCTGGAACCAAGGAGCATGTTTCGACCGTGGGAAGGAGGGCGATCGAGCAGCTGAGGGCCTCGCGCCGCATCCAACGTCTGCTCCTCCACCTGCCAGTCAATCCAAAAGGAAGAGTTTCCCCCCACCCCCGGCGAAGCTGAAGAAAAAGACACCTGTAGATCAGCAGGTCACCACTCGAGTGGCTCCCAGCTCCTACGAGAGCGACAGCGAGGGGAAGACGACCCGAGGGTAAGCGGCACCGTCATCCCTATGATGGCCAGGGTCGAAATTGTGGTGCCTTCCTTGGGGGCGAGGGGGATCATTCACAGCATTGCTGGACTCGGGGTGCACTCGGTGTATGGTCAGCCGCCAGAGGGTGGAGGGACTGGAACTGGGGCTGAGAAAATTAAAATGACCTATGGCGTTTTCCCAGTTGGGCCGGTCTAGAATGGGGTATGTGTGCCAACTACCTGCCTGCCTGAGCTAGTAAGGCACAAAGTGGGCACACCCCTGGAGATGCTTAGGTTTATTGTAGTCCCTGGGATGAGTGAGCCCATGGTGCTACGGCTAATGGGTGTACAAAGTGGAAGCCCTCTGTGAGCTGGGATGCAGACGGTTGGCAATATATATTTGTATTTGTATATGTATTTGTGCAATACACACACACATACAATTACATATATATTTACATTCATATATGTATGTTTTATACGTGTGTGCATATTTTACATATTTACATATATAGAATATATACACATATGTATAAAACATCCATATATGAATGTAAATATATTATATGTAATGTGTATGTGTATATATTGCAGATACATATACAAATTATATGTATTATACTGTATTTGTGTATGTATGTATATATTACATTTATATATGTGTAGTGTATGTGTGTGCATATATTATATAATACATTTATATCTGTATGTTTATATATATTTTACATACAATATATTTATACATGTATTATGTGTGTTTATACATATTTATATATGTAATGTGTATTATATGTATATTGTTTGTATGTATAGTACATATATATATTATATATTGCATGTTATGTGTATGTGTGTGTATATATATACATACATACATATATTATATATACATACATACATATATTATATATATACATGCATACATACATATATTATATATGCATATATATGTTTTCTGAGGTTTTTGTGAGTATTTGTAAGTAGGTCTTTGGTTATTCGGGTTTTCTCCCGCGTAAAATTGTAAGTGTCTTGGCGACGTTTCGACGAAGTCCCATTCGTCATCTTCAGGCTGGTGTTTTCGGCTTCGTGCTTCTAGAGCACGATATATATATATACACACATACATACATATATATATATGTCTGTGTGTGTGTTTACAGAGAGTAAACATATATATCTATATCTACACAATAAAGTCTTGTCTAAAAGGCCAACAATCTTAACAGGCTCTTACCTTCATCTTGACCCAACTCTCCCAGATGATCATGTTCACGCCAAGAGGCATTCCCACGTTCAACCTGGATGGAAAAGAGTTCAAAAATAAGGGCGAATTTCGAATCAGAAATCCCAGACAAAACGATCTGAGCATCCAAATAACTGCAGCCAAAATCAGTACAAGTGGTTCTCAACCTTGGGCCCTTTCAGACAGGTGGACTTCAACTCCCAGAGTCTCCCAGCTAGGGAATTCTGGGAGTTGAAGTCAACTCATCGGAAAGTGACCAAAGCTGAGAAATACAGGAAGTCCTCGACTTATGACCACAATTATGTCCCACATTTGTTCAGAGAATTTTTACCCCATTTTGTGACCTTTCTTGCCAGGGTGGTTAAGTGAATCCCAGCACTGGTGAAATGAGCATCACGGTTGTTAAGTGAATCAGGCTTTGTTGCTTTGTTGGAAAGTCGCAAAATGAGATCACCCGACTCTGGGATACTGCAACCGTTGTAAATACGAGTGGCTGCCAAGTGTCTGAATTTTGATCACATGACCGGGAGGATGCTACGATGGCCACCGAGTATGAAAAACCGACGTTGAGGTCGGGTGAAAAAGGGTTGTGAAAGGTGAAAAATGGTCACAGAGTGTAAAAAGCAGTCGCTGTGGGTGAAAAATGGTTGAGGGTGAAAAATGGTCATTCCGTGTTAAAAATGGCCATTGAGTGTTAAAAAAGTCAATGATTGTGAAAAACAGCTGTTCAGGATGAAAAATGGCATTGCGTGTGAAAAACAGTTGTTGAGGGAGAAAAACGGTCATAAGAGACTGAAAAAAGGGTCATTAAGTGTGAAAACATTGTTAAAAAATGGTCACTGGAGTGAAAAATGGTTGGAGAGTGAAAAATGGTCATTCAGTGTGAAAAATAGTCATTGAGTATGAAAAATGGTCGTTAAGTGTGAAAAAAGTCATTAAGAGTGCAAAATGTCGGTTGAGAGTTAAAAACGGTCATTGAGGCTACAAAACAGTCATTCAGAGAGAAAAACGGTCATTGAAGGTAAAAAATGGTCATTAAGGGTGAAAAACAGCAGTTGCGGCTGTAAAATGGTGGAGACTGAAAAAAGAAATCATCGTTTAGTGTGAAAAAGGATCCAGTGTGAAAAACTGTCATTAGGTGTGAAAAACGACGGTTGATGGTGAAAAACGGTCATTGAGGGTGAAACACAGCAGTGGAGACTAAGAAAAAGGGTTGAGTGTGAAAAACGGTTGTTAAGTATAAAAAAAACAGCCACTGAGGGTGAAAAACAGTCATTGAGGCTGAAAACTGGCCTTTGAGTATGAAAAATGGTCATTAAGAGTGGGAAACGGCCATTAAGTGTGAAAAACAGCAGTTGAGGCTGTACAATGGTGGTCAAGACTAAAAAAAATGATCTTATGTTTAATGTCGATTGTTTTAATAAAAATAAAAAAAAATTATAATTAAAAAAAAATTGTTAATGTGAAAAAGGGTCCAGTGTGAAAAATTGTCATTAAGTGTGAAAAACGGTAGCTGAGGGTTGAAAAATGGTCATTGAGGGGGGAAAACAGCAGGGGAGACTAAAAAAAGGGTTAAGTGTGAAAAATGGTTGTTAAGTGTGAAAAACAGCCATTGAGGGTGAAAAAGGTTCGTTGAGGCTGAAAAACAGTCATTAAGAGTGAAAAACTATCGTTAAGGGTGAAAAACCGGCAGTTGAGGCTGTAAAATGGTGGTGGAGACTAAAAAAAAATGTTAAATGTGAAAATGGGTCCTGTGTGAAAGATTGTCATTGAGGGTGAAAAATGGTCATTGAGTTATGAGAAATGGTTGTTAAGTGTGAAAAACGGTCGTTCAGCGAGGAAAACGGTTGCTGAGGGAGAAAAATGGTCGTTCAGCGAGGGAAACGATCTTGAGGTAAAAAAAAGTCACTGAGGGAGAAAAACAGTCATTCAATGAGGAAAACGGTCACTGAGGGAGAAAAGGTCATTGGAGGAGAAAAACAGTCATTGAGTTATAAGAAATGGTCGTTAAGTGTGAAAAACAATCGTTTCAGCGAGGAAAATGGTCGCTGAGGGAGAAAAAAACAGTCATTCAGCAAGGAAAACGGTCGCTGAGGGAGAAAAATGGTCGTTCAGCGAGGAAAATGGTCACTGAGGGAGAAAAGGGCATAGGGGAGAAAAACAGTCACTGAGTTATGAGAAATGGTCGTTAAGTGTGAAAAACGCTTGTTCAGCAAGGAAAACGGTCACTGAGGGAGAAAAACGGTTGTTCAGCGAGGAAAACGGTCGCTGAGGGAGAAAAATGGTCATTCAATGAGGAAAACGGTCGCTGAGGGAAAAAAGGTCGTTGGGGGAGAAAAAAGGACATTGAGTTATATTCGTTAAGTGTGAAAAACAATCGTTCAGTGAGGAAAACGGTCACTGAGGGAGAAAAATGGTTGTTCAGTGAGGAAAACGATCAATGAGGGAGAAAAGGTCACAGGGGGAGACAAACGGTCATTGAGTTATGAGAAATGGTCGTTAAGTGTGAATAATAATCATTCAGCGAGGAAAACGGTCGTGCAGCCGCGCGAGCAGTGTTGGGCTTGCCCAGAAATGCCCACATTTCGGCATCACTCCGCAAGCTGCATTGGCTGCCAATTGGTCTCCGAACCCAATTCAAAGTGTTGGTTATCACCTATAAAGCCCTACATGGCATCGGACCAGGTTACTTACGGGACCGTCTGCTGCCCCATGAATCCCAGCGGCCAGTTAGGGCCCACAGAGTCGGCCTTCTCCAGGTCCCGTCAGCCAGACAGTGTCGCCTGGCAGGGCCTAGGGGAAGAGCCTTCTCTGTTGCGGCCCCGGCCCTCTGGAACCAACTTCCCACGGAGATCCGTGTCGCCCCCACCCTCTCCGCCTTTCGTAAATTACGCAAAACACACCTCTGCCGGCAGGCCTGGGGTAGTTAACATCTTGCCCCAAGCCAGTGTATGTCTGTGTGTATGCTGAATGATTGGGTTTTTTTAAAAAAAAATTAAGAGGTTTTATATTTATACGTATTTTTATGTTGATTTCTACTGTGTTGTGAGCCGCCCTGAGTTCTCCGGAATAGGGCGGCATAGAAATCGAATAAATAAATAAATAAAATTCAGCGAGGAAAACATCGCTGAGGGAGGAAAAACAGTCATTCAGCGAGGAAAACGGTCGCTGAGGGAGAAAAACAGTCATTCAACGAGGAAAACGGTCGCTGAGGGAGAAAAACAGTCATTCCATGAGGAAAACGGTCACTGAGGGAGAAAAACGGTCATTCACTGAGGGAAACGGTCACTGAGGGAGAAAAGGTCGTAGGGGGAGAAAAACGGTCATTGAGTGATGAGAAATGGTTGTTAAGTGTGAAAAACGGTTGTTCAGCGAGGAAAACGGTCGCTGAGGGAGGAAAAACGGTTGTTCACCGAGGAAAACGGTCACCGAGGGAGGAAAAACGGTCATTCCATGAGGAAAACGGTCATTGAGGGAGAAAAGGTCGTTCAGTGAGGAAAACAGTTGTTGAGACTGGAAAAAAAAAACGGTCGCTGAGGGAGAAAAACAGCCGTTAAGTGGGAAAGAGGGTCTTGGAGGAGAGAAACAGAGGCCGCCCCAAACCCCCCCCTCAGCCCCGGGTGGGGGAGGGGCGACGCCGCCGGACGGCCCCCCTCCAGCGACGGTCGTAAGTCGAGGACTCCCCGCGCGCCTTCGGAGAAATCTGACAGGCTGAAAAAAATCTCCTCAGAAAATAAACGAAAGGGAGGGGGGAAATCCCTCCTCTTCCCTCCCCCCCACGCCCAGGACTTTTGGGGGGGCGTGGGGGGGGAAGAGGAGAAAGCAGGCCCCGTCCAGAGCTCGACCTAACGGACATCTGTCTGCCAGGCCGCAGCCCCGTTCCACTTACCGGCCGCCGCCACCGCCGCTCCTCCTCCTCCTCCTCACTTTCCCCCCCTCCCTCCTCGGCGCGGCTCCGCCCTCCGTCGGCGTGCTCCGTCGCCTAGCAGCGCGCCAGCCCCACCCTCCCGTCCGCGCGACGTCATTTCGTGCCGCGTGGCACGCCGGGAGTCGTAGTCCTGGCCTCAACCTGTAATGAGGAGGGAAAAGCCGCACACCGGCCCCGCCTTCTCCACAGTTAGTTGGTCGGCCGGTTGGCCGGCCGGCCTGACGCCGACGTCATTTCGCGCCGCGCGGCAGGCCGGGAGTCGTAGTCCCGGCTTCCTGCGAGGCGTGGGATAAAGCGGCGCACAAGCCCCGCCCTGTCCTCGGCCGGCCGGCCTGACGCCGACGTCATTTCGCGCCGCGCGGCAGGCCGGGAGTCGTAGTCCGGTCGTCCTGTGAGGGAAAGCATTCCTCCTCCTGTTCCCTGCCCTGTCTTCTCACCAGAAGCAAACCCGCCCCGCCCTTGCCTCGGCCGGGCGCCCTTACGCCGATGTCAGCCGACCGGGCGCGAGGCACGCCGGGAATCGTAGTTCCGGCCTCCTGCGAGGGGAGGGCAAAGTCATTTCGTACCACGAGCCACGCCGGGAGTCGTCCCGTTTTCCCGCACCGGCCTCGCCCTCCCCTCGCGTCGACGTCATTTCGTGCCGCGAGGCACGCCGGGAATCGTAGTCCGGGCCTCCCTTTGATGGCTGTGTGTGTATATGTGTGGGAAAAGCGTCGCACAGGCCCTGCCCTCCCTTCGGCCGTCCGCCCTGACGCCGACGTCAGCCGACCGGCCGCGAGGCACGCCGGGAATCGTAGTTCCGGCCTCCTGCGAGGGGAGGGCAAAGCCGCGCACCGGCCGGCCAGACGATCCTCCGGCGCGCCGCCTCCGCTCGCCCGGCGCCTCGCTGGCTGCAGAGCCGCGGTGGGAAGCAGGTCGGTGGGGGCCTTTCGGGGTAGGCCTCAGACGCCGCCATTGTGTCTGTGGGTGGGTGGGTGGCCTCTCGGGGAGGGGGCGAGGAGGGAGGGGGAGGGTCTCCCCTGGGCGGGGGGATCAAAGGGGGGGGCGGAGAGGAGGGCCTCCATCCCCCCCTCTCCTTAAAGGGGTGACTGGGGAGGGGTCCCTAAATTGGGTGGGGGGCCCTAACTGGAAGATGAAGGATCATTTTTGGGGAGGGGGTCTGCTAAAAAAAAGGGGGATCTGGGGTGGCCAAAGGGCGGGGGGAGAGCATTTGAGGAATGGGTCTGGGGTCTCAGGCTGGGGGGGGCTGATATTGGGTGTTGGGGGGGTCTGTCTGGAAGAGGGTCCCATACATGATTTGAGGGGGGGAGGGGTCTGGCTGGATCTGGTTCTGTTTTTGGGGGGAGGGGGCTGCTATGCTTTCTTTCTGGGGAGGGGTCTTTGCAGGCTTGGGGGGGGCGATGTGGGGTGGGAGGGGCCTAAGCTGGGAAATGAAACGATTTGAGGGGGGGTCTGGCCTCTGGATCCCGTCCTTATTTTGAGGGGAGGGGGCTGCAATTATTTCTGGGGGGGCTTTGCAGGCTGAGGAATGGTGTCTGGGGGGGCTCTGATATTGGGTGGGGGGGCTACCTGGGAGAGGAAGGGGTCCCATACATGATTGGGGGGGCTGGCCTCTGGATCCCGTCCTTATTTTGAGGGGAGGGGGCTGCAATTATTTCTGGGGGGGGCTTTGCAGGCTGAGGAATGGTGTCTGGGGGGGCTCTGATATTGGGTGGGGGGGCTACCTGGGAGAGGAAGGGGTCCCATACATGATTGGGGGGGCTGGCCTCTGGATCCTGTCTTATTTTGAGGGGAAGGGGCTGCTACCCTTTCTGGGGGGGGGCTTTGCAGGCAGAAGAATGGTGTCTGGGGGGGCTCTGATATTGGGTGGGGGGCTACCTGGGAGAGGAAGGGGTCCCATAAACTATTTGGGGGGGCTGGCCTCTGGATCCTGTCTTATTTTGAGGGGAGGGGCTGCAATTATTTGTGGGGGGGCTTTTCAGGCTGAGGAATGGTGTCTGGGGGGCTCTGATATTGGGTGGGGGGCTACCTCGGAAAGGAAGGGGTCCTATACATGATTTGGGGGGCTGGCCTGTGGATCCTGTCTTATTTTGAGGGGAGGGGCTGCAATTATTTGTGGGGGGGCTTTGCAGGCGGAGGAATGGTGTCTGGGGGGGCTCTGATATTGGGTGGGGGGTGTAACTGGAAGAGGAAGGGGTCCCACAAATGATTTGGGGGGAGGGTCTGGCCTCTGGATCCTGTCTTATTTTGAGGTTCTGAGGGGGGTTTGTAGGCGGAGGAATGGTGTCTGGGGGGGCTCTGATATTGGGTGGGGGGCTACCTGGGAGAGGAAGGGGTCCTATACATGATTTGGGGGGGGCTGGCCTCTGGATCCTCTGAGGCTGCTTGAGCCCCCCCTCGCCTTGATTGCCTCCGGCTTGGATCTGATGTCTTTGAGGGAGGGGCTGCAGAGACCCCCAAACTGGGCAGTCCTCGGGGGGTCTTTTCCAAGGGGGGAATCTGGATTTGCAGAAAGGGGGGGTTTGATTGAGCTGTTTTGGGGGCAAGGGGTCAAGGGGACGACGGGGGCTGTCTGTCTAGGTAGGAGGAGCTAATATGGGGTGGGGGGGCTGCCTGTAAGATTAACTGCTTTTGGGGGGGAGGGGGCTGGTATAGGGAATGCGCAGAAGCCCCCCTCCTCCATTTGCCTGGCCAGGATTGTGTTTCCTGCCCCAATCTCTGAGCTGGGTGGTTTCCTTGCAGACATCTCGTGACCCAACTAGGGAACATCAACAGTGTTCGAAAGGAGGGGTGTGTGGAGAGGAGGAAGAGGAGGAGGAGGAGGAGGAGGAAGGACTGTGGGGTCCCTGGGGCTCTCTGAGCTGGGTGGTTTCCTTGCAGACGTCTCGTGACCCAACTAGGGAACGTCATCAGTGTTGGAAGGAAGTAAGGAAGGAGGAAAAAGGACTGTGGGGTCCTTGGTGCTCTCTGAGCTGGATGGTTTCCTTGCAGACGTCTCGTGACCCAACTAGGGAATGTCATCAGTGTTAGAAGGAAGGAAGGAAGGAAGGAAAGAAGGGAGGGAGGGAGGGAGGGAGGGAGGAGGAGGAGAAAGGACTGTGGGGTCCTTGGTGCTCTCTGAGCTGGGTGGTTTCCTTGCAGACGTCTCGTGACCCAACTAGGAAACATCATCAGGGTTGGAAGGAAGGAAGGAAGGGAGGAGGAGAAAGGACTGTGGGGTCCTGGGTGCTCTCTGAGATGGATGGTTCCCTTGCAGACGTCTCGTGACCCAACTAGGGAACGTCATCAGTGTTAGAAGGAAGGAAGGGAGGGAGGGAGGGAGGGAGGGAGGGAGGAGGAGGAGGAGGAGGAGGAGGAAGGACTGGGGGGGTCCTTGGTGCTCTCTTTAGTTGGCTGTTTCCCTTGCAGACGTCTCGTGACCCAACTAGGGAACATCAACAGTGTTCGAAAGGAGGGGTGTGTGGAGAGGAGGAGGAGGAGGTGGAAGAGGAGGAAAATGACCTCTTGGGGGTCTCTGAGCTGGGTGGCTTTCCTTGTAGACGTCTCGTGACCCAACTAGGGAACATCATCAGTGGGTAAAGAGAGAGAGAGAACCTCCACTGTCTCCTAGGCTATATGAGGTTACCTAGTTTGGTTCTGCAACGTCTACAAGAAGACAGCCTGGTGCACAGGACCCCGAGCGCTCCTCCTCCTCCTCCTCCTCTTCCTCCTCCTCCTCCGTCCTTCTTTTCCTTCTCCTTCTCCTTCTCTTCCTTCCTTCCTCCTTCTCTTTCTCCTCCTTCTCTTCTACCACCACCTCATGCTCCCTTCCTCGTCCTCCTCCTCCTCCTCCTCCTCCGCTGCCTAGATGGGTCAGGAGCCCCCTACAAGAAACCCTCCCACCTCCGAGAGCACCAGGGACTCCAGGCTGACTCTCCCTTTCCCCCCCCCGGGGGTTGGACTAGATGACCTCCACAGGGGTCCCTTCCCACGGTTAATCCGTGATTCCGTAAGGGTCTCCTGCTCAAAGGGTTGGACTAGATGACCTCCGAGGTCCCTTCCATCGGTCTTCTTCCGGGATTGGGTAAGACTCTCATGCTCAAGCAGGGGGTTGGGCTAGGTGACCTCCGAGGTCCCGTCCCACTCTGTTCTTCTGGGATTCTGTACGACGCGACGCTCAAAGAACCCCCCCCCCCCGAGCCGAGTCGTCCATTGACTATGAAAGCCACAAAAATTGTATTCCGTCCGCGTTTTGACGCTTAAAGGGCATCTCTGCGTGGTGCGCCATCCTCACAAACGCAACTGGCAGGTACGAGTTTGTTTAGCGACCGGCCAAAGTTCCGACGGCACAGAAACGATGCCTTTGGCCTGTTTTTTTTTCACGCTTTACGACCGGTGGCGCCTCTTCCCCACGAACACGGGATCGATACTGCCGGCGGAGCCCCGCTGACACGTGTTCGTGACGGTCGCGACGTCCTGGGGTCCTGAGATCCCCTTGGGCGACTTTGGGATGGTTTTCTCCCTTTCGTCCTGCAGGGGGAGCGTAACTTAGAAGTTCCTTCGTTCGTTCGTTCCTTTTTTCCTTCCTTCCTTCCTTCCATTTTCATCTTTCAGGTGAGCATAACTTCTACGTTCGTTCCTTCGTTCGTTCCTCCGTTCGTCTAATTTTGTTCCTGCAGGTGAGCATCACTTATATATTCGTTCATTCATTCGTTCATTCGATTTTTGTCCTGCAGGCGAGCATAACTTCCAAGTTCGTTCATTCATTCCTTTTTTCCTTCCTTCCTTCCATTTTCATCCAGGTGAGCATAACTTATGCGTTCATTCATTCGTTCGTTTGCTCGTTCGTTCATCTAATTTTGTTCCTGCAGGTGAGCATCACTTATACGTTCATTGGGCCATTCGATCGTTCGTTGGTTCGTTCGTTCAATTTTTGTCCTGCAGGTGTGCATAACTTATGTTCATTCATTCTTTCCTTTTTTTCCTTCCTTCCTTCGATTTTCATCTTTCAGGTGAGCATAACGTATACGTTCGTTCGTTCATTCGTTCGTTCATTCAGTTTGTGTCCTGCAGGTGAGCATAACTTAGAAGTTCATTCCATCCTTCCTTTTTTTTTCTTTCCTTCGTGTTTTCCTTCCTTCCTTCAATTTTCGTACTGCAGGTGAGCATCACTTACAGATTCCTTCCTTTTTTCTTTCTTTCTTTCTTTCTTTCTTTCTTTCTTTCTTTCTTTCTTTCTTTCTTTCTTTCTTTCTTTCTTTCTTTCTTTCTTTCTTTCCTTCCTTCCTTCTTTCCTTCCTTCCTTCCTTCCTTCCTTCCTTCAATTTTTGTCCTTCAGGTGTGCATAACTTATGTTCATTCATTCTTTCCTTTTTTCCTTCCTTCCTTCGATTTTCATCTTTCAGGTGAGCATAATTTATATGTACGTACGTTCGTTCGTTCATTTGTTCATTCATTCATTCATTCATTCAGTTTGTGTCCTGCAGGTGAGCATAAGTTCATTTATTCTTTCCTTCCTTCCTTCCTTCCTTCCTTCCTTCCTTCCTTCCTTACTTCCTTCCTTCCTTTCTTCCTTCAATTTTCATCCTGCAGGTGAGCATCTACGTTCGTTTGTTCATTCATTCGTTCGTTCGTTCATTCATTCATTCATTCATTCATTCCTCCCTCATTCATTCATGCAATCAATTTGTGTCCTGCAGGTGAGCATCATTCATTCATTCATTCATTCATTCATTCATTCTTCATTCATTCATTCATTCATTCGATTTTCGTCCTGCAGGCGAGCCTCACTTAGACCTTCCTTCCTTCCTTCCTTCCTTCCTTCCTTCCTTCCTTCCTTCCTTCCTTCCATTTTTGTCCTTCAGATGAGCATAACATATAAGTTCGTTCATTCATTCATTCATTCATTTTTTGTGCTTCAGGTAAGCATAACTTACAGGTTCATTCCTTCGTTCCTTTTTTCTTTCTTTCTTTTCTTCCTTCCTTTTTTCTTTCCTTCCTTCCTTCAATTTTCATCCTGCAAGTGAGCATAGCTTATACGTTTGTTCGCTCATTCAATCATTGCTTCCTTCCTTCCTTCCTTCCTTCAATTTTTGTCCTTCAGGTGAGCATAACATATAAGTTCATTTATTCCTTCCTTCCTTCCTTCCTTCCTTCCTTCCTTCCTTCCTTCCTTCCTTCCTTCCTTCCTTCCTTCCTTCCTTCCTTCCTTCAATTTTCATCCTGCAGGTGAGCATCTACGTTCATTCATTCATTCATTCATTCATTCATTCATTCATTCATTCATTCCTCCCTCATTCATTCATGCAATCAATTTGTGTCCTGCAGGTGAGCATCATTCATTCATTCATTCATTCATTCATTCATTCATTCATTCATTCATTCGATTTTAGTCCTGCAGGTGAGCCTCACTTAGACCTTCCTTCCTTCCTTCCTTCCTTCCTTCCTTCCTTCCTTCCTTCCTTCCTTCCTTCCTTCCTTCCCTCCTTCTTTCCTTCCTCCCTCCCTCCCTCCCTCCACCACAAAGGTGCTTTTTTTCACCAACCAACCGAACGTCTCGTTTCCCCCCCCTCTGAAGACGTTTCCCTTCTCCTTCCGAAGAAGCTTCTTCCGCTCTGCCTGGAGGGTGGGGGAAATTGGCAGTATTTATACTCCTTGCAGACAGCTGGGCCTTCGCCTCCTTTGAGCGAGGCGTCGAGGCCGCTCGGAGGACTGACCCGGGTCCCGGGGAGTCGTCGGAGTGGCGCCAAGTGGGTGGGGCGCCTCCTCGGAGCGGTCCGAAAGGATTGTGTGTGGTGGACGGAAGGTAGTTGACGCACTCTCCCTGCCCCTCCGTTGAGGGAGGGTGGTTCAATTTTGACCTCGCCGGCCTCTCGGACGCCCCTCTCTTTCGAAACCCACCGTCCTCTCCTCCAAAAGGCGGACTTTGGGGGGTCCTCGGAAGCGACGGACCCCTGTCTTTCAAAGGCGGATGGACAGCCGAATCCGGTCCCCCGATTGGGTGTGTTCGGCTGCTGCTGTGGTTGCGCCGCGAGCTGGGGAAAGGGGTTGTTTTGCGTCTCCAGGGGGGTGGCCTGCAGGGGGCTGACGGCGGCGTGCTGCGTGTGGCACGTGGCTCGGTTTGTGTCTGGGGGTTTTTTTGTCCCTGGGGTGGACAAGCTTCTGCCTTTGTAATAATAATAATAATAATAATAATAATAATAATAATAATAATAATAATAATAATAATTGCTCAGTTTGTGTCGGGTGTTTTATCCCTGGGGTGGACAAGCTTCTGCCTTTGTAATAATAATAATAATAATAATAATAATAATAATAATAATTGCTCAGTTTGTGTCAGGTGTTTTATCCCTGGGGTGGACAAGCTTCTGCCTTTGTAATAATAATAATAATAATAATAATAATAATAATAATAATAATAATAATTGCTCAGTTTGTGTCAGGTGTTTTATCCCTGGGGTGGACAAGCTTCTGCCTTTGTAATAATAATAATAATAATAATAATAATAATAATAATAATTGCTCAGTTTGTGTCGGGTGTTTTATCCCTGGGGTGGACAAGCTTCTGCCTTTGTAATAATAATAATAATAATAATAATAATAATAATAATAATAATAATAATAATAATAATAATTGCTCAGTTTGTGTCGGGTGTTTTATCCCTGGGGTGGACAAGCTTCTGCCTTTGTAATAATAATAATAATAATAATAATAATAATTGCTCAGTTTGTGTCAGTCTGTGTCAGGTGTTTTATCCCTGGGGTGGACAAGCTTCTGCCTTTATAATAATAATAATAATAATAATAATAATAATAATAATTGCTCAGTTTGTGTCAGGTGTTTTATCCCTGGGGTGGACAAGCTTCTGCCTTTGTAATAATAATAATAATAATAATAATAATAATAATAATAATAATAATAATAATAATAATAATAATTGCTCAGTTTGTGTCGGGTGTTTTATCCCTGGGGTGGACAAGCTTCTGCCTTTGTAGTAATAATAATAATAATAATAATAATAATAATAATAATAATAATAATAATAATAATAATAATAATTGCTCAGTTTGTGTCAGGTGTTTTATCCCTGGGGTGGACAAGCTTCTGCCTTTGTAATAATAATAATAATAATAATAATAATAATAATAATAATAATAATAATAATTGCTCAGTTTGTGTCAGGTGTTTTATCCCTGGGGTGGACAAGCTTCTGCCTTTGTAATAATAATAATAATAATAATAATAATAATAATAATAATAATAATAATAATAATTGCTCAGTTTGTGTCGGGTGTTTTATCCCTGGGGTGGACAAGCTTCTGCCTTTCTAATAATAATAATAATAATAATAATAATAATAATAATAATAATAATTGCTCAGTTTGTGTCAGTCTGTGTCAGGTGTTTTATCCCTGGGGTGGACAAGCTTCTGCCTTTGTAGTAGTAGTAATAATAATAATAATAATAATAATAATAGTAATAATAATAATAATAATTGCTCAGTTTGTGTCGGGTGTTTTATCCCTGGGGTGTACAAGCTTCTGCCTTTGTAATAATAATAATAATAATAATAATAATTGCTCAGTTTGTGTCAGGTGTTTTATCCCTGGGGTGGACAAGCTTCTGCCTTTGTAATAATAATAATAATAATAATAATAATAATAATAATAATTGCTCAGTTTGTGTCGGGTGTTTTATCCCTGGGGTGGACAAGCTTCTGCCTTTCTAATAATAATAATAATAATAATAATAATAATAATAATAATAATAATAATAATAATAATTGCTCAGTTTGTGTCAGTCTGTGTCAGGTGTTTTATCCCTGGGGTGGACAAGCTTCTGCCTTTGTAGTAGTAGTAATAATAATAATAATAATAATAGTAATAATAATAATAATAATTGCTCAGTTTGTGTCGGGTGTTTTATCCCTGGGGTGTACAAGCTTCTGCCTTTGTAATAATAATAATAATAATAATAATAATAATAATAATAATAATAATAATAATAATAATAATAATAATAATTGCTCAGTTTGTGTCAGGTGTTTTATCCCTGGGGTGTACAAGCTTCTGCCTTTGTAATAATAATAATAATAATAATAATAATTGCTCAGTTTGTGTCAGGTGTTTTATCCCTGGGGTGGACAAGCTTCTGCCTTTGTAATAATAATAATAATAATAATAATAATAATAATAATAATAATAATAATAATAATTGCTCAGTTTGTGTCAGGTGTTTTATCCCTGGGGTGGACAAGCTTCTGCCTTTGTAATAATAATAATAATAATAATAATAATAATAATAATAATAATAATAATAATAATTGCTCAGTTTGTGTCAGGTGTTTTATCCCTGGGGTGGACAAGCTTCTGCCTTTATTATAATAATAATAATAATAATAATAGTAATAGTAATAATAATAATAATAATAATAATTGCTCAGTTTGTGTCAGGTGTTTTATCCCTGGGGTGGACAAGCTTCTGCCTTTCTAATAATAATAATAATAATAATAATAATAATAATAATAATAATAATTGCTCAGTTTGTGTCAGGTGTTTTATCCCTGGGATGGACAAGCTTCTGCCTTTGTAATAGTAATAATAATAATAATAGTAATAGTAATAATAATAATAATAATAATAATAATAATAATAATAATAATAATTGCTCAGTTTGTGTCTTGGGGTGGACAAGTTTCTTCGTACTAACAAGAACACTAACAACAAAACAATAATAATAACAAAAGAGAGCTCGGAGGTCATCTAGCCCAACCCCCTGCTCAAGCAGGAGTCCCTTACAGAATCACAGAATGACAAGCGTTGGAAGGGACCCTGGAGGTCATCTAGTCCAACCCCCTGCTCAGGCAGGAAACCCTACACCATTTCGGACAAATGGCTGTCCAGTCTCTTCATAATGATGATGATGATAATAACAACAACAACAATAATAAATAATAGTAATAGTAATAATGTTGGATGTCATCTAGTCCAACGCCCTGCTCAGGCAGGAAACCCTGAGTGGCTGTCCACTCTCTTCATAATGATGACAATGATAATAATAACAGTAGTAATAATAAGTAATAGTAATAATGTTGGAAGGGACCTTGGGGGTCATCTAGTCCAACCCCCTGCTCAGGCAGGAAACCCTATACCACAGGTCGGCAACCTGCGGCTCCGGAGCCTTCCCCTGTGGCTCCCATCCTCTGCCATTTGCAGACAGAGAGAGGCAATTGCGCTTCCCTGCTTCTCTCTCTCTCTCTCTCTCTATCTCTCTCTCTCTCTCTCTCTCTCTCTCTCTCTCTCTCTCTCTCTCTCTCTCTCTCTCTCTCTCTCTGTGTGTGTGTGTGTGTGTGTGTGTGTGTAAAAGAGAGTGCACTCACAGTGTTCTCCGAGGAGCTGAAAAGCTTATTGGGCAGGGCTCCTCCCTTTGCTGCGTCTCTGCAGGAAGCAGGAAGGGCAGGAGAGAGCTAGCTAGCCCAGCTATGCTGACTCAGGAATTCTGGGAGTGTAAGTCCATGAGTCATAAAAGAGCCCAGGTTGCCTACCCGGGAGCTTGTTGGAGAACAGCTTGAAGCCAGCTTGCCAGGTGAGCAGCAGATAGGAGAGAGCGGGGGAGAGAAAGAGAGAAAGAGAAAGAGAGAGAGGGAAGGAGAGAGAGAGAGAGGAAAGAGAGTGGGGGAAGAAGACTGGCAGACCAAGGGCAGATAGAGAGAGAGGGAGGGAGGGAGGGAGGGAGAGAGAGAGAGAGACCCTTTTGACATTTAAAATGAAGATAACACTGCATATATCCATTTTTATGTTTGTGTGTGTGTGTGTGTGTGTGTGTGTGTGTGTGTATATATGTGTGTGTGTGTGTGTGTCAAGTGTTTTTTTTTTTTTAGATTGCACCCTGTAAACCCAAATATGGGAGGAAGGAATCATTCTTTCCTTTTGCTTGTTTCAGCTCAACCCAGAGCCATCCTGCAAGCACAAATATATATATGTTGTTTAAAATTGTTGACAAAGAAAATAAGGGATTTCTGATATAGCTATTTCGAGTTTCTTAACTCTCCTCAGCCAGAACTTACCCTTCTGAGATTAGAACCTGGGCTGTCTGCATGTTAGGCAGTTGTATTAACCTCTAGACCACAGGCTCTGTCTCACTTTGTTAGCATTCAGGGAGGGAAGAGATGTATATCGAGTGTTTCTTCTTAAATTGCACCCTGTAAACCCAAATATGGGAGAAAGAAATCTTTCTTTCTTTTACCTGTTTCAGCTCAACCCAGAGCCATCCGCAGGAATAAGTATTAGAGGGTGCAATTTAAGAAGAAACACAACACGGCTGTCCAGTTCCAGGCTGCCCAGACTAGCTTCCCTAATGCCCTCCCGCAGGAAATGGAGGTGTTCTGCCCACCGAGCTGATGAGGTTCGGCGAAGGCTTCCGGTTCCTGTGTTTGGATCTTGACCCAAGGATCTCGCCCTCATTACCTATAGCGGGGGAGAGAGGGGTGGAATTCCCCGTGGAGGAGTTGAGGGCTTGGCTTTCTACCTCTCCCAGGTGCAGCTCTGACCTGGAGGGACTTGAGACATTCGTTCATTTGATTTTTGCCCCTGCAAGCGAGCGTAACTTAAAACGTTGGCTTCTTCGTTCCTCCGTTCGTTCGGTCATTTCAATTTTTGTCCTGCCAGCGAACATAAACTTATTCGTTCCTTCCTTCCTTAAATTTCTATAAGAAAATGTAACCCATTCATTCCATTTTTATCCTATAGAGGGCCATAACTCCTCCATTCATTCATTCATTCATTCATTCATTCATTCATTCCTTAAATTTCTATAAGAAAATGTAACCCATTCATTCCATTTTTATCCTATAGAGGGCCATAACTCCTCCATTCATTCATTCATTCATTCATTCATTCATTCATTCCTTAAATTTCTATAAGAAAATGTAACCCATTCATTCCATTTTTATCCTATAGAGGGCCATAACTCCTCCATTCATTCATTCATTCATTCATTCATTCATTCATTCATTCATTCATTCATTCATTCATTCCTTCCTTAAATTTCTATAAGAAAATGTAACCCATTCATTCCATTTTTATCCTATAGAGGGCCATAACTCCTCCATTCATTCATTCATTCATTCATTCATTCCTTCCTTAAATTTCTATAAGAAAATGTAACCCATTCATTCCATTTTTATCCTATAGAGGGCCATAACTACTCCATTCATTCATTCATTCATTCATTCCTTAAATTTCTATAAGAAAATGTAACCCATTCATTCCATTTTTATCCTATAGAGGGCCATAACTCCTCCATTCATTCATTCATTCATTCATTCATTCATTCATTCATTCATTCCTTCCTTAAATTTCTATAAGAAAATGTAACCCATTCATTCCATTTTTATCCTATAGAGGGCCATAACTCCTCCATTCATTCATTCATTCATTCATTCATTCATTCATTCATTCATTCCTTCCTTAAATTTCTATAAGAAAATGTAACCCATTCATTCCATTTTTATCCTATAGAGGGCCATAACTCCTCCATTCATTCATTCATTCATTCATTCATTCCTTCCTTAAATTTCTATAAGAAAATGTAACCCATTCATTCCATTTTTATCCTATAGAGGGCCATAACTACTCCATTCATTCATTCATTCATTCATTCCTTAAATTTCTATAAGAAAATGTAACCCATTCATTCCATTTTTATCCTATAGAGGGCCATAACTCCTCCATTCATTCATTCATTCATTCATTCCTTAAATTTCTATAAGAAAATGTAACCCATTCATTCATTCCATTTTTATCCTATAGAGGGCCATAACTCCTCTCTAATGGTCCATTCACTCATTCATTCGTTCATTCATTCATTCCTTAAATTTCTATAAGACAATGTAACCTGTTCATTCATTCATTCATTCATTTATTCATTCATTTAAATTTTAGCCTGCAGGTGAGCATAAATGAAACGTTCATTCATTTATTCATTCATTCTGTTTTTATCCTACAGAGGGCCATAACTCATTCATCTCTAATGGTCCCATTAGAGACCATTCGTTCATTCATTCATTCATTCATTCATTCATTCATTCATTCATTCATTCATTCATTCATTCATTCCTTAAGTTTCTATCCTGTAAGAAGACATAACTCGTTCGTTCGTTCGTTCATTTGATTTTCATTCTCCAGCAGACCGTAACTCAATCATCTCTAATGGTCCGTTCATTCGTTAGTTCATTCATTCAATCATTCATTAAATTTCTATAAGAAAATATAACTCGTTCATTCATTCATTCATTAAATTTCTATAAGAAACTATAACCCGTTCATTCATTCATTCATTCAGTTTTTGTCCTACAGGTGAGCATAACTTACACATCTATTCATTCATTCATTCATTCATTCATTCTGTTTTTATCCTACAGAGGGCCATAACTCATTCATCTCTAATTAATCCCATTAGAGACTGTTCATTCGTTCATTCATTCATTCCTTAAATTTCTGTCCTGTAAGAAGACATAACTCGTTCTTTCGTTCATTGATTTGATTTTCATTCTCCGGCAGACCGTAACTCAATTATCTCTAATGGTTCGTTCATTCATTCAATCATCCATTAAATTTCTATAAGAAAATATAACTCGTTCATTCATTCATTCATTAAATTTCTATAAGAAACTATAACCCGTTCGTTCGTTCATTCATTCATTAATTTTTTGTCCTGCAGGTGAGCATAACTTATACGTTCATTCATTCCATTTTTATCCTACAGAGGGCCATAACTCATTCATCTTTAATGGTCCGTTCGTTAGTTCGTTCATTCATTCATTCATTCCTTAAATTTCTATCAGACAATGTAACCCATTCATTCATTCATTCATTCCGTTTTTATCCTACAGAGGGCCATAACTCATTCATCTTTAATTAATCCCATTAGAGACCGTCCATTCATTCATTCGTTCATTAAGTTTCTATCCTGTAAGAAGACATAACTCTTTCGTTCGTTCGTTCGTTCATTCCTTCATTTGATTTTTATTCTCCAGGAGACTGTAACTCATTCATCTCTAATGGTCTGTTCATTTGTTAGTTCATTCATTCATTCATTCCTTCAATTTCTATAGGGAAATGTAACCCACAGGTTGATTCATTCATCAAATTTCTATTAAAAAAATGTAACCCATACATTGATTCATCCGTCCATTCATTAAATTTTGATCAGAAAATGTAACCCACGGGTCGATTTCATTCATTCATTCATTCAGTGTCGATCAGAAATAGTAAACCGTTCGTTTGTTCCTTCCTTAAATTTCTGTAAGAAAATATAACTCGTTTGTTCGTTCCATTTTTAATCCTGCGGGAGAGCGTAATTGAGATATTCGATCATTCGATTATTATACAGCAAATGGACCTAAGTCATATATTCTTCCCTCCCTCCTTCTATCCTACATACATTGAGACCTTCCTTCCTTCCTTCCTTCCTTCCTTCCTTCCTTCCTTCCTTCCTTCCTTCCTTCCTTCCTTCCTTCCTTCCTTCCTTCCTTCCTTCCTTCCTTCGATTTTAATCCTGCGGGGGAATCGACCGTGTTCGTTGGTTCTTTCGTTGACTCCATTCCTCTCAGGATGAAGGCGCGCATCACTCGTATATCCATCCGTCCACCCATTTAACGACCGTTGCGCGCATCCCCTCCCCCACAGCTGTGTGGTCCAACTTCAGAGGCTTGCCGACTGACTCGCCTATACGACGGTGTCCTTGTCCCGAGGTCACGTGATGGCGAGCAAAGGGGAGGGGAGGGGAGGGGCCAGGCCAGATTCACTGAATGACTGTGGCAGTCCGTGAACTGCTGCCGTGATTCGCTTAGCAACGGTGGGCCGAAGAGTGGCCAAAGAGGGGGGGAGGACGAATTCGCGTCACCGTCTCCTTCAACGATTGTCGGAAGTCGAGGACTGCCTTCGTTTCACTGAGGGCTGGATGGATTGTGGAAATGTATTCGGTTTTATATTCATGCAGATTATATCAATTTATATCGTTTTCTCCCTTTCTCTCTTCCAGGAATTGGATCATTTGGGTCTGCCAGAGATGTTCTCCCTGAATTCATGTAGAAGAGGTAAGATGTCGATCCAGCTGGGAGCAGAAGGGTTCCTGGGAGGTCATCTAGTCCAACCCGCTGCTCGAGCAGGAGACCCTGACAGAATCACGGAATGACAAGCGTTGGACGGGTCCTGGGAGGTCATCTAGTCCAGCCCCCTGCTCCAGGAGGAGACCCTGACAGAATCCTAGAAGGACAGGTGGGGAAGGGGCCGTGGAGGTCATCTAGTCCAACCACCTGCTCCAGCAAGAGACCCTTAGAGAAGTACAGAACTGGAGGAGACCTTGGAGGTCTTCTAGTCTGACCCCCCCTGCTCAAGCAGAGACTTTTATAGAATTACACGATTCAAAGGGACCCCGGAGGTCATCCAGTCCAACCCCTTGCTCTAGCAGGAGACCCTTACAGAAGTACAGAGCTGGATGGGACCATGAAGGTCCTCTAGTCTAACCCCCTGCTAAAGCAAGAAAGCCTTATAGAATCAGAGAGAGGAGAGAGTCGGAAGGGACCCCGGCGGTCATCCAGTCCAACCCCCTGCTCAAGCGGGAGACTTTTATAGAATTGCACCAATCCGAAGGGACCCCGGAGGTCATCTAGTTTAACCCCCTGCCCACGGTTGTCCGATCCGTCCTTAAAAGGCTCCCAGTGACGGAGTGGCCGCCATTTCTAGGGGGCCAGTCGTCCCACTGATGAATCGTTCTCGCTACCTTAACCCCAGTTGGCTTAGTGACCGCTCGGAGTCACGACAGCCCGGGAAAAAAAAAAGGGACTTCTTTCCGCTTTCCACGCTTAACGATCGTTGCGCCCTCCCCCCGCTGCTCAGCCACCAAGTCGCATCCGCGACGGACGCAGCGTCCTAGGGGTTCCGCGCGATCCCCTTTTGCGACCTGCTGGTGAGGGGGAAGCTCGGCTCACTTAAGAACCGGGCGGCTCATTTAAGGACCGCCGCGATTCACTAAGTCGTAAAAGGGAGCAAACCTCCACGAATAGGAATTCTGGTCGGGAAGGCGAGGACTGAAGTTTCCCCGTAGTTCTAGCGTTTGCCGCCCCGGACTTCAACCCTGGAATTGAAAATCGCGAGGTCCAGAGGATCGCGCCCGGATCCTGTCGGATGGCAAGTCCCATCGTCCCCAGCCAGCCTTCCCAGAAGGCGGCAGGGATCCGAAGTCGAGCCGGATCGGAAGGCCAAGCCCTCCATCCGGCTCGCCGCCTTTGAACCGGGACTCCCGGCTTTGGAACGGCGGCTGGACGTCAACTCCCAGAATTCCCCGGCCCGCTGAGGACGGTGGGGGTCCCTTGTGGGGGGGGGTCTCAGAGCTGGAGGTGGGGGGGGCTTTCCTTGCAGACATTTCGGAGCCTGACTAGGGAACGTCAGTCGTGCAGTGCTGGAAGGGAGAGGAGCAGGTGACGTTCCCTAGTTGGGTCCCAAGACGTCTGCAAGGGGACCACCAGATTCGTAGCGTACCCAGGACCCCACCTTCTCCTCCTCCTCCTCCTCCTGATAGTGTTCCCTAGTTGGGTCACGAAACGTCTCCAAGGAAAGCACCAGACTCATAGCGCACCGAGGACCCCACAATCTTTCTTCCTCCTCCCTCTCCTCCTCCTCCAATTCTCTGAGGACTCCAGAGGCGTTTCCCATTCGGGGCTCCATGTATTGGGGGGCTCTGTGTACAGTGGGGACCTCCACAACTTGAGGGGCTCCATGCCTCGGACTTCCTTCTTTGGGGGGCTCCCTGCATTGAGGGGCTCCAAGCCGCGGCTTCCTTCCATTGGAGGCTACGCGCATCAGACTCCTTTCAGTGGGGGGGGCTCCATGGATTTGGGGCCTCTGCACTGGGGGAGGCTCCACGCATTGGACTCCTTGCATTGGGGGGCTGCAGGCTTTGGACACCTTTTGTTGGGGGGCTCTGTTGGGGGGCTCCAGGCCTTGGACTCCCTTCATTGGGGGCCCTTGCACTGGGGGGGCTCCAGATCTTGGATTCCTTTGGTTGGGGGGCTCTGTGTGTTGGGGGCCCCAGGCCTTGGACTCCTTTGGTTGGGGGGCCTCCGTGCATTGGACTCCCTTTTTGGGGGGCTCCTTACATTGGACTTCTTTTGTTGGGGGGCTCCAGGCCCTGGACTCCCTTCATTGGGGAGGGGCTTTCATTGGGGGGCTCCAGGCCTTGGACTCCTTTGGTTGGGGGACTCCGTGTGTTGGGGAGCTCCAGACCTTGGATTCCTTTTGTTGGGGGCCTCCATGCATTGGACTCCATTGGGGGGACCCTTGCATTGGGGGCCCCCAGGCCTTGGACTTCTTTGGTTGGGGGCCCCCGTGCATTGGACTCCCTTTGTTGGGGGGGCTTCTTCCATTGGACTCCTTTTGTTGGGGGGTGTCTGTGTGTTGGGGGGCTCCAGGCCTTGGACTCTCTGCATTGGGGGGACCCTTGCATTGGACTCCTTTTGTTGGGGGGCTCCGTGTGTTGGGAGGCTCCAGGCCTTGGACTCCCTTCATTGGGGGGGGCTTTCACTGGGGGGCTCCAGGCCTTGGACTCCTTTGGTTGGGGGCCTCCATGCATTGGATTCCTTTTGGGGGGGCTCCTTACATTGGACTCCTTTTATTGGGGAGCTCCGTGTGTTGGGGAGCTCCAGGCCTTGGACTCCCTTCATTGGGGGGGCTTTCATTGGGGGGCTCCAGGCCTTGGCCTCCTTTGGTTGGAGGGCTCCGTGTGTTGGGGGGCTCCAGGCCTTGGATTCGTTTTATTGGGGGCCTCCATGCATTGGACTCCATTGGGGGGACCCTTGCATTGGGGAGCCCCAGGCCTTGGATTCCATTGGTTGGGGGCCTCCGTGCATTGGACTCCCTTTTTGGGGGGGCTCCTTACATTGGACTCCTTTGGTTGGGGGCTCCGTGTGTTGGGGGGCTCCAGGCCTTGGATTCGTTTTATTGGGGGCCTCCATGCATTGGACTCCATTGGGGGGACCCTTGCATTGGGGAGCCCCAGGCCTTGGATTCCATTGGTTGGGGGCCTCCGTGCATTGGACTCCCTTTTTGGGGGGGCTCCTTACATTGGACTCCTTTGGTTGGGGGCTCCGTGTGTTGGGGGGCTCCAGGCCTTGGATTCCTTTTGTTGGGGGACTCCATGCATTGGACTTCCTTTGATGGGGGGCTCCAGGCCTTGGACTCACTTCATTGGGGGGCTCCACGCCTTGGACTCCTTTGGTTGGGGGCCTCCGTGCATTGGACTCCATTGGGGGGACCCTTGCATTGGGGGCCCCCAGGCCTTGGACTCCTTTGGTTGGGGGCCTCCGTGCATTGGATTCCCTTTTGGGGGGGCTCCATGTGCTGAGGGGCTCCAGGCCCTGGACTCCCTTCATTGGGGGGGCTTTCATTGGGGGGCTCCAGGCCTTGGCCTCCTTTGGTTGGGGGGCTCCAGGCCTTGGATTCATTTTATTGGGGGCCTCCATGCATTGGACTCCATTGGGGGGACCCTTGCATTGGGGAGCCCCAGGCCTTGGATTCCATTGGTTGGGGGCCTCCGTGCATTGGACTCCCTTTTTGGGGGGGCTCCTTACATTGGACTCCTTTGGTTGGGGGCTCCGTGTGTTGGGGGGCTCCAGGCCTTGGATTCCTTTTGTTGGGGGACTCCATGCATTGGACTTCCTTTGATGGGGGGCTCCAGGCCTTGGACTCACTTCATTGGGGGGCTCCACGCCTTGGACTCCTTTGGTTGGGGGCCTCCGTGCATTGGACTCCATTGGGGGGACCCTTGCATTGGGGGCCCCCAGGCCTTGGACTCCTTTGGTTGGGGGCCTCCGTGCATTGGATTCCCTTTTGGGGGGGCTCCATGTGCTGAGGGGCTCCAGGCCCTGGACTCCCTTCATTGGGGGGGCTTTCATTGGGGGGCTCCAGGCCTTGGCCTCCTTTGGTTGGGGGGCTCCAGGCCTTGGATTCGTTTTATTGGGGGCCTCCATGCATTGGACTCCATTGGGGGGACCCTTGCATTGGGGAGCCCCAGGCCTTGGATTCCATTGGTTGGGGGCCTCCGTGCATTGGACTCCCTTTTTGGGGGGGCTCCTTACATTGGACGCCTTTGGTTGGGGGCTCCGTGTGTTGGGGGGCTCCAGGCCTTGGATTCCTTTGGTTGGGGGGCTCCGTGCATTGGACTCCCTTTTGGGGGGGCTCCATGTGTTGAGGGGCTCCAGGCCCTGGACTCCCTTCATTGGGGGGGGCTCCAGGCCTTGGCCTCCTTTGGTTGGGGGGCTCCAGGCCTTGGCCTCCTTTTGTTGGGGGCCTCCATGCATTGGACTCCCTTTTGGGGGGGCTCCTTACATTGGACGCCTTTGGTTGGGGGGCTCGGTGTGTTGGGGGGCTCCAGGCCTTGGACTCCCTTCATTGGGGGGGCCCTTGCACTGGGGGCTCCAGGCCTTGGACTCCTGGCGTTGGGGGGCTCCAGGCCTTGGGGAACCGGCCGTTGGCCTCCTCCCACCCACCCCCAGAAGCTGCAAGGCCGGTCTTTGAGCTTGTGCAATTGGGGGCAACAGAGCCAGCCCCCCCCAAAAAAGCCAGAGGAAGCTGGGCTGTGGTCTCGCTTCTGCGCCTGCGCGGCGGCGGAGGGGAAAAAAAGGCCTGTTCTGTCTCTTTGCACTTCGCCGGGAGGAGATCCTCCTCATCGCTTCTGTTTCCGGACGCTCTGGCCGCACTCTCTCTCTGTCCTAGCCTTTGGGCCGGTCGGGGAGTTCGCTCTCGTCTCCTTCCGCCGCGGACGCTCTGGCCGTGCTCTCTATCCACGCTGGTCGGTTGACGCCGCTCTTGTTTCCGCCCGCGGCGCTCTCTATTCCCGGTATTTGTCCAGGCGCCGCGCGGGGACGCTCTTTCTCGTCTCCCTCATCCGTAGACGCTCTGGCCCTGTTCTCATCCCCGCTGTCCCTCCAGGCGCCGCGCGGGGACGCTCGTCTCCCTCCGCGGACGCTCTGGCCGCTCCCTCTCCACCCCCGCTCATCCTTCGGGCGCCGCGCGGAGACGCTCCCCCTTGTCTCCCTCATCCGTAGACGCTCTGTCCGCTCTCTCTCCATCCCCGCTATTCCTCCGGGTGCCGCGCGGGGGATCGCTCTCGTCTCCCCTCCGCCGCTGACGCTCTGGCCGCTCCCTCATCTCCATCATCCGTAGACGCTCTGGCCGCTCCCTCTCTATCTTCGCTGTTCATTTGGGCGCCCCATGGGGACGCTCCCCTCGTCTCATCCGTGGACGCTCTGGCCCTGCTCTCATCCCCGCTCTTGCTCCGGGCGCCGCGCGGGGGATCGCTCCCTCTCGTCTCGCCGCTGACGCTGTGGCCGCTCCATCTCCTCTCTTCGGGGACGCTCCCTTTCATCTCCCTCATCCGTAGACGCTCTGGCCGCTCCCTCGCTATCTCCGGTGTAACTTCGGGCGTCGCGCGGAGACGCTTTCCCTCGTCTCATCCGTAGACGCTCTGGCCCTGCTCTCATCCCCGCTCTTGCTCCGGGCGCCGCGCGGGGGAGCGCTGCCTCTCGTCTCCGCCGCGGACGCTCTTGCCGAGCGCTCGCTTATCCCCGCGTTTCCTCCAGGCGCCGCGCGGGGGAGCGCTCCCTCTCGTCTCCGCCGCGGACGCTCTGGCCGTGCGCGCTCTCTCCTCCCCAGCTGTTCCTTCAGGCGCCGCGCGGGGACGCTGCGACTCGTCTCCTCTGCGGATGCTCTGGCCTCTATCGTCCAGGCGCCGCGCGGGGACGCTCCCTCTCGTCTTCTTCCCCCGCCGCCGCGGACGCTCTGGCCGCGCGCTCTCTCCTCCCCCGCTGTTCCTCCAGGCGCCGCGCGGGGTCGCTGCCTCTCGTCTCTGCGGATGCTCTGGCCTCTATCGTCCAGGCGCCGCGCGGGGACGCTCCCGCCTCTCCCCCCCGTGCCGCGGACGCTCTGGCCGCGCCCTCTCTGTACCCCGCTGTTCCTCGAGGCGCCGCGCGGGGACGCTGCCTCTCGTCTCCCTCCTCCTCCGCGGACGCTCTGACCTCTCCCTCTCTATCGTCCAGGCGCCGCGCGGGGACGCTCCCTCTCGTGTTCTTCTCCCGCCGCCGCGGACGCTCTGGCCGCGCGCTCTCCTCCCGCTGTTCCTCGAGGCGCCGCGCGGGGACGCTGCCTCTCGTCTCCCTCCTCTGCGGATGCTCTGGACTCTATCGTCCAGGCGCCGCGCGGGGACGCTGCCTCCCTCCTCCTCCGCGGACGCTCTGGCCTCTCCCTCTCTATCGTCCAGGCGCCGCGCGGGGACGCTCCCTCTCGTCGTCTTCCCCCGCCGCCGCGGACGCTCTGGCCGCGCGCTCTCTCCTCCCCCGCTGTTCCTCGAGGCGCCGCGCGGGGACGCTGCCTCTCGTCTCCCTCTGCGGATGCTCTGGCCTCTCTCTATCGTCCAGGCGCCGCGCGGGGACGCTACCTCTCGTCTCCCGCCTCTCCCCGCCCCCCGTGCCGCGGACGCTCTGGCCGCGCGCTCTCTGTGCCCCGGTTCTCCTGCGCTCCGCATGGCGGTTCCTTGCCGGCTCCTGCGGGCCTTCCTGCGCGGCGGCGGCGGCGGCGGCGGCGGCTCCTTCCCGGGGCTGATCGGCCCGTGGCGGTCCCGCTGCTACACGCCGGTGACCGGGGCGGAGGAGGCCGGCCGGGAAGTGGAAATGGGCCGGGAGGGCGAGCCGGGTCCCGGGGACGGCGAGGAGGGCGCCTGCCTGCGGCTCTCGCCCCCCCGGCTGCCCCGGGGTAAGTGGGCGGGGGTCTCCTGCCCCCCCCTTTGGGCCAGGATGGGGGGATAATTCCCCCCCCGGATAAGTGGGTGGGGGTCTCCTGCCCCCCCCTTTGGGCCAGGATGGAGGGAGAATTCCCCCCCCCGGATAAGTGGGTGGGGGTCTCCTGCCCCCCCCCTTTTGGGCCAGGATGGGGGGAGAATTCCCCCCCTGGGTAAGTGGGTGGGGGTCTCCTGCCCCCCCCTTTTGGGCCAGGATGGAGGGAGAATACCCCCCCGGGGTAAGTGGGTGGGGGTCTCCTGCCCCCCCCTTTTGGGCCAGGATGGGGGGAGAATTCCCCCCCCGGGATAAGTGGGTGGGGGTCTCCTGCCCCCCCCTTTTGGGCCAGGATGGGGGGAGAATTCCCCCCCCGGGATAAGTGGGTGGGGGTCTCCTGCCCCCCCCTTTTGGGCCAGGATGGAGGAATAATTCCCCCCCCCGGATAAGTGGGTTGGGGTCTCCTCCCCCCCCTTTGGACCAGGATGGGGGGAAAATTCCCCCCCCCCCGGATAAGTGGGCGGGGGTCTCCTGCCCCCCCTTTTGGGCCAGGATGGGGGGAGAATTCCCCCCCGGGATAAGTGGGTGGGGTCTTCTGCCCCCCCCTTTGGGCCAGGATGGGAGAATTCCCCCCCGGGGTAAGTGGGTGGGGGTCTGATGTCCCCCCTTTGGGCCCGGATGGAGGGATAATTCCCCCCCCCGGGATAAGTGGGTGGGGGTCTCCTGCCCCCCCTTTGGGCCAGGATGGGGGGAGAATTCCCCTCGGGGTAAGTGGGTGGGAGTCTGATGCCCCCCCTTTGGGCCAGGATGGGGGGAGAATTCCCCTCGGGGTAAGTGGGTGGGGGTCTCCTGCCCCCCCTTTGGGCCAGGATGGGGGGAGGAATTCCCCCAAGGTAAGTGGGTGGGGGTCTCATGCCCCCCCTTTGGGCCAGGATGGGGGGAGAATTCCCCTCGGGGTAAATGAGTGGGAGTCTGATGCCCCGCCTTTGGGCCAGGATGGGGGGAAGAAATTCCCCCCCCGAGGTAAGTGGGTGGGGGTCTGATGCCCCCCCTTTCAGCCAGGATGGGGGAAGAAATTCCCCCCCGAGGTAAGTGGGAGGGGGGTCTGGTGCCCCCCCTTTGGGCCAGGAGGGGGGAGAATACCCCCCAGGGTAAGTGGGTGGGGGTCTCCTGCCCCCCCTTTGGGCCAGGATGGGGGGAAGAAATTCGCCCCGGGGTAAGTGGGTGGGGGTCTGATGCCCCCCTTTGAGCCAGGGTGGGGGGCATTGTGCCCTGGGGTAAGTTGAGAGTCTCAATGCCCACCTCCCTTTGGGCCAGGATCGGGGGGGGATTTCCCCCGGGAGTAAGTGGCTGGGGATGTCATCCCCCCCCTTTGAATCAGGATTGGGGGGTGATTTCCCATGGGGTAAGTGGATGGGTGACTCAGGCTCCCGTTTGGCCCAGAATCGGGGAGGAAATGTAGCCCGGGGTAAGTGAATGGGGGGGTCTCATGACCCTCCCTCGGGCCATGATTGGGGGGCATTGTGCCCTGGGGTAAGTGGGGGGTCCCATGTCCGCTTCTTTAGGCCAGATGACGGCATTATGTCCTGCAGTAAGTGGGGGGGTCTCATGGCCCCCCTTTGGCCAGGATCGGGGGGGGGAATATATCCCACGGTAAGCGGGTGGGGGTCTGATGACCCTCCTTTGGGCCAGGATGGGGGAATGTGCCCCAGGGTAAGTGGGGGGTGCCCCCTTCAAGCCAGGATTGCGGTAGGGGGATGCCTCTTCGGACCAGGATTTGGGGGGGGCTGTGCCCAAGGGTAAATGGATCGGGGGGGGGAGGAAATGTACCCAAGGGTCTGATACCCCCGTTTGGGCCAGGATTGGGGGAGAATTTCCCTAGGGTAAGTGGGGGTCTGCTCCCCCACTTTTGAGCCACCATCGGGGGGGTATTGTGTCCTGGGGTAAATAGGGGGGTCACATGCCCACCTCAGGACAGGATTTAGGTGGGCCAGAATTGGGGGGCATTATGTCCTGGGGAAATCGATTCGGGAGATGTGCCCCAGGGTAAGTGAGGGATCTAATGCCCCCCCGGGACAGCATCAAGGGGGGAATTATATCATAGGGTAAATGGATCGGGGGGGAGTAAGTGGGGGTGCCGAAGGACCTCCCTCCTCCCTATCCTGCTCCACCCACACGCCCTCCCTTCTACTGCTGATGAGGGTCGCGAAACGTCTGCGACAAAAACCACCCAAATCTAAGGGGGCACCCAGGACCCCCTAACTTACTTTAGCCTCACTTAACGTCTCACATCCTGAGCTTTTGCAGGTGGTTTTAAACTAACGGCCAGGCGTCGCCGTCCCGTATATACATTGCGCCGTATATTTGAGAAAACAACATTTTTGGCGACCACAAAAGCACCCTCCATTTTGTCCTGTTGCATTGCAGAGACAAGAGATTTGCTGAAGGAATTCCCGCAGCCGAAAAACCTTCTCAACAGCGTCATCGGTCGGGCGCTCGGTATCTCCCATGCGAGGGACAAGTTAATCTACATCCATACCAACGGTCCGCGGAAAAAGGTAAATATTCCACATACAGGTAGTCCTCGACTTACGACAGTTTAGTGACCAAAGTTACGGCGGCGCTGGAAAAAAAGTGACGTAGGACCGCTTTTAGCGACCGTTATCCTGGGATCAAAATCGCAAGTGGGTCGTATTTACGACGGTCGCAGAGTCTCCGGGGTCCCGTGATCCCCTTTTGCGTCCTTCCGATGAGCAGATTCACTTAACGGTAGGAAATCGCTTAAGAAATGTGGTGATTTGTTTAACAATTGAGGTGAGAAAGGTCGTACGACGGGGCAAAACCGACTGAACAAATGTCTCTCCCGTAGCCGCGAAATGTGGGGATCAGTAGGAGTCTTAAGTCGAGGAGTCGCTGTGGTTTGTTTGCGTGACTGCTTTGTGTCACAGCTTAACGATGGCAGTGGGGAGGCTCTTTTACGGTTGTACGTCGAGGACAAACGGTAGTTTGACCGTTTTCGTTGACGACTTAACGACTGCAGCAGGGAGACATTTACAGTCGTAAAGTCGAGGACGAACAGTGGTTTGACCATTTTCTGTCACGACAACGACTGCAATGGGGGGGGGCCTTCTACAGTCGTAAATCGAGGACGAACGCTTCAGGCTGGCTCTCCCTCTCTCTCCAGAAAGTCACGCTGCTCATCAAGTGGCCCAAGAATGTCGAAGTGGAAGGCTACGGGACCAAGAAGATCGATGCGGAGAGACAAGCTGCCGCGGCCGCATGCCAGCTGTTCAAGGTACGCTTCCAGGGCGGGTTTTCTACCCTCTTTGTCGCCCGGTCACAGTTTTCGCTTAGCGCAGCAGTTCTCAACCTATGGGTCGCGACCCCATTTGGGGTCGAACGACCGTTTCGCGGGGGTCGCCGGACACCGCGGTCCGCCATTTTGTTGTTGTTTTTTTCGTCGCGCGCGCACCGCGCATGTGCGCATCAGCCCGTCGCAGTCCGCCATTTTGTGTTTTTTTTGTTTTGTTTTTTTTTGTTATTTTTTTTGTTGCGCCGACCCGCTCATGCGCGGATTGGGCCGTCGCGCCACGCATGCGTGGATCGGGCCGTCGCGGTCCACCATTTTAATTTTTTTATTTTATTTTATTTCATCGCGGTACACCGCGCATGATGTGGATTGGGCCGTCGCTAGCGCGCCGCGCATGCGCGGATCGGCCTGTCGCGGTCCGCCATTTTTTTTTATTTTATTTTTTTCCCGTCGCGCGTGCCCCGCGCATGCGCGGATCCGGCTGCCACGCGCACGCCGAGCATGCGCAGATCAGCCCGTCGCGGTCCGCTTTTTTTTTTTACTTTATTTTTATTTTCGGCGCCCCGCGCATGCGTGGATCGGGCCGTCGCGGTCCGCCATTTTGTTTTTTTTAAAAATTTTTATTTTTATTCTTTTTTCGTCGCGCGCGCACCGCGCATGCGCGGATCGGCCCGTTGCAGTCCGCCATTTTTTTAAATTGTTTTTTAATTATTTTTTTAAAAAAAATTTCCGTCGCGCGCGCCCCGCGCATCCGCGCATTGGGCCGTCGCGCGCGCGCCCGGGTCGGGATCGCGGCGCGCATGGGCGGCGCAAGTGGGGTCTCAACCTTAAAAAGGTTGAGAACCACTGCCTTAGCGGGACTTGAAAGCTGCAGGGATGGTTACAATACTTAGCAATGGAGAGCAAGGACCCCACAATTGTCCTCTTCCTCCTCCTCACAACCCCCTTCCTTCTAGCACTGATGATGTTCCCTAGGTGGGTCATGAAACGTCTCCAAGACAACCACCAAGCTCAGAGAGCACCACAGACTCCACGGTCTTTCTCCTCCTCCCTTTCCTCTGCCTCCTCTTCCTCACAAACCCTCCTCCCTTCTAGTTCTGATGACGTTCCCTAGTTGGGCGACGAGATGTCTCCCCGAAAACCAACCTCCGAGAGTGCCAGAGCTCTCCCGCGCTTGTCCTCCATATATCCCCTCTGAAGCTTTTTCTCCTTTCTTCCCTTCTCACTCTCTCTCTCTCTCTTTCCCTACTCCAGGGTTGGGGCTTGCTGGGACCCCGCAACGAGCTCTTCGACGCGGCAAAGTATCGCCTACTCGCGGAGCAGCTGGGCTGCGCCGCCGACCGGAAGTGGTTCTCCGAAAGCCACTGGCGGTCGAAATCGGGGCCGTCCCTGGCTGACCTCTCGACCTGCTGGCGGCGGATGGAGCCCGAGGACCCCGTGCAGCCCCTGGAGCACAGCCCCCCTCTCCCCAAACCCATCCGAAATGAGGAATTGGAGGAGGGGGAGCTGGAGGAGGGGGAGCTGGAGGAGGGGGAACTGGAAGAAGACGCCATCGAGGTGCATAATGGCATCTCCGTGTCGCGACCGGGAGCCCAGACGCCGCCCAGGGACCTGAGGTACGACGTCGGTATGCCCTGGGCTCGGGGGGCTGGGTGAGGGTCTCTCTTGGGAGGGTCTGGCTTCCATCTTGACAAGGTCAAGTCCTGAACTTAACAACGGTTCAGGTAGTGACCGAAGTAACGACGACACTGGAAAAAGTGACTTAGACACATTCAGTGACCGAAAAAGTCCTTAAGCAAGTGCCCCCAATTGTTAATGGTTGCGTGGCCCTTCGACAATCCCTAAGCATCAAAGCTGATTGAACTATGGCTAGTCCTCTACTTACGACCACGGCTCAGTCCCCAATGTCCACCGCTTGAGAGCGAAAAACCTGTCGTACGGCACTTTTTCTCACCGATTTGGACACTCGCTAAACAAACGGTCGTAAGTCGAGGATTGCCGCCACGCTCACGGTCCTAAACCCTAGGCGCCGCCCTCTTATGGCAACAACAGACCCTTTGCAGGGGGACCGAATCCCCGAGATACGACCGAGCGGTTGCCTCATCTTGTCCCCATACAGGGATGGACTCTCGATGGAGATGACGGACGACAACACTGCCCTGCGCGCCCTGACTCAGTTTCCCCTCCCGAAAAACCTCCTCGCCCAGGTCATCCAGATCGCCACCTCCTCCTCCACCGTCAAGGTGAGTTGCCACCTGAACCAGGTGTGTGTAGGTGTGTGTACGTTGCTTTCGGCGAAAATCGGAGGACGTTAAAGCATCTCTTCCCGACATTTTGTCGTTCCGTCAGGAATACATGCAGTTCCGGACTGTCGGCACGAAGACCAAGATCTGCAAACTGACCCTCCGCTGGCCCTGCCCCATGACCTTCGCGGCCAAGGGCCGTCGCAAAGTGGAAGCGGAGAACAAGGCCGCGGCGCTGGCCTGCCAGAAGTTGAAGGTGAGTGGCGAGAGCGCCGCAGTGCGTGGACGGCGTTGCGCGGGCCCCTGCGGTGGCTGGTTTTATTTACCTTGTGATGGGAACGTGGTGATTTTTCATTTTATTTTTTTGTTCATTTGATTTTATTTAGCGTCGGGCATTGACAGAAGTCGTGTGATCACTGATAGACAAATTTAGTGTCAATAACACGTCAGCATATGTAGAAAATCAAGTACATATATACATTTACATTTGTATAGGTATATATGTACATGTCTATATTTAGCAATATCTGTATATTTAGATATATATATGTATTATCGCTCTGTCAAACTAGATATATATATTTAGATATATTTAGATATCTATGTCTACGTAATTGTAGTTAGATATAACTATAAGATTTCTATATTTAGATATGTCTATTTAGATATTATCTATATCTAATCTAATCCATCTGTATTTAGATATATATTCAGATCTATCATTAGATATATCTATTTAGATATATCTCTAGATATTTATCTATGTATATTTAGATCTATCATTAGATATCTATATCATATATCTATCTCTAGATATTTATCTAATCTATATTTAGATATACAACTATTTAGATGTATCTATCTACAATTACTGTATACAAATTTAGTTTAAATAAAAGTATAGACAAACACGTACATATATACAAATATGTATATGTATACATATATGTCTGTATGTGTGTGTGTGTATATATGTATATATATGTATGTATGTGTATATGTGTGTGTGTGTGTGTGTCTTTGGTTCTTCGGGTTTTCTCCCACGTAGAATTTGAAGTGTCTTGGCGACGTTTCGACGAAGTCCCATTCGTCATCTTCAGGCTGGTGCTTCCGGCTTCGTGCTTCTAGGTGCTTTCGGCTTCGTGCTTCACATTGCTCCTAGAAGCACGAAGCCGAAAGCACCAGCCTGAAGATGACGAATGGGACTTCGTTGAAACGTCGCCAAGACACTTCAAATTCTACGTGGGAGAAAACCCGAAGAACCAAAGACCTACATACAAACACCCGCGAAAACCTCAGAAAACGTGTATGTGTGTGTGTATATATATACACATACACATATACGTACATGCATGCATACATACATACATACATACATACGTACATATATATATATATATATATATATATATATATATATATATATATATATATATATATATATATATATATATATATATATATATATATAAAATCAATCTGTCAAACTATTTAGCTATATATCTACTTAGATATCATTTATCTATGATATCTATATCTAGGAGGTTGGACTAGATTTGATGACCTCCAAGGTCCCTTCCAACTTTACTACTACTACTACTATTATTATTATTATCTAATCCAATCCATCTGTATTTAGATATATATTTAGATCTATAATTAGATATATCTATTTAGATATACCTGTATTTAGATCTATTAGATATCTATATCTATTTATATATCGTATCTCTAGATATTTATCTAATCTATATTTAGATATACATCAAATTAGATATCTTTCTATTTATCTGTTTAGATATATCTCTAGATATTTACATACATCTTTATAATTAGATATCTATAAGTTATTTAGTATCTCTAGATATCTAATCTATCTATTATCTGTCTAATCTATGTTTAGATATCTTCCTATCTACAATTAGATATATGTGTGTCTATTTGGATATATATCTCTATAGTACAAAATATTATAGAATTACAGAATATTAGAGGGCATTACGAAATATTGCAAAATTTTAGAGAATTACAGAATACGACAGAATTTTACAGTGAACAGGATTTTACAAAATTGCAGAATATTACAGAATTACAGGATATCACCAAATATTATAGAATTGCAGGATATTACAGAATATTACAAACTTACAGGATATTACCAAATATTACAGAATTTTACCAAGTTACCGAATATTATAGAATTACAGGATATAACCAAATATGGAATTGCAGGATATTGCAGAATATTACAAAATTACAGGTTATTACCGAATATTATGGAATTGCAGAATTTCAGGATATTCCACCGAACGACCGAATTTTACCGAGTTACAGAATATTACAGAACTACAGGATAGTATAGAATTACAGGATATTACCAAATAGTACGGAATTGCAGGATATTATAGAATTACAGGATATTATATCATGTTGTAAGCCGCCCTGAGTTCTCCGGAATAGGGCGGCATAGAAATTAAATAAATAATAAATAATAATAATAATTATAGAATTACAGGATATTACGGAAGTGCACGATTTTACCAATCTACCGGGAAATGACAAAAATATCTCTCTCCTGGGCAGCCCCGTCTCCCAGCCCCTCCGGCTGCTAGCCTGAATTACCGATTACCAAATCGCGGCATATTACCGAATGATAGAACATTCCAGAATATTCCAGGATATTCCAACTTGACCGTGATATTACTTCAAATCGCCGAACGTTACCATCTCCCCTTGGGCTCCCGGGCACCCCGGTCTCACCGTGACACTCTCTCCCTCCCTTCCTCCAGAGTCTCGGCTTAGTGGACAAGAACAACAATCCGTTGAGTCACGCCATGTACAACATGACTTCCTTGCGGGAGCTGGGCGAGAACCAGCGGAAGCCCTGCCACATCAAAGTCCCCGAGGCCACGTTGCGCAAGATCGAGAACTACCTGAACCACGTAAGTCGGGCGGACAGCCGAGGCGCCGCGGAGCCCCGAGGCCCGTCAGCCGTGGCGCCGCGGAGCCCCGAAACGATTGCGAAGGGGTAACGCTTCTGAAGTGAGTTTGGGGCCCCGTTTTACGACAGCTGGCCCTCCCCTGACCCCGCCTGTTAACTGAACCGCTACGGTTGTGACATCCATCACAAGGGTCATTAAGCGAATCCAGCTTGGGTGAGGTTACGACCATCGTTAAGTGTGAAGAATAGTCGTAAGTCTCTCTTTTTGGGTGCCGTCGTAACTTGAGTCGCTAAGCGGACTGTTATAAGTCCGGGACGAGCTGAAATGGTCTTTAAATGGGCTGTTATAAGCCTGGGCCTGTTGTAAGTCCTTGACTTAACGGCCATAATGGAACCCAAATTTCTGCTCCTAAGTGAGCTGTGCCCCGTTTGATGGCCTTTTTTGTCCTGGTCGTTTTTTACACACACACACACAGTCACTAAGCGAATCATCGTAAGTCAAGGATTGCCCATATGTATCTACACACAGAGAGAGAGACAGACACGAGTCATTAGTCCCATTGTTTTCAGCACCGTTGTAATTTGGAACGCTCACTAAACCGACGGTCATAAGTTGAGGGCTACCTAGATAGATTTACACACAAACACACCCGTCACCTGACTAGGGATGCCACAATGGTAATAAGTGTGAAAAACGCTCCTAAGTCCCTTTTTCCAGCGCTATTGTAACTTCAATGGTCACTACACAAACTGTTGTGAGTCGAGGACCGTATATATTTATGCGTACATGTGTGTATAGTGTGTATATATGTTCATGTGCGTATGTGTTCACGTGTGTATATATGTATGTTCATCTTTGTATATGTAATGTGTGCGTGTTCATGTGCGTATATATGTGTATATAGTATGTAGTGTGTATATATGTATGTTCATGTGTATATGTGTAGTGTGTATGTTCATGTGTGTATATGTATGTTCATGTGTGTATGTCTATATGTCCGTGTGTGTATTATGTATATATGTGTGTTCATGTGTGTATATATGTGTGTATGTGTAGTATATATGTGTGTGTAGTGTGTATATATGTTCATGTGTGTATGTGTTCACGTGTGTATATACATATATTCATCTTTGTATATCTAATGTGTGTATGTTCGTGTGCATATATATGTGTATATAGTATGTAGTGTGTATATATGTGTAGTGTGTATGTTCATGTGTGTATATATATGTATGTTCATGTGTGTATGTATATATGTCCGTGTGTGTAGTATGTATATATGTGTTTTCATGTGTGTATATATGTGTGTATGTGTAGTATATGTGTGTGTGGTGTGTATATATGTTCATGTGTGTATGTGTTCACGTGTGTACATATGTATGTTCATCTTTGTATATCTAATGTGTGTATGTTCATGTGTGTATATATCTGTATATATATGTACATGTGTGTAGTATGTGTATATATGTATGTTCATGTGTGTATATATGTGTGTATGTGTAGTATATATTTGTTCATGTGTGTGTAGTGTGTATATATGTTCATGTGTGTATATGTTCACGTGTGTATATACGTATGTTCATCTTTGTATATTTAATGTGTGTATGTTCATGTGCGTATATATGTGTATATATGCACATGTGTGTAGTGTGTATATATGTATGTTCATGAGTATATGTGTACTGTGTATGTTCATGTGTATGTATATATGTCCGTGTGTGTAGTATGTGTATGCGTGTATATATGTGTGTATGTGTAGTATATATGTGTGTTCATGTGTGTGTAGTGTGTGTATATGTATGGTATGGATATGTACATGTGTGGATATACGTAGTGTGTACATATGTATGTTCATGTGTGTGTATATAATGTTCATGTGTGTGTGTGTGTGTGTGTATGTATATGTATACACACACAAACACAAAAACACACATCACCTGAATGGAGATGCTACACCGGTCGTAAGAGTGAAAAACGGTTTCCAGTCCCAATTTTACAGGTGTCGCTAAACAAACACACACATGCACACACACAAGCCACCCAACTGCGGGGATGCTGCCGCGGTCGTGAGGCCTTGGCAGCACCCTTGTAGCTTCGAACGGTCCCTAAGCGAACCAGCGTCACAAGTCCAGCACCACCGGCCTGTAATCTCCACACGCACATACAGGTCACTCGATTGTGGGGCCGCGGCCGTGAGGCACGGTTGTCCCTTCCCAACAGCCACGAAGCGAACGCTTGTAAAGCCGACAACGCACCTGTCTCGGGGGGTGGAACCAACCACCCCGTAGCCCCTCCGGTGCGTTGACGCTCTCGCCCGGCCCGTTGCCTGCGGGGGGATGGCCGGCCGGCCGGCACGTCGCGAGCGGATCCCTCTTTCTCCTCCGCTTTCCGCAGTATCCCGTCGACGCCCGGGAGTCCCGGCCGCGCCTGGCCGACGACGTGATGAACCTGAGCAAGGAGAGCGGCGGCGCCCTGAGCGACGCCATCACGGGCAAAACCTACACGCCGCTCTCCGAACCGGAAGAGCTGCGCCTCAGCCAGAACCTGCTGGCCCTCTGGAAGCGGCGCGGCAGCCTGTGGCCCGACAGCCCCTCCCTGCCCGTGGACTCCCACAAGGAAGCCATCCTCTCGGCCGTGGAGCAGCACCCGGCGGTGGTCATCGCCGGAGACACCGGCTGCGGGAAGACCACCCGTGTCCCGCAGCTGCTGCTGGAACACTACCTGCTGGAGGGGCGCGGCGCCCAGTGCAACGTGGTGATCACCCAGCCCCGCCGGATCAGCGCCATCTCCGTGGCCCAGCGGGTGGCCCAGGAGCTGGGCCCCAGCCTGCGGCGGAACGTGGGCTACCAGGTGCGGCTGGAGAGCAAGCCGCCGGCCCGGGGCGGCGCCTTGCTCTTCTGCACCGTGGGCATCCTGCTGCGCAAGCTGCAGGGCAACCCCCGGCTGGAGGGGGTCAGCCACGTGATCGTGGACGAGGTCCACGAGCGGGACGTCAACACCGACTTCCTGCTGATCCTGCTGAAGGGGATCCAGAAGCAGAACCGGCAGCTGCGCCTGGTGCTGATGAGCGCCACGGGGGACAACCAGCGTTTCTCGGAGTACTTTGGCGACTGTCCGGTGGTCAAAGTGCCGGGCTTCATGTATCCGGTCAAGGAATACTACCTGGAGGATATGATGGCCATGCTCGGCCGGCATCGGCACTACGAGATCAAGGTAGGGTGGGGGACGAGCCATCCGGAAGGGGTTAGGGTGGGGGGACCCGTGGCCAGGGGCGGGGAAAACGGGCAACCGAGAGGTCAGGACTGATCCAGATAGAAAGAAAAAGGGAGGGGGGGAAGGAAGGAAGGAAGGAAGGAAGGAAGGAAGGAAGGAAGGAAGGAAGGAAGGAAGGAAGGAGACAGATAATAGACAAATAGATAGAAATAAAGACAGACAGACAGATGCATAGATATGGATGGGTGGATAGGTAGATAATGGATAAATAGAGGGATAGAGAGATCAAAATAAAGACAGATGGAGATAAATAGATATGAATGGATGGATGGAGGAAGGGTAGAAAATGGATAAATAGAGGGATAGAGAGATCAAAATAAAGACAAGTGGAGATAAATAGAGGATGGATGGATGGGTAGATAATGGATAAATAGAGGGATAGAGAGATCAAAATAAAGACAGATGGAGATAAATAGATATGAATGGATGGATGGAGGAAGGGTAGAAAATGGATAAATAGAGGGATAGAGAGATCAAAATAAAGACAGATGGAGATAAATAGAGGATGGATGGATGGAGGAAGGGTAGATAATGGATAAATAGGGATAGAGAGATGAAAATAAAGACATGGAGATAAATAGGGATGGATGGATGGATAATGGATAGATAGGGATAGATAGATCAAAATAAAGACAGATGGAGATAAATAGGGATGGAGGGAGGGAGGGAAGGGTAGATAATGGATAAATAGAGGGATAGAGAGATAAAAATAAAGACAGACGGAGATAAATAGAGGATGGAGGGAGGGAAGGGTAGATAATGGATAAATAGGGATAGAGAGATGAAAATAAAGACATGGAGATAAATAGATATGGATGGATGGATGGAGGAAGAGTAGATAATGGACAAATAGAGGGATAGAGAGATCAAAATAAAGACAGATGGAGATAAATAGGTATGGATGGATGGAGGAAGAGTAGATAATGGATAAATAGGGATAGAGAGATGAAAATAAAGACATGGAGATAAATAGATATGGATGGATGGATGGAGGAAGAGTAGATAATGGATAAATAGAGGGATAGAGAGATCAAAATAAAGACAGATGGAGATAAATAGGTATGGATGGATGGAGGAAGAGTAGATAATGGATAAATAGAGGGATAGAGAGATCAAAATAAAGACAGATGGAGATAAATAGGTATGGATGGATGGAGGAAGAGTAGATAATGGATAAATAGGGATAGATGAAAATAAAGACATGGAGATAAATAGATATGGATGGATGGATGGAGGAAGAGTAGATAATGGATAAATAGAGGGATAGAGAGATCAAAATAAAGACAGATGGAGATAAATAGGTATGGATGGATGGAGGAAGAGTAGATAATGGATAAATAGAGGGATAGAGAGATCAAAATAAAGACAGATGGAGATAAATAGGTATGGATGGATGGAGGAAGAGTAGATAATGGATAAATAGGGATAGAGAGATGAAAATAAAGACATGGAGATAAATAGATATGGATGGATGGATGGAGGAAGAGTAGATAATGGATAAATAGAGGGATAGAGAGATCAAAATAAAGACAGATGGAGATAAATAGGTATGGATGGATGGAGGAAGAGTAGATAATGGATAAATAGAGGGATAGAGAGATCAAAATAAAGACAGATGGAGATAAATAGGTATGGATGGATGGAGGAAGAGTAGATAATGGATAAATAGGGATAGAGAGATGAAAATAAAGACATGGAGATAAATAGGGATGGATGGATGGATAATGGATAGATAGATCAAAATAAAGACAGATGGAGATAAATAGGGATGGATGGAGGGAGGGAAGGGTAGATAATGGATAAATAGAGGGATAGAGAGATAAAAATAAAGACAGACGGAGATAAATAGAGGATGGATGGAGGAAGGGTAGATAATGGATAAATAGGGATAGAGAGATGAAAATAAAGACAGATGGAGATGAATAGATATGAATGGGTGGATGGAGGAAGGGTAGAAAATGGATAAATAGAGGGATAGAGAGATCAAAATAAAGACAAATGGAGATAAATAGAGGATGGATGGGTAGATAATGGATAAATAGGGATAGAGAGATAAAAATAAAGACAGATGGAGATAAATAGAGATGGATGGATGGAGGAAGGGTAGATAATGGATAAATAGAGGGATAGAGAGATCAAAATAAAGACAGACGGAGGTAAATAGAGACGGATGGATGGGTAGATAATGGATAAATAGGGAGAGATCGAAATAAAGACACTGAGATAAATAGAAATGGATGGATAGGTGGGTAGATGATAGAGAGATCAAAATAAAGACAGATGGAGATAAATAGAGATGGATGGATGGATGGATGGATAATAGATAGGGATAGATCGAAATAAAGAGACGGGGGAGACCAATAGAGATGGATGGGTGGATAACGGAGAAACGGCTAAGGACAAGAGAGATCAAAATAAAGACGGAGATGAACCGGATCAAAACTCCTGTAACCCTTGTCTCGCTTAGCAGCGGGAACTTTGAGCTCCGTCGTGGTTGTAAGTCGAGGATTACCTGCCCCGTCACTGTCTCTCTCTCTTCTCCCCCCTTCACCTCCCCCCCCCCCAGCAATCGGACGACGAGTGTGTCCTGGATCTTGAGCTGATCGCCGACCTGATCCTTCAGATCGACGCCCACGGAGAACCAGGTGGGTGGGAGTCCCTCTGTCTTCCCCCCACACACACACGTGCCGCTCAAGCTCGTTGGGTTGGCCGTAGCAGTAGATCCAACCGGGTTTTGCGGGAGGGGAGGCTCACTTTACTTTGGGGTGGGGGAATTAACCGATGATGGTTAATTCAGCCCGGGGGTCTTCGAACCAGGCCCTTTGATGACTGGTGGGACTTCAACTCCCAGAATGCCTCAGTCGGCCATTTTGATGAAACTGCGGGCTTGGATCCAGACTCTCGGGGCTCTTCCGACTTGGCCCTTTGATGACTGGACTTCAACTCCCAGCATTCCTCAGTCGGCCATTTTGATGAACCTGTGGGCTTGGATCCAGACTCTCAGGGGTCTTCCAACTTGGCCCTTTGAGGACGGGTGGGACTTCAACTCCCAGAATGCCTCAGCCAGGATGCTTTAAGACGGAGTCTTCCCAACTTGGCCCTTTCCTGACTGGCAGACTTCAACTCCCATGATTCCTCAGTCAGCCATTTTGATAAACCGGCGGGCTTGGATTTCCTTCCTCCCTCCCTCTCTTCCTTTCTTCCTGTCTCCCTACCCTCTTTTTCTTCCTCTTCCCTCCCTCCCCCCTTTTACTTCCTTCGTCCTCTTTTCCTTCCTTTCTTCCTGTCTCCCTCCCTCCCCTCTTTTTTTCCTTCCTCTTTTCCTTCCTTCTTCCCTCTCTCCCTCCCTCCCCTCTTTTTCTTCCTTCCTGCCTCCTTCCCTCTCTTCCTTCCTCCTCCCTCCCCTTCTTCCTTCGTCCCTCTTTTCCTTCCTTCCTTTGTTCCTTCCTTCCTGTCTTCCTCCCTCTTTTTCCTTCCTTCCTCTCCCTTCTTCCCCCTCTGGTCATTCCTTTCTTCCTCCCTCTCTCTTTCGGGCAGGAAGATTGCTTCTCACCTCCCGTCTCCCCCCTCTTCAAATCCCACTTTTATGAAACGGGACGTCCCCTTTTCTCCCCCACCCCCTTTCTCCCTTTCCAGGCGGCATCCTCTGTTTCCTTCCTGGCTGGCAGGAGATTAAAGGGGTCCAGCAGCGTCTCTTGGAAATCCTCGGGTCCCACAACAGCCGCTACCTTATCTTACCAGGTGAAACTAATACGCGCTCCGTTACTCTCCGGGGCGGGAGCCGAGGCCGGCGGGAACAGTTTCAGCCGTTCTATGCGGAAACGGGCTTTTTTTTTTCGGTCGAATCGTTGGCAAGCGCCACGACGCCTCTCCGGAAACGGGCGGGTTTTTTTTTCCCCCGGTCGAAACGTTGGCGAGCGCCACGACGCCTCTCCGGAAACGGGCGAGGTTTTTTTTTCCCCGGTCGAAATGGCGAGCGCCACAACGCCAGTCCGGAGAAGGCAGGGGAAGAGGAGAAGCCGAAAAGCTGAGATTTGCCTTCCTCTTCTTCCTCTTCCTCTGCTTCCCCTCCCACTCCCTACCCCCCGTTTAGTCCATTCCAACATCCCCATGATGGACCAGCAGAGCATCTTCCCCCGGCCCCCCGCCGGGGTCCGGAAAATCGTCCTGGCCACCAACATCGCCGAAACCTCCATCACCATCAACGACATCGTCCACGTGGTGGACAGCGGAACCCACAAGGAGGAGCGCTATGATCTGAAGACCAAGGTTTGGGCCTGAAGAACCAGGGTTAAGGTTGCGGGGGGGGGCTCCTTCGGGTGGCTTCCCGGCTTTTTTAGGAGAGCCCCGGGGGGTGGGGGAGAGGGCGGACTAGCTTGCTTCCTCCCGCTTGTGATGTCTCCGGTTAGGGTTAGGTTTAAACTTAGGGTTAGGGTTAGATTTAAGGGTACGGGTTGGGGCTAGGGTGAACATTAGGGCTGGAGTTAAGCCAGGGTTAGGGTTTGGTTTAAGGTTAGGGTTAGAGTTAGAGTTAGGACTAAGGTGAGGGTTAGGCTTAAAGTTAGGGTTAGGGTTGGGGTTCGAGTTAGGACTAGGGTTAGGTTTAAGGTTAGGGTTAGAGATAGGACTAAGGTTAGGTTTCGGGTTAGGTTTCAGGTTAGAGGTAGGACTAGGGTTAGGATTAGGACTAGCGTTAGGTTAGGTTTAAGGTTAGGGTTAGGTTTAAGGTTAGAGTTAGGACTAGGGTTAGGATTAGGTTTAAGGTTAGGGTTGGGATTAGGGTTAGAGAAAAGACTAAGGTTAGGGTTAGGTTTAAGGTTAGGGTTAGAGTTAGGACTAGGGTTAGGGTTTAAGGTTACAGTTAGATATTAGGTTAGGATTAGGGTTACAGATAAGAGTAAGCTTAGGGTTAGGTTTAAGGTTAGGGTTAGAGTTAGGGTTAGGGTTTAGGACTAGGGTTAGGTTTCAGGTTAGGGTTAGAGATAAGAGTAAGGTTAGGGTTAGGTTTAAGATTAGGGTTAGGGGTTAGAGTTAGTTAGGTTTCAGGTTAGGGTTAGGTTTAAGATTACGGTTAAGACTAGGATTAGGGTCAGGGTTAGGGTTAGGTTTAAGGTTAGGATTAGAATTAGGACTAGAGTTAGGGTTTAAGGTTAGAGTTAGATTTTAGGTTAGGATTAGGGTTAGAGATAATAGTAGGGTTACGGTTACGTTTAAGGTTAAGATTAGGTTTAAAGTTAGGATTAGGGTTTAGGACTAGGGTTAGGTTTCAGGTTAAGATTAGGGTTAGGATTAGGGTTTAGGACTAGGGTTAGGTTTCAGGTTAGGGTTACGGTTAGAGATAAGAGTAAGGTTAGGGTTAGGTTTAAGATTAGGGTTAGGAGTTAAAGTTAGAGTTAGAGTTAGGGTTAGGTTTAAGATTACGGTTAAGACTAGGGTTAGAGTTAGGTTTCAGCTTAAGTTTAGGGTTAGGGTTAGAGATAAGACTAAGGTTAGGGGTAGGACTAGTGTTAGGGTTAGGTTGAAGATTATGAATTAGGGCTGAGGCCAGGACTAAGGTTAGGTTTAAGGTTCGAACTAGGGCTAGGGCTTCGGTTAAGGTTATGCATTAGGACTGGGGCTAGGTTTAGGTTTAAGCTTAAACTTAGGATTAGGGTTAATGCTATGGCTAGGGTTAGGTGTACGGGTTAGGTTTAGGGCTAGGATTCCGTTTTAAGGCCCAAAAGATGCTTGATTGTCTGAAGCCAACCCCGGAAACAAACGCTCAATCCGAATAAAGCGGGAAGGGACCCGGGAGGTCTTCCAGTCCAACCCCTGTGCTCGAGCAGGAGACAAAACAGATATCTGGTCTCTTCCTTTAAAAAAAACAACAACAACCCTCCGGTGATGGAGCACTCACCCGTCTGGTGGCCAGCAGTTCCCCCGGTTAACCGTCCTCGCTTCTTCGTTCCGGGTCGATTTCGTTTTCCCTCCGTCTTCCCCTTCGCCCAGGTTTCGTGCTTGGAGACCGTCTGGGTGTCCAAGTCGAACGTCATCCAACGACGCGGCCGAGCCGGACGCTGCCAGTCGGGCTTCGCCTACCACCTCTTCCCTCGCAGCCGCCTGGACCGCATGCCCACCTACCAGGTGCCCGAGATCCTACGCACGCCGCTGGAGAACCTGGTGGTACAAACCAAGATCCACCAGCCGGAGAAGACGGTGAGCTGTCCGCCGAGACCGCGGAATGTGGGAATGGCACAGGAGGGGATGGGGGGGGGAATTATTCTGATCGTTTCGAGTCGCTTAAACACCAGGCATACCTTACTAGCGTCTGCTCGAAGCACGAAAGCCTGAACGGAGTTGGGAGGGACCTGGGAGGTCATCTAGTCTGACCCTCTTGCTCAAGCGGGAGACCCTTACAGAATCATGGTCTCACAGAATTGGAAGGGACCTCGGAGGTCATCTAGTCCAGGGCTTTTCAACCTTTTCACCAACTGTGCCATTTTGAAGCGAGGGCAATATTCACCTAGCAAGGTGTCAAAAAACCTGATGACCAAAAAAAACCAACCCAAAATACCTGTTCAAAGTGGCAATTGCACTGAAATGACTTAATGACCCTTTTTCACACTTAACGACCGTTGCAGCGTGCCCAGGTTCCTGCGATTTCTTTTTGGACGCTTGGCAACCGATTCATCCTGACGATGGTCACAGTGTCCCGGGGTCATGTGATCCCCTTCTGCAACCGTTTGACAAGCAGTCAATGGCAGGGCTGCTGGTGGCCAAGTGCCAAGGCGGGACTTCCTTCCCTCCCTCCCTCCTTCCCTCCCTCTTTCTCATGCCCCCCTCCCATATTTTCCCTCTTCCATATATTCTTCAAACAAGGAAAAGCCTCCAGAGACCGAAAAGACAAGCTGCTGAGTGAACGAACTTTTAAAAAGGCGCATTCCCCTTTAAGAATTAGCTACTGGCTAGAAAGGAAAGTTAAGGAGGGCAGCCGGCACTTAAGGAAGGGAAAAAAAATGTAGTAAGTATTGGTTACTGGCGGAGGCAGCCTCTCCAAAAGGCTCCATTCCTAAGTAAAGGAATGCTACGGGCAAAATCCATTCCGGAGAAACATACTTCAAAATCCCTTGCAGCAAAACGTACAACTAACAACAGCAGAGCAATAGAAGCTAACACACGAGACATCAGCCAAATAGAAATTGCCAAACACTCCTTAAGAACACAACGCCCACATTGCACAAATCCCAGAACTTCAAAGTCACAAAAGCACATAAGAATCCTTCCACTCTCCATCTCCTTCCCTCGTTGCTGCCTTTCTTCATTGTTGCCTTTCTTCATTCCTCATGGAAGGCAGCCCCTCCCCTGCTGCATTTCTTGCCTGTTGGTTGCTGCCAGCACAGAAGTTGTAGATCGGCTCATGGCCGGCCTGCTTGATCTCTCCCCCCCCCACTCTCCTCCTTCGGTGCAGCTAGAGCTGACTCCACCTCCTCCCAAGGCTGCTTCTTTTTTTTCTCTCTCCCTCTCTGCCCAAACTGCCTCCTTTTATAGCCACTCCTGTCTCCGCCCCTCTCATGGGGGAGGGTGAACCTGGGGCCTTTGCCTCGCCCCAGCCACTCTGCAGCTCCAGAGGACTCTCTCACAGTACGTCCTTGCCTGGGCTGGCTCTTTCCCTCCCCTACTACACTTGGCTAGGCAGGGCTGCGTACCACCTGCCGCTTGTTAATGTACCACAAGTGGTACGCGTACCACCGGTTGAAAAGCCCTGATCCAGTCCATCCCCCTGCTCAAACAGGAGACCCTTACAGAATCATGGGATGACATTCAGTGGAGCTTGCCCATTCCCTGGAGGCTTTTCAGAAGAGGCCGGACAGCCGCTTCTCTGAAATGGCCTCCTGCTTGAGCAGAAGGTTGGACTGGATGACCTCCGAGGTCCCTTCCAGCTCTGCTCCGAAGGGAATGGAATTGACCCTGGTTTTGGCTTGCAGGCTGTCGAGTTCCTCTCCAAAGCCCTGGACAGCCCCGACATCAAAGCGGTGGACGAGGCCGTCATCCTGCTGCAGGAGATCGGTGAGTTCTGGGGTTAAAAGGGCCGACGGGTGTTTGTTCTCTTTCCACCTCTCCATTTGCTCACGCCGAGTCCCCTTCCAGGCGTGCTGGACCACCGAGAGGCTTTGACCACGCTGGGCAAGCGCCTGGCCCAGATCTCCACTGACCCCCGGCTGGCCAAGGCCATCGTGCTGGCGTCCATCTACCGCTGCATCCAGCCGCTCCTCCTCATCGTCTCCTGCCTCACCCGGGACCCCTTCAGCAGCAGCCTGCAGAACCGTACGGAGGTGGACAAGGTGAGGACCCCGCAGGGTTCTTGTCTCGGGCGAGGCCGGCGACCGAACTGGAGGCGTCTCCCCCACCATCCTGTAGTTGAACTACAACAGGGGTCCCCAATCCATGGGTCACAACCCACTACCTCCTACCGGCCACCAGATCGAGCACGAGGCTGGCTGATGTGCCCACGTGCGCAGAGCCCCACTCAGGCGTGCTTCGCTCGCGCGAGTGTCGCCGCAAGCGCGAGACATTTGTGGCGCCACTTGTTTGAGCGTCCTGGGTGTTCGCAGCCCCGCTTGCACGAGCATCACAAACGATTGTGCCCCCACTCATGGGACCATCGTGGATGTTTGGAACCCTACTTACACGAGCATCGTAGCTGTTCACGGTCTCACTCGTACGACAGGAGTGTCACGGGCGTTTGCAGCACCATTTGCACAAACGTCGTGGATGTTCGTGTCCCGACTCACGCGAGCGTTGCTACATCACAGGCATTCGCAATCCGACTCGTACGAGCGTCGCCGCGACCTGCATTGGTGTTTGCAGCTCCACTAGCACGAGCTTCGTGGGTGTTCACGGCCCCACTCGTGCGAGTGTTTCCATGAGTGTCATGTGCATTTGTGGTCCCACTCGCTTGACCATCCTCACTAGCATCACGGATGTTTCTGGCCCCACTTGCGGGACTGTCGCAGATGTTTTGTGTCCACACTCGCGGCAAGCGTTGTGGGCATTCACGGCCCCTCTCGCACGAGCATTGCCACGGGTGTCCTGGGCATTCACGGCCCCATTCATACAAACATCGCCACAACCATCGTGGGCATTTGTGACCCTTCTAGAACAAGTTGTGGGTGCTTGCCGGCCCACTCTCGCAAGCATTGCCACGGATTTCACAGGCCTTTGCAGCCCCACTCCTGCGAGGGTAACTGTGACCGTCATACACACTTGTGCTCTCTTATCACTGTGAGCGTCAGTCAGTCCCAAAAGGTTGGGCTAGAAGACCTCCAAGGTCCCTTTGGTTATTCTGTCTTTTCTTGCAACGGTTTCCCCCTTAGGCCAAGGCCGTCCTGAGTCGAGAGAGCGGTAGCGACCACCTGGCGTTCGTGCGGGCTGTGGCGGGCTGGGAAGACATCCTGCGGCGCAGAGACAGCCGCGCGCGCGATGACTACCTGCAGGATTACTCACTCTACGCCCCGAGTTTGCGCTTTATCAACGGTGAGCAGGACGATCCTCGGAGCGGCATCACTGCCCCTCCGTCTTTTCTCCTTTTCCCCCCTGTTTTATAAGCTTCCCTTTTATCATTTTAAATTCATTTTTAATAACGATGATATAACCACGTTAACTAATGAATGTCTCGTTTATTCACTGTTTCGCCCGATCCGTTGTAATCTATCGGAAGTCACTTTCCTTAAATTTGATTAATTAATAAATACAGCTGACCCTCAATTATCTTGAGAAAAAGAACAGAGGGAGAGAGAGACAGAAGCAATTCTTAAGGAGGCAGACCAAAGTGACTTATGGCAAGTCCTCGCCCTTACGACCGTCGTGTCATCAAAATCTGGCTAGAGCTAATCCTCGGCTTCATGACCAAAATTGAGCCCCACTTTTCCGCTGCTAAGTGAGACAGTTGTTCAGGGGGGGAGTTGCCCCATTTTATGACCTTTCTTGCCCCCGTCATTAAGTGAGTCGCTGGTGGTGAAATTAGTCCCACGGTTGCTAAGTGAATCCAGCTTGTCCCGTTGACTTTGCTCTTCAGAAAGTCGTCAACGAGGATCACAATGTCCCCCAGGACACTGCAACCGTCGCAAATATGAGTCGGTTGCCAAGCATCTGAATTTTGATCACACGGACCCGGGACACTGTGACCGTCATAAGTACGAGTCAGTTTCCAAGTTTTGATCATGGGACCCTGGGATGCTGCGACCGTTGTAAATACGAGTCGGTTGCCAAGCATCTGGATTTTAATCATGGGATTCTGGGCTTGCTAGCACACTCGTCAGTGTGAAAAACGGTCCAAAGTCTCCGTTTTTGAGGGCCGTTCCAACTTTGAACGGTCACTAAGCAAACGGTTGTAATTCGAGGACTTCCCCTGTCTTTGGCAACCAGCCTGTATTGACGATAACGCTCGCTGGGGAATTCTGGGAGTTGAAGTCCACTCTGTCTTTCTCTCTCTCTGCCCCTCCCGCAGGCCTGGTGAAGCAGTTTTCCGAAAACCTCTACGAAGCCTACTTGGTCCCGACCCCTTCGGATTGCCTCTTGCCGTCCTCGGTGTGCAACCAGTACAGTGAGGAGGAGGAACTGGTGAAGGGGGTCCTGATGGCTGGGCTGTACCCCAACCTTATCCAGGTGTGTGTGTGTGTGTGTGTGTGTGTGTGTGTGTGAGAGAGAGAGAGAGAGAGAGAGAGAGAGAGAGAGAGAGAGAGAGAGAGAGAGAGGCTGTGGGACACTTCTGGACCTCTTGGTGCTCTCCGAGCTTGGTGGTTTCCTTGCAGACGTTTCATGACCCAACTAGGGAACATCATCAGTGCTAGGAGCGAGGGGGGGTTCTTATTTTTCTGTCCTAGTGGCTTGCCCTATGAGTTAGGGACCCCGAATGTGAATGCTCCCTGTCGGTTCCACCTCAGTGGGAGATGCTGTATCTAACAGGGTGCCTTAGGCGCTCCCGGGAAATGTTGGGAAATAGGGGTGGGAGGGGTTCTTCTATCAATCAGAACAGAGCTGGAAGGGGCCTTTGGAGGTCCTCTAGCCCAACCCCCTGCTCAAGCAGGAGACCCTATACCAGCGATGGCGAACCTTTTAGGGACCGAGTGCCCACACTGCAACCCCAAACCCACTTATGTGTCACTGGGGGCCGGGTGGGCATGGCTGTGGTGGTCATGGCAGACTGGATGGGTGTGGTCACCTTGATGTTGCTCATGGGGAGGGTTCGGGGAGATCCAGGGGGGGTCTCTGGCAGGTGGGGCAGTGGGCGGGAGGCTCGTCCTGCGGGGTGAGACGAGGCAGGGCAGGGCAGGGGTGCCCTTGTCGCAGGGCGAGGTGAGGCAGGGGGCCGGGGCGGTGGCTGCCTGACAACCATCGGCCCCCCGCACACAGAGGCCAGCGAGCGCATGGGGGCCGACAGCGTCCGTCAGCAGCCGCAGCCTACCGGCCCCTCGACCGTCGCATTCTGGAGCTCCGCAGCCCGCCACCAGCAGTTCAGAGACAGATGGCGGACCGCTGAGGCGGCGATGCAGTGGGTCGTGCCCGGGAAAAGGAGAGCATGCGAGACCAGGAGGGATGGGACAGGGACGGGGGGGGGAGGGAAACCAGCCATGCTGGGATGCATCCGGCCATGTGGGACCTCGGCGAGTTAAGAGGGCGGCGGGTTGAAGAGGGACGGTTGCCGTCTCCGGAGGCACGGCACGCGTGCCCACAGAGAGGGCTCCCGAGTGCCGCCTCTGGCACGCGGGCCATAGGTTCGCCACCCCTGCCCTACACCATTTCAGACAAGGGGCTGTCCATTTTCTCTTCTTAAAAACCTCCAGTGATGAAGCACTACAACTTTCTGTGGCAAGCTGTTCCACTGGTGAATTGTCGTCACTGTCAGGAAGCGTCTCCATAATTCCAGATTGCTCCTGTCCTTGATCAGTTTCGCTCCGTTGCTTCTTGTCCTGTTTTCTGGTGCTTTGGAGAATAGGTGGACTTCCTTCCTTCCTTCCTTCCTTCCTTCCTTCCTTCCTTCCTTCCTTCCTTCCTTCCTTCCTTCCTTCCTTCCTTCCTTCCTTCCTTCCTTCCTTCCTTCCTTCCAGCACTGATGACGTTCCCTAGTTGGGTCCTGAAACATCTGCAAGGAAAAACCCCCAGCTCAGAGAGCACCAGGGGACCCCACTTTCCTTCCTTCCTTCCTTCCTTCCTTCCTTCCTTCCTTCCTTCCTTCCTTCCATCCATCCATCCATCCATCCAACCATCCTTTCTTCCATCCTTCCCACTCCTTTTTCTCTCCTTCCTTCCATCCATCCATCCATCCATCCCTTCTTCCATCCTTCCTTCCTGTCTCGTTTCCTTCTTCCTGTCTTCCCTCCCTCTCTCCCTTCCTCCCTTGTATCCATCCATCCCACCCTCTCTTTCTCCTGCCTTCCTGCCTTATAAGGCTGCAAGGGACCTTGGAGGCCATCTAGCCCATCCCCCTGCTCAAGCAGGAGACCCTGTAGCATATCAGACAAGTGACTGTCCAGTCTCTGCTTAGAAACCGCCAGTGTTCATGCACCCACTGTCAGGAAATGTCTCCGTAATGCCCGGTTGCTTCTCCCCTTGATTAGTTCCCACGGAGGACAGCTGTCGGTATCGTATTATTAAACCACCGTCACTATATGTTCTTTTTTTTCTCGCAGGTCCGGCAAGGGAAGGTGACCAGACAGGGCAAGTTCAAACCGAACAGCTATACGTACCGGACCAAAGCGGGGACTGTCCTTTTGCACAAATCCACCATCAACAGGTAGGAGAGCCGGTCCCTCTTCGGGCGCCAGTTGGTTCCCTGAATAGGCATGCATGCGATATCCCTCGCTTTCTCCTCCGCAGGGAGTCCTCCAAGCTGTACAGCCGTTGGCTGACCTACTTCATGGCGGTCAAGTCCAACGGAGGCGTCTTCGTGCGCGACTCCTCGCAGGTACATCCGCTGGCGGTGCTGCTGATGACCGATACGGATGTCTACGTGCGGGGTGAGGAATCGGATTCCCTGTCTCTTGGCTAAGGTCCCGCGCCGTTGCCTAGAACAGCGCGTCCCAACCTTTTGGGGGGTTTGTGGCCCAGAGCATGTGGGGGACGGGGGGGGTTGAACACATGTGCTCACACGGGCACGAACCCCCATTGCTCACGTGAGCGAGCCCATGAACGCTTGCAGCGACGCTCGGGAAAATGGGACCACAAACACTCGCCACAGTCACGAGCGTCGACGCTTCGGCAAGTGGGGCTGTGCGTGCACGTGCATACGTCCGCGTCGGTGAGCCTTTCACACAGCCCAGTGGCCAATATGTTGGGAACCCCTGGCCTCACCCTTCCCCGTCACAGACAGTTGATTCTCTCCCCTCTCTGTCCCCCAAAGAATGTTCCTCGGCCTTTCCTACCTGCAGGTACTCCTCCACTTACAACAGTTTGTTTACTGGCTGAAGTTACAAACGGTACTGAAAAAAAACGTGACTGGTGACTGTTTTTCACCCTCAACAACCGTTGGTCACGAGATCAAAATTTAGACCAGTGGTTCTCAACCTTTTTCAGGTGGAGACCCCACTTGCCCCGCCCATGCGCACTGCGACCCCGACCCGGGCGCGCGCACCGAATTTTTTTTTTATAAAAATAAAATAAAAAAAGGCGGACCACGATGGGCAGATCCGCGCATGCGCAGCGCACGTGTGATGGGCCAATCCGCGCATCCGCGGAGCGCGTGCCAAAAAAAATTTAAAAAAATTCAAAAAAAACCAAAATGGCGGACCGCGATGGGCGGATCCACGCATGCGTGGCACGCGCACGTGACAGGCCTATCCACGCATGCGCGGCGCGCGCACACCGAAAAAAATTTTTTTTTAAAAATCAAAAAAAATGGCGAACCGCGACGGGCAGGTCTGCGCATGTGCGGCGCGCGCGTGACGGGCCGATCCACGCATGCGCGTGCACGTGTGCCAAAAAAAGTAAAAAAAAATTCAAAAAAATTCAAAAAAAAAACCAAAATGGCGGACCGGGGTGTCCAGCGACCCCCGCGAAACGGTCGTTCGACCCCAAATGGGGTCGCGACCCATAGGTTGAGAACCACTGATTTAGACGCTTGGCAACATTTATGACGGTCGCGCTGTCCCGGGGTCACGTGATCCCCTTTTGGGACCTTCGACGGGGAAGCCGGATTCATGGTAACCACCATTTGACTCACTTCACCGCAGGGATGGGCTTAATAACTGGCGAGAACGGGCGTAAAACGGGGCACAACTCGCTTAACCCATGTCTCGAACCAGCAACGGGAATTTTGGGCCGTGGCGTACATCAAGGACTACCTGTACGTTCCACTAGACACGGTTCACGCTTTGCAGGCTCCCGCCAGCTGCCCCCGTGTGTCAGGAAGTGCTTTGGTTAAGTCAGCTTTGCCCCATTTTTACGACCTTCCCGCGGTTGGTAAGTGAATCGCTGCGGTTGTCAAGTTAGTAACACTCGGTGGTGAAGTGAGCCCCGTTGACATTGCTCGTCAGAAGGACGCAGAAAGGGATCCCACTGCAAGCGTCATCAATGTGAGTCGGTTGCCAAGCCATTGGAATTTGAATCGCCTAATCCTGGGATATTCTGACCGTCGCAAATACGAGTCGGTTGCCAGGCGTTCTGAATTTTGGTCCCGTGACCCCAGGACACTGCGACCGTCATAAATACGAGTCGGTTGCCAAGCATCCGAAGTTTGATCACATGATCCTGGGGATGCTGCATCGGTTGTAAGTATGGAAAACTTTTTCCAGTGCCGTTCTAACTTGGGACGGTCGCTAAAAGGGCTGTCTAAGTCGATAACATTTTCTTAACGAAAAAATCAATTAATGTATAAGAATTCTCCTCGAGAACCGCCGCTTCACCTCTCTTTGTCCTTTCTTCCCAAGACGACGGCTGGCGGGCCACCATTTCCCTGGTCGACAGTGACCTGCTGGTGCTGGAAGGCGACTCGTACACCATACGGCTCCTTCGTGACTTCCGGGTGGCGCTCTCCCGGATGGTGGAGACCTGCCTCTGTTACGAGATGGCGGCCATTCCCGGGGACCTCCACCACCAACACAGCCAGCTCTTGGACATCCTGGTGGACCTTCTGAAGGGTCCTTCGGCCAACTTTGGCGCCTAGGATTCTGGACCTGGGGACTTGTAATTTGTACAAAGATGTTGAGATATGTTTATTTAAATAAAGTTCTATTTATCCCTTGTGACGCCGCTCTCATCCCAGAAGGTTCCCGGGGCTCAGCTCGCCGACGGTTGGCGCCACATCACCGTGGTTGGAGAGGCAGTGCCCCCCCCCGTATCTTCTTGCAAGCCGGTCGCACGCCCGGAGACCTCCGAGGGCTGTGTGACAGATGCTCGGCCGCACGTCCGGAGACCTCCGAGGACATTGCGGCGAATGATTCTGGTTTACCCCTGGGCGTGCACCTCGCCGCGCCGACCTCGCGGCCGAGGACGGATTTTGTCCACTCGTTCGAGAACGGGCGGCTGGCCGCGCCCTCAAGGCGCTCGGGATGGCGAGGCGAGCCGAATGTAGGGATGCGAGATCGAGGGGGATCGCTCCTCCCCCACCCCACATTGTCAGAGGATAGGTTTACGGCAGCGTTTGGAAGACGATCATGCTCCTGCTTAATTCGTGGGGGGGGGGGAGATGCTTCGTATTTTGTTCCCCGAATTCCTCGTCCTGGTGAGGAAGCCTCAGCTCGGGCCAGGATTGTGCAAGCAGGAGAAACTCGGCGGCGTCGCTGCGCCTGGGATCATAACTAGCTTTCTGGAACTGGTTATGTTTCCCCAGGAACCGAGTTCCAGTTCAGTGCCCTGGAAGCCCCCTCCTCTGAAAATAAGGGTGTGAGGTTACTTAGCATTCTCGCGAGCCTGCTTACCCTGGTTCTCGTGAGTCCTCTTGCATGCCCGTTCCTCGGCTTCCTTTCCGCAAGCCCGCCAGGCCTCGCATACGGGATGCACGGCGCCCGTATCTCCCAAGGGTGACCCCTGCCACTACGTGGCAGATGTGTGACAACAGAAACATGGCTGTGAATTGAACGAGTTCGGACTCCACTGCCTCAATTGGGACCACCCCCTTAATGAGGGAGGGGACTTGGGTAGAAAGAGGAGCTTGATCTCTCGTCGGTCTTCAGAAACCGCCTCGTTCTCTCGTCCAGAACAAGGCTGGCTGCCCTGTTATCCTTGATGCCGCCATCCTGGCTTGGGCGCCTAACCATGATTTCTGGCGGAGAGGGAGAGGTTGGGAAATTAGGGGGAGGACCCCACCTCCCCGCACCTCTGCTCCCCCTCTCCTCCAGAAACGGGGTGTCCTGCCTCGCACACCCGATCTCGGACTCGAATCGGCCACCGTTTCAGGAGAAGCGGCACGCCGCCGTTTGAACCGGGACTCCCTTTGGAGCCCCAAGGGCTGCTGGGAATATCCTCAAACGTACCTGTGACTCTTGATGCTCGGATCAGCCAGTGCTTGTTATTTGTCCTGCACCCTTTTTAACGACCTAGATTAAAGCTAATAAATGGGGATTTAAAAAAAAACAAAACCCCGCTGGCTCGGCTCTTGTGTTGGGTGCGTTTGTCTCATGTGTGTGTGTGTGTGTGTGTTGTGTTTTCTATTTTTTTTCCACCCTCAAATAGATGGCATGGAGAAGATGCAAAGTGTCCTGAGGTTTTAGGATTCTCCCCAAGAAACAGTCGGTAAAGGCACTCCTCAATTTACCTCATACGATTTCCCACCTCAAACTCAGACCCCAATTTCCATCATAAGCGGGAAGTGGCATCAGGCCCGACTTTACCGCCATTTTTACGACGGTTCTTCAGCGAATCACTGCCGTCATGAAGCCGGTCGTTAAGCCAATCGGTGTAGTCGTTCGCTGACTCCGGATATTTCTGGCTCAAAATTCACACAAACGGTCACAACTTGGGATCGCGTGACCCCAGGGACTGCCGTCTTCTTAAATGCCAGCCGGTAGCCCGGTGCCCAAATGGTGATCGCCGAAGATGTTGGCGATGGTCACGTAGACAACATGTGAGTCGTAAGTCAAGGACTACCTGTATGAACATTGGATTGGAATAGTATGTCAAGAATTGGTTAACTTTCCCGCTTTGAATCATTAAAGTGGGAGAAGCATCAAATCTCACAAATACACAGTCGTCCTCGACCCCAAATTTCGGTTATTAAGTGAAACATTAACTGAGCGTTGCCCCATTTTACGACCTTTCTTGCAGTGACTCACTGCCATTCTCAAGTTAGTAACAACGGTTGTTAAAACGAATCCGGGTTCCCAGGGTCACGTGAGCAACCGTCATAAGTACAAGTCGGTTGCAAAGCATCTGGATTTTGATCACCTGACCCCGGGACGCTGCGACCGTCGTAAATACGAGTCGGTTGCCAAGTGTCTGAATTTCGATCCCGACCTCAGGACGCTGCAACCCGTCCTAAATACGAGTCAGTTGGCGAGAGTCTGAATTTTGATCACGTAACCCCGGGACGACGCGACCGTCGTCAACAAGTCAGTTGACAAGAGTCTGAATTCTGATCACGACCTCGGGACGCTGTGACCGTCATCGATACGAGTCGGGTTGCCACACGTCTGAATTTTGATCACGTGACCCCGGGATGCCACAGCCATCATAAATATGAGTCTAGTCTAGAGCTAGTCCTCGGCTTACAAAAATTCGTTTAGCGACCGTGCTTATCCTGAGTTTTATCATTGCTCTGGTTCTGGTTTCCCCCGCTGTTGCCATTGAGGGTCCTGGTTGCAAAAGGCCATCGAGACTGAGAATGCTAGAGAGTCTGCTTCTCTATCGATTTGTCTCTTTGATACAGGGGTTCTCCAAGCTGCGGGCTGCGGCGCAAGTGTCGTGGGCACTCGGGGCCCCGCTTGCTTGAGCGCCGTGGGCACTCGAGGAACCCACTTGAAGTGTCACGGGGGACTCGCCGCCCTACTCGTACGAGTGCTGGGAACCTGGTGCGAAGGTCACCGCTGCTCTCGGTCTCACTTGCGTGCCTGCCCCGTGCCGCCAATCCAGAAAGGTTGGGGAACTCGGCTTTAAAGAACTGCTTCTCCTTTGAAGCTGTGCGGACTTCGACTCCCAGAATTCCCTAGCCAGCGTGGAATTCTGGGAGTCTGAAAAAGGGGCAAAGGTTGAGAAAGATGGCTTCGAACCGTCCGAGCTGACGGCCCTCGGCAGCTTTCAAAGCTTCCCCGTGCCTCTGGTAGAGAGACGGCAATTGGGTCCTGCAACCGGGGCAGGGGTTAGACTAGATGACCCCTGGCTTCCTTCCGGCTCTTAAGATTCCAGGCTAAGTCCTTCGTGCCAGGCATGTATAAGTATAGAATTCGCAACAGAGTGGGGAAATCTCTGGTTCAGGGCCTGGCAATCTTCTTATCAGTTGCTCCGTTGATGGAAAAAAAAATATTAATCTAATTAATCCATATTGCTCGTTCAAAAAAGAATCTGCATATATGAATAATAGCTGGATTTGTACGTGTTCGTTACAGTGCTGTGGAAACGGCGTTCCTCAACTTTTGCAACAGACAGGTGGACTTCAACTCCCAGAATTGCCCAGCCAGCATCAAATTCTGGGAGTTGAAGTCTACACAATCACCATAATAATGTTGGAAGGGACCTTAGAGGTCATCTAGTCCAACCCCCCCTGCTCAGGCAGGAAACTCTTTTTAACACCTGCTGGCTGGGGTATTCTGCGAGTTCAAGTCCTCACATCTTTACATATTCTAGCTGGGGAATTCTGGGATTTGAAGTCCACCCATCTTAACCCATGCTGGCTGGGGAATTAACGGGGAATTGAAGTCCATAGAACGTAACGCAGGCCGGCTTGGGAATTCTGGGAGTTGAAGTCCACGCGTCTTCAAAATGGTCAAGGTTGAGAAACCCTGCCCAGTAGGGTGTCGCGTGGGGTGTTGTGAAAAGTGTGCAAACACTGTTATACACACAGACAGCCAACCGCAAGAGTCTTTGATTAAAAAAACAAACAAACCAGTTTGGAGACAATAAATTTTGGTTAACCATTTTTTTTTCCTAAGAGTCTTTGATTAAACAAACAAACAAACCAGTTTGGAGACAATAAATTTTGGTTAACCATTTTTTTTCCCTATCTGTCTGGAACAAAAAAAAAAAAAAAACTCAACTGTGTCACCAGTTGAAAATTATACTACAGGTCGTCCTCGACTTCACGGCCGTTAATTCGGCCCCCAAATTTAGCGGTCATTAAAGGGGGTTTCACTCCATTTTGCTATCGTTCTTGCCACCGTGGAATCGCTGCAGGTGTGAAGTTTAGTCACCCAGCTGTGCACAGCTGTGTAGCTGATGAACCGGATGCAGATGGAGGATTGGATGGATAGAGGGAGGGAGGGAGAGAGGGAGGGAGGGAGGAGAAATGATTGGATGGATGGCTAGATAGATAAATGGACGGAGGGATTATGGAGTGAATAGATACAGAATAAGATATAAATGGATATAATAGATACATAGATATATATTGTAGCTGGATGGATAGATGATTAGATATGCTAGATAGATGATAGATTGACGTGATAGTAAGAGATGATAGAATGAAGAGATAGATAGATAGCTAGATAGATAGATAATAGATAAATAGATAGATATAAATGAGGTAGATATGAGATAGATAAAGACAGACAAATTAGACAATAGATGGATTAGATAAGACAGAGATAGAAATAGATAGACAGACAGACAGACAGACATAGATAGGTGATATATGATATAGATGAGCGATTGATGATATAGAGATAGATATTAGATGGTTATAGATGACAGAGAGATGATATAAGATAGATGATATATAGATATAGATTAGATGATATAGGCAGATAAATTAGACAATAGATGCATTAGATAGATGATAGATAGATAGATGATAGACAACAGAGATAGAGATAGATAATGATAGATGTAGACAGATAAATTAGACAACAGAGATATAGATAGATAGATAGATAGATAGATAGATAGATAGATAGATAGATAGATAGATAGATAGATAGATAGATAGATAGATATAGACAGGCAGACAGATGATAAATTAGACAACAGATATAGAGATATAGATATCGATATAGACAGATAAATTATTAGACAATAGATGGATTAGATATAGCTAAATTATTAGAGAATAGATGGATTAGAGATAGATAGATATAGACAAATTATGACAATAGATGGATTAAAGATAGATAGATAGATAGATAGATAGATAGATAGATAGATAGATAGATAGATAGATAGATAGATAGATAGATAGATAGAGATAAATTATTAGACAATAGATGGAAGATAGATGATAGACATAGATAATAAATTAGACAACAGAGAGAGATAGATGATAGATGATATACAGACAACAGATATACATAGATATAGACAGACAGACATGATAAATTAGACAACAGATGTAGATGTAGATATAGATATAGATAAATATAGATATAGAATAGCTAGATATAGATAGATAGATAGATATAGATAGATAGATAGACAGACAGATAGATAGAGAGAGAGACAAGCATATATATATAGATAGATAGATAGATAGATAGATAGATAGATAGATAGATAGATAGATAGATAGATAGATAGATAGATAGATAGGTAGATACAGACATGATAGACAACAGATGTAGATATAGAGATAGATAGATAGATAGCGATATAGATAGGTAGATATAGACAGACAGACATGATAGAGATTAATGGATGACATAGATATGGATGGATGATGATCTATATGATGGATGGACAAGAGAGAGATGATAGATGTCGGTGCAGATATAGATAAATAAAAAAAAATCTTTCGTGTGGTGGTCGTGAGGCTGTGAAGCAAATGACGCACGGCTGAGGGTGCCCCCAGAAGCCCCGCCATTATTACTTTGATGCAGAATGCGATGCTGTCCTTGTGTCGACCTGGGCAAAGCAACACACGGATCTCCATAACAAACCCACGACAAACAGTCGGCCTTTGAACACTTTATTGGCATCCCGTCAGAGAGGTCCTTCAGAGCGAGCCCCGGAGGGTGGGGTGGGGTCTAAACCTCCTCCTACATCCCTCCCTCTTATTCTTCCAAAACCAGGGGGATTCTGGGAAACTCTTAAAACTTTCTCTCTCCAAGCTGCTGTTGACCCCGACGTAGCTTCTGCGCTTCACGCCGTGGTCTTCTCTGACAAGGGGGTGGTCTGCTCCACGGCTGGTGACCAAGGAGGGCTTGAAATGGAAGACCCCTCCCCCAGGAGGTTGAGGTCCCACAGAAATTCCCCAGGGAAGTGGGCCAACTTCCCCGGATATGCCCCCACGGCCAGTCAGATAAGATAACCTTTATTGTCATGTTTTTGTCGCCCCAATCCCGCTGTGGGTTCCTCTTGGGGAAGACTCCTAAACCTGGTCACGGTGGAAGACCCCCTGTTCGGGCGCCGTGACCCCTAAGGTCCCCTTTCCCCAACCGTTAAGCCTTCTCCGCGGTTCGCCCAACATCGTCGACCCTCTATAGATACTAGCTGTAGGTTCCCGTAGAGGCTGAAGGACTGATATTACGTCTCCTACTGATCTACGGTGTCCTGTAAAAGTCAGGGGACAAGGCTACTCGCCCCGCGCGCGGGTGGGATGCAGAGGTTGTCCTTTGCACCCGTCGCACGGGACCGACTCCCCTCGATTGCCTGTGTGGGTATGGCAGGGTTCGGCGCTGGGAACCCCCAGGGCTTTCACTTATCCACACGCGGCAATCCACGGTGGCCTTCCCACTTTTCCTAAACCTGTACTCAACCGCTATCGGAGAGGGCTTCCCCGGGCAAAGCCGTGGTTTAAAAGTCACAATTGGACACACACACACACACACACACAACGTGGCGTGTAAGTAAAAGTCGGGCCAGGGGTCCAAAGGAAGCCGAGTTGCCCATTGCTCCCTCCCCAGGTTCTCCGGGAGAAGAATTTGTGGACAGCTAGGTCCACAAAACGTTCCCCCTCGCTCGTTCCTTACGGCTACTCTGTCGTTCTTCTCTGCATGCTTCTAATTCTCAGGAGGAGAACGGCAGGATTCTCACTCGACGCTACGTTGCCAAAACTACTTGGAGACTGTACAGGGTGTCCAGAAGCCCCCCCCCCCCCCGAAAAAAACCAAACCACACGTCAGTGGATTCCTGGACATCCGTTTCAGGATCCGGAATGGTCCACCGGTTCCAGGGCTACGTTGAGAGTCAATCTTGGCAGGACCTGCCTTTGGCTAACTGCATGTCGGAGAGAGCCAGGGCGTGGATGAGATCCTCCAGCTGGTAGAAGGTCTGGAAGATGTTGGGCGACACGGCGTGGCACTCCAGGTAGCGCCGCAGCTTCGCCAAGCTGTCCACCACGTCCGGCTTGGAAGGGCAGGAGAAGAGGGCCGGTTCCTCCTTCTCCTCCTCCTCCTCCACCTCCTCCTCCTCCCCTCCTCCTCTCGCCGAGTTGGGTTCTTGCTCTCGAGGGGTCTCCCTGGTCGGGTCCACGCCGTCCTGTTCTCCGAAGCACTCCAGCCCTTCGTCCATCAAAACGAACTGCTCAAATTGATCTTGATCCTTGCAGCCCAGGGCCCGGACCACTTCCAGCGGCGGAGTCAGTAGACGGGGGTTCGCGCTGAATCCGGCCGCTTTGAAAGAGTTGGCGATAGTTTGAGGGCAGACCTCGGACCAGGCTTGGACCACCAGGTGGACGGCATCCAGAAGGGTGAGGAACTGGGAGAGCTGGCCGGCGGAGGGGCTGGAGCCTTTGCCGTGGTCCTTGACCAAGAGGTGGGTCAACATCCTCCTCCGATAGTGGCACTTGAAATTCTGGACCACCCCTTGCTCCAGGGGAGGCAGCCAGGCCACGTGAGGCGGCATGAAGACCATCTGGACGTTGGAGAGCTCGGCGTAAGGGTGGGCGCCGCACTGCGTCACGAAAAGGGCCACGCGCCTCTCCTGCTGCTTCACCTCCGCGTTGAACTTCTGCAGCCACTCGGAAAAGATGGCCGGGGTCATCCAGGCCCGGCTTTGAACCCGGTAGGTGGCGGAAGACAATCCCCGAAGGCCGGCAAACGGCCGGGCGGCCTTGCCCACTATCAGCACGTCCCTCTTATCCGAGCCGTCCATGTTGGCGCACAGCAAGATGGTCAGCTGGTCCTGGCCTTCGCCGCCGCTCCGGGGCGCCAGATCGTCGGGGGTGGCCCGAAACAGCATCCCCGTCTCCCCGCAAGCGTAGACGTTGGGAAGGTCATAGTGGCTGAGGATACAGGGCAGCGTCGTACTTTCCCCAGCGACTTTCGTCTTCGTCGTCATCCTCTTCCAGCACTTCCCGATTCCATTTCTCCGGAAGGGCCCTCCGGGGGCTTATTTTGGGCTTGGCCGGGGAGCCATTCGGCCACGGAAGGGCGGTCTCCAAGCCGCCTTCTCCCCCTCCGAAGGCGATTTTCTCTTGCCAAAGTCTCCCGTCCGCCGGGAACGAGTGTCCGCAGTTGCGTTCGAACCACTGCAGGAACGTTCGGGTCGCCGCCAGGCGGAGCTCTGTCTTCCAGCTTGCGTTTGCGAGCCGGGTTGGGGTTTTTACCCCACTCGGCCAGGATGCGCTCCTTGTTCTTGATGATGCGGCAAATTTGGGGCTGGGACACCCCGAAGCGCTTGGCCAGTTCGCTCTGCGAGACCTTGGGCCCTTCCAGCATCTCCAGAACGCGGACCTTCTCCTGCAGAGAGAGTTCCTTGCGCTCCTTGCGTTGCACCCCGGCTTCGTTGCTCAGGGCCGGCCCCTTCCTCCGGCTGCCGGAAGGGGCGAAAGGGTGTCCGGCGGCACAGCCCCCCTGCCCGGCCCCCAGCGCCATGTGCTCCATGAAGCTGCGCCCGCAGTCGCCGCAGATGTAGGAGTTCTGCCCGGCGTGGTGCTTGGCCTGGTGGGCTTCCAGCTCGGATTTCTGGCCAAAGTTCTGCCCGCATTCCAGGCACCAGTGGGAGGTCTCCCCCAGGGGGGGTCTGCAGGCCCGCATTAAAGGGTTGACCCTGTAGTCCAGGAGCACGACCTCCTCGCTGGTGGCCCCGGGTCCCACCAGCTGCAGGGGCTCGGCGCCGCTCAGCTTTTGGACAATCGGGTGGAGCCCGTTGGTGGCACATTTCGAAGCGCTGGCGGCCGCCAGCCGGCTCAGCTGGGCCTCCAGTCCCTCTTCCTCCTCCTCTTCCTCCTGTTTGATAATGGTGGGCTGCCAGCTCTCTTCTGCGGGCGGGCGGGGGGGGGCGGGCGGGGGGAGGCAAAAAAAAAAAAAAGCAGAGCAAGGTTAATTCAATAATGTCCTTCCAAGAGTCAAGAAGGCACAGCCTGATGGCGTTAACTAGTTTGGTAAAGAAATGTCTGCAAGGTCACCGCCCAGCTAAGAGAGCCCCAAGGATCCCACAGTCATTTACTACTTCTACTTCTACTTCTACTTCTACTTCTACTCCTCCTCCTCCTCCTCCTCTTCCTCCTCCTCCTCCTCCCTGAAAAATCCATTCTCTTCTAGCATTGACGATGTTACCCAGTTGGGTCATAAAATGTCTACAACGAAACCACCCAGCTCAGAGAGCATCAAGGATACCACAGTTCTTCTCCTCCTCCTCCTCCTCCTCCTCCTCCTCTTCTTCTTCTCTTCCTCCTCGTCTTCTACTTCTCTTCTTCTCCTCATCCTCCTTCTTCTGCTTCTTCTCCTACTCTTCTTCTCCTTCTCCCCCTCCTCCTCCTCCTCCTCTTCTTCTTCCTCTTCCTCTCCTTCTCTTCCTCTTCTTCTCCTCCTCCTCCTGCTTCTTCTCCTCCTCCTCCTCCTCCTCCTCCTCCTCCTCTTCTTCTTCTCTTCCTCCTCGTCTTCTACTTCTCTTCTTCTCCTCATCCTCCTTCTGCTTCTTCTCCTCCTCTTCTTCTCCTCCTCCCCCTCCTCCTCCTCCTCCTCTTCTTCTTCCTCTTCCTCTCCTTCTCTTCCTCTTCTTCTCCTCCTCCTCCTGCTTCTTCTCCTCCTCCTCCTCCTCCTCCTCCTCCTCCTCTTCTTCTTCTCTTCCTCCTCGTCTTCTACTTCTCTTCTTCTCCTCATCCTCCTTCTTCTGCTTCTTCTCCTCCTCTTCTTCTCCTCCTCCCCCTCCTCCTCCTCCTCCTCTTCTTCTTCCTCTTCCTCTCCTTCTCCTCTTCTTCTCCTCCTCCTCCTCCTCCTCCTTCTCCTCCTCCTCCTCCTCCTCCTCTTCTTCTTCTCTTCCTCCTCGTCTTCTACTTCTCTTCTTCTCCTCATCCTCCTTCTTCTGCTTCTTCTCCTCCTCTTCTTCTCCTCCTCCCCCTCCTCCTCCTCCTCCTCTTCTTCTTCCTCTTCCTCTCCTCCTCCTCCTCTTCTTCTCCTCCTCCTCCTCCTGCTTCTTCTCCTCCTCCTCTCCTCCTCCTCCTCCTCCTCTTCTTCTCTCTTCCTCCTCGTCTTCTACTTCTCTTCTTCTCCTCATCCTCCTTCTTCTGCTTCTTCTCCTCCTCTTCTCCTCCTCCTCCCCCTCCTCCTCCTCCTCCTCTTCTTCTTCCTCTTCCTCTCCTTCTCCTCCTCCTCTTCTTCTCCTCCTCCTCCTCCTCCTCTCCTCCTCCTCCTCCTCCTCCTGCTCCTCCTCCCTTCTAGCACTGATGGCGTTCCCTAGCTGGGTCCTGAAACGTCTGCAAGGAAAAACCCCCAGTTCAGAGAGCACCAGGGACCCCACTTTCCTTCCTTCCTTCCTTCCTTCCTTCCTTCCTTCCTTCCTTCCTTCCTTCCTTCCTTCCTTCCTTCCTTCCTTCCTTCCTTCCTTCCTTCCAGCACTGATGGCGTTCCCTAGCTGGGTCCTCAAACGTCTGCAAGGAAGACGTCCCAACTCAGAGAGAGCATCCAGGATCACCTCCCCACCCTTCAACCGTATTCTATTTAAATTAAACCGCGATTCTCCACCTGGCCCGTCTCTTTTCGAACAGGCCATTGTCTGTCTCGGGACAAACCGCCATGGTTCCCCCCCCCAAAAAAAAAGAAAGAAAGGAAAAATTCTCAGAGTCCCCCCCTCACAGCCCCCCCAAAAAAACCCCAGCTTGGAGACCCACCAGCTCCCTGATAGCTGCAGTTCTCCTGCTCGTCCTCCATCTCCTTCATCATCCTCACCGGCTCGGCAGAGGCATCGCCCAGCTCGTCGCTCGCGGGTTCCTGAGCCAGGATGCCGGAGGGGTACTCAGAGGTCAGCCAAACCTGCAGGGGACCGAAAAAAAGACCCGCTCAGTCCTGGACCCCCATTCTGGGCAGAAGGGAGTTTGCGACGAGTCTCCTATCAATGTCACTAAACAGGGAGTCCTCGGCTTAATGACCAACATCGACACACACACCCCTCCGCAAACGTCGGTCGCTAAGGGAGGCACTGGCTCCGTGAGTTTTGCCTCCTTTGAATTTGGAGCGCGTGACCCCGGGAGGCTTGCGACCGTCGTAAATACGAGCGTCTGAATTTGGAGCACGCGATCCCGGGACGCTTGCGACTGTCGTAAATACGAGTCGGTTGACTATGCGTCTGAATGTGGAGCACGTGACCCCGGGACGCTTGCGACCGTCGTAAATACGAATCGGTTGACTAAGCGTCTGAATTTGGAGCACGTGACCCCGGGACGCTTGCGACTGTCGTAAATACGAATCGGTTGACTAAGCGTCTGAATTGGGAGCACGCGATCCCGGGACGCTTGTGACCGTCGTAAATACGAGTCGCTTGACGAGCGTCAGAATTTGGAGCACGCGATCCCGGGACGCTTGCAACCGTCGTAAATACGACTCACTTGATGAGCGTCTGAATTGGGAGCGCGCGATCCCGGGACGCTTGCAACCGTCGTAAATACGAGTCGGTTGACTAAGCATCTGAATTTAGAGCACGTGACCCCGGGACGCTTGCGACCGTCGTAAATACGAATCGGTTGACTAAGCGTCTGAATTTAGAGCACGTGACCCCGGGACGCTTGCGACCGTCGTAAATACGAGTCGCTTGACGAGCGTCAGAATTTGGAGCACGCGATCCCGGGACGCTTGCGACCGTCGTAAATACGACTCACTTGATGAGCGTCTGAATTGGGAGCGCGCGATCCCGGGACGCTTGCAACCGTCGTAAATACGAGTCGGTTGACTAAGCATCTGAATTTAGAGCACGTGACCCCGGGACGCTTGCGACCGTCGTAAATACGAGTCGGTTGACTAAGCGTCTGAATCTGGAGCACGTGACCCCGGGACGCTTGCGACCGTTGTAAATACGAGTCGCTTGACGAGCGTCAGAATTTGGAGCACGCGATCCCGGGACGCTTGCGACCGTCGTAAATACGACTCACTTGATGAGCGTCTGAATTGGGAGCGCGCGATCCCGGGACGCTTGCAACCGTCGTAAATACGAGTCGGTTGACTAAGCATCTGAATTTAGAGCACGTGACCCCGGGACGCTTGCGACCGTCGTAAATACGAGTCAGTTGACTAAGCGTCTGAATCTGGAGCACGTGACCCCGGGACGCTTGCGACCGTCATAAATACGAGTCGCTTGCTTGAGCGTCTGAATTTGGAGCACGCGATCCCGGGACACTGCGACCATCGTAAATACGAGTCGGTTGACTAAGCGTCTGAATCTGGAGCACGTGACCCCGGAACGCTTGCGACCGTCGTAAATACGAATCGGTTGACTAAGCGTCTGAATTTAGAGCACGTGACCCCGGGACGCTTGCGACCGTCGTAAATACGAGTCGCTTGACGACCGTCAGAATTTGGAGCACGCGATCCCGGGATGCTTGCGACCGTCGTAAATATGAGTCGGTTGACTAAGCGTCTGAATCTGGAGCACGCGATCCCGGGAGGCTTGCGACCGTCGTAAATACGAGTCGGTTGACTAAGCGTCTGAATTTGGAGCGTGTGCCCCGGGACGCTTGCGACCGTCGTAAATACGAGTCGGTTGACTAAGCGTCTGAATCTGGAGCACGTGACCCCGGGACGCTTGCGACCGTCATAAATACGAGTCGCTTGCTTGAGCGTCTGAATTTGGAGCACGCGATCCGGGACACTGCGACCGTCATAAATACGAGTTGGTTGACTAAGCGTTTGAATTTGGAGCACGCGATCCCGGGAGGCTTGCGACGGTCGTAAATACGAGTCGGTTGACTAAGCGTCTGAATCTGGAGCACGCGATCCCGGGAAGCTTGCGACCGTCGTAAATACGAGTCGGTTGACTAAGCGTCTGAATCTGGAGCACGCGATCCCGGGAAGCTTGCGACCGTCGTAAATACGAGTCGGTTGACTAAGCGTCTGAATTTGGAGCGTGTGCCCCGGGACGCTTGCGACCGTCATAAATACGAGTCGCTTGCTTGAGCGTCTGAATTTGGAGCACGCGATCCCGGGACACTGCGACCGTCATAAATACGAGTCGGTTGACTAAGCGTCTGAATCTGGAGCACGCGATCCCGGGAAGCTTGCGACCGTCGTAAATAAAATGGGAGATTCTGGGAGCGGAAGTCCCCCCCTCTTAAAGCAGGCCGGCTGGGGATTCTGGGAGCGGAAGTCCCCCCCTCTTAAAGCAGGCCGGCTGGGGGATTCTGGGAGCGGAAGTCCCCCCCTCTTAAAGCATTCAGGCTGGGGGATTCTGGGAGTGGAAGTCCCCCCCTCTTAAAGCAGGCCGGCTGGGGGATTCTGGGAGTGGAAGTCCTCCCCTCTTAAAGCAGGCCGGCTGGGGGATTCTGGGAGTGGAAGTCTCCCCCTCTTAAAGCAGGCCGGCTGGGGGATTCTGGGAGTGGAAGTCCCCCCCTCTTAAAACAGGCCGGCTGGGGATTCTGGGAGCGGAAGTCCCCCCCCTCTTAAAGCAGGCCGGCTGGGGGATTCTGGGAGCGGAAGTCCCCCCCTCTTAAAGCATCCTGGCTGGGGGATTCTGGGAGCGGAAGTCCTCCCCCCCTCTTAAAGCAAGCCGGCTGGGGGATTCTGGGAGCGGAAGTCCCCCCCCCTCTTAAAGCAGGCCGGCTGGGGGATTCTGGGAGTGGAAGTCCCCCCCTCTTAAAGCAGGCCGGCTGGGGGATTCTGGGAGTGGAAGTCCCCCCCCTTAAAGCAGGCCGGCTGGAGGATTCTGGGAGCGGAAGTCCCCCCCCTCTTAAAGCAGGCCGGCTGGAGGATTCTGGGAGCGGAAGTCCCCCCCTCTTAAAGCAGGCCGGCTGGGGGATTCTGGGAGTTGAAGTCCTCCCCTCTTAAAGCATGGAGACTGGGGGATTCTGGGAGTGGAAGTCCCCCCCTCTTAAAGCATGCTGGCTGGGGGATTCTGGGAGTCGACGTTATTGAAGGAAAGGACTTAAATGCCTTCCATCCCAGTGGCCTGGTAGCCCGGCCCACCCATCCAAACCACAGGAGAACAGTCGAAAGGGACCTCGGAGGTCCTGTAGTCCAGCCCCCTGCTCCAGCCGGAGACCCCCACCGCCCCCCTATCATTTCAGACCTGAATCTACCCACCCACCCACCCATTTCCCTTCCCCTTTCCCTCCCCCAATCGGCCCCATGCACTCTGTCCATGCTCCTTGCTGGTCCCACCCTCCCTCCCCACCACCTACCACCCCTATTGCGGCTGAGATCTCACCTGAGGGTCCTCCAGATGCCCCACCCCTCCCTCGCCTGGCTGGGGAAGAGGGGTTTTGTGGTCTGCTAGCTGGGCTCGGTCCTCCCCTAGCTAGCCGGCCGGAGGCTCACCGTCCCGGGATGCTGCTGCTGCAGGGATGCAGGAGGAGAAAGGATGCTGGAGCATCATCACCTGGCGGGCAGGTAGACCACCCCCCCACCCC